>JAACJT020000075.1:18113048-18149396 GCA_009936485.2 Gymnarchus niloticus | reverse complement strand
CATTGGTGTACGGTGGTCCCTCTGCACACGGTTCTCTTTCCACCCCATCATTGGTGTACGGTGGTCCTTCTGCACACGGTTCTCTTTCCTCCCCATCATTGGTGTACGGTGGTCCCTCTGCACACGGTTCTCTTTCCACCCCATCATTGGTGTACGGTGGTCCTTCTGCACACAGTTCTCTTTCCACCCCATCATTGGTGTACGGTGGTCCTTCTGCACACGGCACTCTCGCAAAAACAGGAAAACTAAAAGGTTCAACCAATACCTCTGGGAACAGGCAGCAGCTGCCATTAAACCAAGACCCACCCATTCAACTGAGTGCGTGGTTATTCCTATACTGAGGAGTGAGACAGGTTACTGGCATCAGCCCACCTGGCAGCATGTATTGGCACCTATTTTGTCAAAGACTGTGGTCACTGTTGTCAGGTGATCCGTCAAACCGCGTCAAAGTACAGACGGGTTTCTGCAGCTCTTTCCCATAGATGGAAAGCATCAGAAGTGGTTTTACAGCCCTATAGCGCCTTCTGAAGAGCTTTCTTGTGCTTGGCATGTGGCTCCAATGGCTCAGGATGAGACAGAGCTACACGCCTGGCTTCGGAGCCTGTACTTATTGGCTGATCTCAAAAGGAATTATGGGTCTTACCCCCACCAATGCAGTCACTCTGCAGTTCTCATTGTGGTAATTTTGCCGGGGGGTTCTACTGCGGCTCGTAATGTTGTTTCACCCTCTGTTATTACTACGAGCTTGCTGACAAGGAAACTTTAAAGTATCGTTTCTGTTCGTGTTTAAAAACAGGCACTCACTCACTTGGGAGGACGGTGGAACTGTCAGCATGAAGGAGTCAGTTTGGCCCCCTGGTATGTCACGCTGCAGATGCCACTTAAAACAAGTCCATAAACAGGGTTGTTATCTCCTAAACGCAGAATGAGAAATGCAAGTTTTTCCTCTGGCTATTCAGGCAAGGGATTCCTCGACAACTTTGGATCAGGGCCCGTGTTTTGTTTAGATCATGGACTGCGGTTATATCTCCAGCCTGGACTCTGTCAGTGCGCTGTGGCTTCAACAGCAGCCTCTTTGAGGTCTTCTGTCTTCATGGTGTCCCCCTCCAACATGATAACAGCATCCTGGACACTGTAGGCCCTGCATACAGAGCAAGCCCCTCTTTTTCTGGAATGATGGTGGCAGAGGGGGTCTGGCTGTATGAAGAGGTTTCCCAGTTGGCACCAGAGGAACTGCAGCCATCACTGTACCTGATATCTCACCCTGCGATCCCCCATACACCAGGACCTGGACAGCCTAAACATCTCCATCCAAGACAAGATCAGATACAGTAAAAGTTTATGGATCACTAGGAGGGACAGTCTTGTTGTCCAGCAGCATGATAAAGATCGATGCACTTTGTCCCCTGTCTGCTTGCCTGCTTAATCTTAATCCTTCCTGTATGAACCAGTCGATTGGGGGGTGTTGAGTCAGCCGCAGGGGCACGACTCCTAGCGACCTGCCCATTACCTTGCTATTCTTCTTCCGTCTTTTGGTTTTCAATTGTCCCTTGGTGTGGTTTACAGATTCGCATTGACCCACCACTGATTACATGCGAGCTAAGCCCTCGCTTGCTGTGCTCAGCTGGGCTGGTGCTTGTGTAGAGACTCCTGGCTCGCTGGCCATAATGACATGCCATAAACTTAATCATCCCCAAACCATTAAAGTGGCAGATTGAGTGCTGCTGATGTTGTAGCTGACGCTAAGCCTCGCCAAAGTCCAGACCAGCTAATAAGCTATGCTGCAATAACCACAGCACTGTTACCATTTTAACTTCTGCATTCCACATACTTTTAATTGAACGGGTCATTAAATATGCCTTTTAAGATGTCAACTCTTCAAATATCTTGGCTCCCTCATTCAATCCGACAACGACTTCCTCCCAGATGCGCCAGCACTTGTCCCCGCTGCTTGGCTAAAGTAGCAGCAGGTACCAAGATACCTCAAAGTGAAGATTTCCATGACAAGCGGTCCGCCCTGTGGCCCTAAATGGCACTGAATGCTGGCCAGTGATGACGAGGCATGAGGAAATGCTCAACGTTATGGAGGTGTGGATACTCTGGTGATCACTTATACTCACCCGAATGGACCACGTGACAAATGAGGATATCCGGAAAACAATGACTGTGGCTCGGATCCTAGGAAAATGCAAGAGGCATGACTTTGGTGATATGGCCATGTTATTTGTGGAAGTGAAGACTCAGTGGCGAAAATGGGACTCTTTTGTGATGCAGACCTTGTGGACCTCACTGGATCGGGTGCATGAAGATGTGCTCAAGTCAACGTCAGCCCTGAAGATGCCCAGAATCAGACAAGGTGAAGATTGGAATGTAGACAAGTGGACCTTGCAGAAGATGAAGATGTCAACTCTTCCTCACAATTCGAAAAGAAAAAATGCATATTTTTAATATGATGTCTAAATATTTATTTCAAATTCATTTCAATTGAACAATGAATTATTTTTAATGCTCATTTGAAATGTTAATAATAAGCATAAAATGCTAAGCTGCTTGCTAATGTGAATAACTTTCGTTAAGATGTGGTGTTCATTTAAAAATAGTTAACATTTAGTTATAGTACACAGTTGTACCATCCAGTTGGTTGAATCTAAATTATATAGTAGTGTTCCTTTACATTTATATTTCATTCGTTTTCATTTTTTTCACAATGTATGAGTACTCATCTTTCTTTAGGGCGATTCATTTAAACACCTGTCCACCAAGTTAAAAGCCTAAACTCTCATGACATTCACACCCCAACCCAATCATGTTGAACCTGTGTTCTATAAAGGAGACCCAATAATGCAGGGAGAACCTGGAACCCAGAGCCAGGTATCTTGGTTCTGGTGGTAACCTGATACCGTACTTGCCCAGTGTGTGAGACTGGTACCTTGAAACTCAGTTATGTTTCCCAGAACCCTTCAGAGGCCTACCAGGTCCAGTGTCTACCTGAGGAACACTGATGAATCTGCCTCCCTAACTGAAGCTGGTGTCACATTTGCTGTTATTGAATTGTTGTTGGTACACAGAGTCAACATGGCAACCATAGGGCATGTCTGGCTCACCCCATCGTCTATCAGCGCGATTAGTGGGGTGGTTGGCAAGTGTATGTGTGCCTGGGGAGCCCCTTTGTTCATCTTTGAGTTCTGCCCTCCCCCCTCCAACAGCCTGACGAGCTCACGGATGTCCTGGAGATCAGCAACATTGTCTTCACCAGCATGTTTGCCTTGGAGATGCTGCTCAAGCTGCTCGCCTTCGGGCTTTTCGGCTACATCCGGAATCCCTACAACATCTTTGACGGGATCATCGTTGTTATCAGGTTTGCTCACCCCACCTTCCCCAGCACTCCCCGCCCCTGATTCACTGCCTGCTCCCTTTTGCTCTGCAAGTGTCTGACAAAACAGCATAGTTAAAGTTCACAGCTGGAGGGCTGGAGAAAATGTCAAGTACCAGACGTTGGAGCATCTTCTTCCCATCTGGATCGATAACTGAAATCATCTTCCTTCACAGAGATCTCAATGACTTAACCTTACAATATGGGCTATTCTCCTGGCTGTTATTTCTTAATCGTGAACCCTTCATATGTTGTAATATGGTAGAATTTTATTTGAGATTTTGAGGCCTCTCCCCACAGTATGACTGTTTTAAAATTAAGTTAATCATTTTAATCCAGTTTAATGGATCCATTAGCCGTAATGCATTTGAAACAGCTTGTTCGGTCACAGAGTGAGTGCCCCCCCCCCCCCCAGCAGATCATTTGTGGTAAAGCATGTGGAACCTAACAGGTTGTGTGTTCTGCACTACCCATCACCCTGTCCCACCCTCAGTGTCTGGGAAATCATCGGCCAGTCGGATGGGGGCCTATCGGTCCTACGCACCTTCCGCCTGCTGCGTGTGCTCAAGCTGGTCCGCTTCCTGCCCGCCCTCAGGAGGCAGCTGGTGGTGCTGATGAAGACCATGGACAATGTGGCCACCTTCTGCATGCTGCTTATGCTCTTCATCTTCATCTTCAGGTAACACTGCCTCATGGTACCTATGACTGGGATGTTTTAATTAGCTAGCTGTTTGTGAAGTTAGCATGTATTATTCAGCTAGCTGTGTGTGGGGTTAGCATGAATAAATTAGCTGGTTATGTGTGGAGTTAGAATGTTCTCCATATGTGGGTTTCTGGCTAGTCTGGGTTCCTCTTGCATACCAAAGACATGCAGTAAGGTTAATGCTGCGTTCACGTCATATGGGATGGATGGGAGAGATGGGAAAGATTCCCATGTTTACAAATTGCAGGCATTCACATCATCAGGAAATTCAACATGGCGGCAGCCAATTGTCTTGTGCTACTGCTTTTAACTCATTACTGGAGATTTCAGCTGTATCACTACTTTCCTCTGTTCAGCTTGGATTATTTGTTTTGGTTCCATAAGAGAGCCATATTTACATTACTAAACACTACTAAACAAAATAAAACGACATAAGCCTTAGCTACACTTCTTCAAAGAACGTCACACTACCTAGTAAGCAAACTGTAAGCTAAAACACTATTAAATAACATAATGGCTGCTATACAGGAGTGTACTTTTAACAAAGTGTAATAACGTTGAGTGATGCTTGTTTGTTGTTTTACTGCAGAGTTGGTCATGTGAGGGTTAAATATACAGTACTTGTTTATTATAGCACTATCTATTAAATTTCAGCATTTTATTTCTTTTAACTATATACTTTGGCTCATGAAAAAGATCTGGTTGGTTTTGTCCTCACTTCTGTACCTTTTACCACCAAGTCAGATATGTAGGAGCTTTCAGAAAAATGCGACTTTCCCAGCCGTAATTACGATTTGAATGTTGATGTGAATGCTTTTTTCCAGTGAGAAACTGGTAATTGCGGTAACTCGGATATGACATGAATGCAGAATAACTGGCATCTCTAAACTGTGTGTAGTGTAGAGGGTGTGTCCCACAATAGACTGGCTTACTATCCACGAGGTACCCTGCTCATGATGGATGGATGGATGGATGGATGGATGGAAGGAAGGATTGATTGATGGATGAACGAAAAGTTATTGGTGCATTCACTGAGAAAAGAGTTCAACGGACTGGTTTTCTTCTCTGGGAAAGTAACACCATTGTGAATTTGTTGTGCCGAGGAAAACTACCATGCCATCTTCCTAATTAAGGCACCGCTGCTGTGTACTCGATCAGCTGATTAATGATGTGGTGGCTTCCAGTCGCGGTGGGAGCTGAATGGCTTCCTGTTTGTTTTTCTCAGCATCCTGGGGATGCATCTGTTTGGGTGCAAGTTCAGCCTGAAGATGGAGAACGGTGACACCATCCCGGACAGGAAGAACTTTGACTCCTTACTGTGGGCCATCGTCACTGTCTTCCAGGTGTAACGCCTCTCGGTGGTTAAGGGATAATGGCTCTGCAAGGGGAGTGGGTGAGGGGTCCTCGGGGTGACAGCCTCATTGTCCTCCAGCGTAGGACAGTGATTATCGCTCCCACTGTCCTTGAGGAGCTGACGACGATGATTGCTTCACTTAGTGCTGGTTAGTTAGCACACCTGGGGGGGGCAGACTGGAGGTCTCCATGGTAACAGTAGACAGTAGTTTTGTGCAGATGAGTGCATGGCAGGTATGGGGCAGGTTTAGGTGTATAGGTGGCCAATCTTCTGCCTGTTTCAAAATGAATTATGTCCCTCGTTAGTACCATGATATCAGCATTGACATTATATATTCTCTGTGTTAGACCAAGATAACAAGATAAGATTAACATATACAGTACTCAGTTATTAATGGTATGGCTCTCTATAATATAACAGGATATTTTTAGGCCCAATATTTTCACTTGCTGTGAAAACTATGACTGTTTACTAGCTGGAATTTATTATAATTCATTATATTATTCATTATAAATCCATTACTTTATCTAACTTGCAAAAAGTAATTAATGTTTATATTTGTAAGGAACTTCAGGCAATGGGAAAATAATCACGAAATTAAAAACAATGAAACGTGTACATCAAGTCAGACTCTAGTCAAGGTATTTTTTCTGAATATAGAGTGGAGAGGTTTCATTTCATGTCATCACCAGGAAAGGCTGCTGACTGGGCTGCATGCATCATGGGGGTCAGTCTCGTTAAAGTGTCTGTAACTGAGCCCACACACCAACGTGATTATCAGCCTCTTGAAACAGCCTGGTCATTCGTCATGACTTATCCCCTTGAATGTGTTGCAGATCCTGACCCAAGAGGATTGGAACGTCGTCCTGTACAATGGAATGGCGTCCACGTCTCCGTGGGCCGCACTTTACTTCGTGGCCCTGATGACATTCGGGAACTATGTCCTTTTCAACCTGCTGGTGGCCATCCTGGTGGAGGGCTTTCAAGCCGAGGTATGGACCAGGTTCGAGTAAGTACCTCTGAATAAGTCAAAGGTCAAAGGGTCAGTTTGGCTTCTACATGTCCGGGTCCAGGGCCCTGTGTCCATGAAATCAACAGAATGAGTCGCTCAGTTTCCTGTCCTGCTGTTGATCCACATCCTGGGCAAGCCACACACCCCAGTCACCTGGTCTCACGTTGGTCTGTTGGCTGTCGCAGGGGGATGCCAACAGGTCCGAGCCGGAGGACGACAAGATGTCGGTGCACTTGGAGGAGGAGGAGGAGAAGCTGCAGGAGCTGCATGTGGCAGGTGAGTTTGGCATCTTCAGAGCCGCCACCGCTGTCATTTGACGTGCCTTTCAAAGGCCCTGCATTGAGTAAATGCCGGTGGTGCACAGCCGGGGTGCTGGCTGCACTGCGAGGGTTTTATCACCCATAAAAGTAAAACATTAACAGCCACCTGGAGTCTAGATGAGGTTCCACATCCACTGCTCATTTTATGTAGCTGTAAATTAGAGAAAGGGGGCCTCACGGTCTCTGTGTCTCCCTCCTCATAAATGCCGACAATTGCTTCACTTAGCTTACCAGCTCCCGTCCTGCGGCCATCATTCCTTGGCAGCATATCGCGAACCCCGGGCTGGCTCGTCACCGTACCAAAGGTGGTCCCGTCTGAGTTTGTGCTCCACACTCCATGTGACACACAGAGCTCAAGATGCACTCGCTGATGGTGACACAGAATGGGCACCTGGACCCGAGAGCCAGCATGCCGCCACCGATCATCATGCGCACGGCGGCCACGCCCATGCCCACACCCAGGCCCTTGCCCTACTCCGACTCCCCGCACACCTTCTGCGAGTCCCGCCGGGGCAGCGGCTGCTCCGTTGAACCCAGCACCTGCGACCAGAAGTCCCTGGTATGCCGAGGGCTGCCGTGGTTTAACCGTTTAGTGTATTGCAGAGCGTGATTGGACGTACCTTCCCAGCATGCCCCTCTGTTTGCACTCAGTCAAGCCAGCGGAGCTCCCCTTGTCCTGCCTGGACTACGGGCAGCACCTGGGGCAGCCGGCGCTCCAGCTGGGCCAGCCTGGGTCGCGCTCCCAGCCTCAAGCGGAGGGACCAGTCCGGAGAACGGGAGTCACTGCTGTCAGGTGAAGGCCGGGGCGATGCTGAGGATGATGACTCGGATGGGGACGCGTCCAGCCGCACAGGCAGTGCCAGTGGGGCCTCACTACATCCCCGCGCCGACTCGCTGGACCTGCCAGAGCTGCTACCAGTGCCCGCCGCACGGCATGCTGGAGAGACTTATGACTGCAACGGAAAGAACCTGCGCCTGGCCCCTGACTTCTTGAGCTCTGGTGTGGATGAGCCGGACTATGAGGAGGATGGAGACGAGGTGAGCTGAGGGGCCAGGCGCTGGGGGTGTGGGCACAAACTACACCCCGGCATGAATCGCTCGTTAGAGAGTATGGCATTTTTTTTTTTATTTCTCCCGATAATCCTTTTATTGCAAGCAGACATTGAAGCCAATTGCCCATGTGGGAGCAATGCATGCACTCCAAACCCTGTAATTGTTCTCCTTGTGGATGGGAAGTGACCCCGGCATTGAGCTGACGGTATCGGGAGTTTTGGAAGTCGCAGCAGCAAATTTATTTTTTGCCTTTTTTTGATAAGGTGAGAGGATCTCAAAGGAAGCATTGCTGTCCTCTCCCCCCGAATGCCTGGGAGAGAAATTGTGCAGGGATGAAGGAAAGAATACATGCACACTGTTAGGGGCGGAGCCTCCATGACAAATTAGACAGACTCTGAGCATGAGCTGCACTGGAACACGGCTGATTATCAAACTTCCTCTTTTTTTTTCATACACAGCACAGCAATTAAGGCATCCTCCCAGCATGAAGTGTTTGGTGTTTTGTTTTAATTAGCAGGCTGAGACATTATAAGCCAGTTTACAGCCTACGTTTAGTCTAAGCTCTTTTGGGGGTGCCACGGCACATGGCCGTGTCCCTGTGATCTCACGCTTTTTTTTTGTCACCCACCCCCTCTCCCCAACAGAGCCTGTGTCACCGAATCAAGAAGATGTTGGAGCCCTACCAGCCACAGTGGTGCCGAGATCACAATGACTGGTCCCTGTATCTTTTCTCATCCCAGAATGAGTGAGTGAGCCCCACCATCGCCCACAAGACAGTGTTCAGGGCTTGAGCTGGCAAACACATACCCTGGGTGTCTCCCCAACCCCCACCCCCCAAACCCCAGGTTCCGCATGACATGTCAGAAGGTCATCGCGCACAAGATGTTTGACCACGTGGTGCTGGTGTTCATCTTCCTCAACTGCATCACAATTGCCTTGGAGAGGCCGGACATCCTTCCCCACAGCACGGTAAATCTGGCAGCAAACCCCTATGAGGGGCGGGTGCTTTTAAAAGACCTCCTGCGCATGGTGTGTGAGGACTGGCCATAAGGCAGTCTCCCTTTCACGCTTTGCTGCTGCTGTGCGAGAACGAGGTGAACAGTGCGATGTAAACTGCAATGTGTGAACCTCTCTGTTTCGTCCTCTTTCAGGAACGTGTTTTCCTCAGCGTCTCCAATTACATTTTCACTGTGATCTTTGTTGCTGAAATGACTGTAAAGGTAATTAACTATTTTTTTAACACAGTGAACTGTAAAAGCAGGAGAGACTTTGAGCCCTGAGGGAATAACATGGAGATTATACGCAAAGTAAGCAGGGTCTCTGTGTCCCTGTGTTCATATAACGTAAACGTACACATACGGTCAAACTGCGGTCAGTGTTGTACTCGTATCAGTCATAAGGGCGTTGCACCGCAACGCAAGGTTGTACTTCATCGATAAATTAAAATGAAGAAAAATTCCCAGCCTGACGCCTAAATCTAAATTCAGAACATGCTGTAGTTTCTTCTACAAGCTTTGTTGGTACATCATACCTAGCTGTGAGAGAACATGAGCTGCTTTATGGACGACCGAGTCAGCTGACTGTACGTGATTGGCCCGAAGAACATTGGCTCCTGCCCCCCGCTACAGGTGGTTGCCCTGGGCTTCTACGTAGGGAAGAACAGCTACCTGCAGAGCAGCTGGAACGTGCTGGATGGGGTGCTGGTCTTCGTCTCCATTGTGGACATCGTGGTGTCTCTGGCGTCCGCGGGTGGGAACAGGATCCTGGGCATCCTGAGAGTGCTGCGACTGCTGCGGACACTGCGGCCGCTGAGGTCGGGAGAGGCCACCTTCCAGAAACTTCTGGAATCCGTTGCGACCGTGCTGGCTGACATTTGTTGAGAAGTCGTGTGTGTGTACGTGTCCTGCCAGGGTGATCAGCCGGGCCCCAGGTCTGAAGCTGGTAGTGGAGACGCTGATCACATCCCTACGGCCAATCGGCAACATCGTGCTCATCTGCTGCGCCTTCTTCATCGTCTTCGGGATTCTGGGCGTGCAGGTAGGAGCCCGTTTCGGCTGGCTGCCATGATGGTTGTCCGGATCCTGGTGACATCAACAGAACAGCCTTAAAAAACTGATGAATTGATGAAATGCAGGCCCGGGCAAGAAGACAACAGTGATGATGGGTGGAAATCATCCAGCTGAAAAAGTAGGCGACCGTCCAGCAGAATGCAGACTGTGAAATAAAGGAGGGCAAAAACAACACAAGCATTAAATACATTTAAAGGCAAAAGCCAGGCAGTATTGATTCATTGGGCTGATATCTTGATTCTTCCTGATTTTCAGAATCCTTGTGATCTCACTCAGAACTTTTTTACATTTTTCAGTCTGTTCGGATGCTGAAAAAACCCTGGGCCCTCATCTGATCATCAGAACATTCGAGAGTTTAACGAGTTGATGGACAGTGTAGATAATGAAAAGACAATGAGTGGTTAATTGAGGTCAGCCGTGTTGCTACTTCCCTGTGTTTATTTGGCTAAACAGTTTTCCGGAGTGCAGTCCACCACATTAATCGCAAACTCCCCCCCTCCCCCCGATACCCGATAATCCTCAAATCAGTTGCCTCTCATTTAGTCGGGGATAGTCAACTTGACGTGTACCACGCCCCGTGACTTCTGCACCGTGTTACCGCTCCTTAGAGATGGCGTGGGATGAGGCACATGGGTCTCAGAGCTGGGACAGGGTTTATTCTCACATCCTCACATGCGTCATTAACACTTCAGCCTGTGATAAGAGGATTAGGATGGATTGAGGTAGCCCCCGCCGTCGGCAGGCATCCTGGCAATGACTGTGTGCACTGTTGTAAAAACATCGGCCCACCAGCTGTTCAGGGAGTCCACAAGGTCCTGATTTAAAAATGGGGGTCGAGAATGTTGTCTAAAATACATATATCTGTGCACTAAAAAGGTTGGTCCTTCTAGTCAAGAAAAATGCTGTGATGATCAGGAGGTCTTCCAACCATTCTTTGGACTGCAGCTCTTCAAAGGGAAGTTCTACCACTGTGAGGGGTTCGACACGAGAAACATCACCAACAAGTCTGACTGCCTGCAGGCAAACTACCGGTGGACGCGGAGGAAGTACAACTTTGACAACCTGGGGCAGGTGAGGCAGGAAACAAGGTCGCACACCATCAGTGGCATGCGTTGGACAAAATGGGTGATGTGGTAATCTTTCTGTTCTACACCTGTTTTTACAGGCCCTCATGTCACTGTTTGTCCTGTCCTCTAAGGACGGCTGGGTCAATATCATGTACGACGGCCTGGACGCTGTGGCGGTGGACCAGCAGGTGACACGCAGTAACGACCGAGTTGAATTATCAGCCCTGTATCTTTAATGGCAGAGTCGCATGCGCCTGCAGACTCTCTGGCAAGATCCCTGTTGAGAATGATCCATTACTTAGCCCTTCCCAACAGCCTCCAGGGACTTAATTAGCAGGTCCAAATTCACTAATTATTTCAATACCTTCAGAACAGTTGCATCATCGCTAACAGAAAAAATATATATTTGCTAATTTATAGAAGGTAAAGTGTAACGGTTGGCCATATAGATATGACAAGACGTTATGCTGTTTTGTTTACCTGTTTTGAGTTGTGCTGGTAAAGCCTGGGAGTGCTGAAGTGGAACAATGATCCTCCAAAAGCCTGATTGGGAGATCTGGTTCTGGAGGAAATGTGGGTTTTAGCTTTTCACTCTGGGTGATCGTTTCCTGTCCCTCAACAGCCAATCCGAAACCACAACCCCTGGATGCTACTCTACTTCATCTCCTTCCTGCTCATCGTCAGCTTCTTTGTGCTCAACATGTTTGTGGGCGTGGTGGTGGAGAACTTCCACAAGTGCCGGCAGCACCAGGAGGCGGAGGAGGCACGCCTGCGCGAAGAGAAGCGGCTGAAGCGGCTGGAGAAAAGGCGCCGGAGTAAGGAGATGTGCGACTCCGGTCGGTAGCCTTCTCTCTCTGAGCCCTGCCTGCTTCCAAGGAGCCTGGGGGGAGCACGCCTCTGCCAGATGCTGCATGAGGGCATGGCGGGTCAGCTGGCTTGAGGATGGACGGCCTGGGCCCAAAAACAGGCGCGCTGGGGGCAGTTAAGATGCACTGGTTGCCCGCAGATCTGCTCCTGCTGCTCAGGTCATCCTTTTGTTATGTTCGCTGGTTGTGACCCGGAGTCCCTAGTGGGGAAGGGCATTGACCTTTTGGAAATGGATGATCGACTGAGGGACTCCATAAGTCTGTCAAGGGCCTTGCAAATATTAGTTACCAGTAGTGAGGGGCACACAGACCCTGCTATCAGAGATTAGATTCCCCATGCTGTGCCCATTGATTGGAGGTATGAAGAGATGCCCAAATAGACAAGATGTGGCTCAAGCTGCCCTTTGGCTCCTGGTGAACATAAGGCTGGCTACTGTGTACAGGTAAATTGGGATGAAAGTTCAATATCTGATGGACAGGTTGGGTGTTTTCACGGGGGATAGAAGACTCGTTTATTTCATTCTTAATGTTGTTTTCCTCACTGGTGTCGGTAATACACATCTCCAGTTATAATACAAATACACAAATCATTTGTTTCCCACTTAACTATAGCTTACGTACTCTACTGTTTCTAGTTTATAAATCACTGAAAGGTTAACATGTAAATCTGCTAGAAAAATGCACTCTTTATGAACTCAGAATGCTGTTGCATTTTCCACCAAAGACATTTGTACCTTAAAATGCCTCAACTTTTGACTGATCATCAGAATTATCCCGACATGACAGCTTTTCCACAGACAGGCTTTAGTCATCCACTTTTGGGCAGTGACTGAAATAGCAGGATGATGTTGGTGCTTTTATTGTGGGAAGGAAAAGTGGGTTGGAATGTTTTCCTCTGTGTGAATTGGGCAAAGGGAATGACTGCTCTAAGAAGTGTGATGAAGCCTCAAAACCTGCAGTGGGTGAGTATCCTGCACTACCAGTCAATGCTTGTGCTCAATGAGGCTTCAAAAGCTGTAGTTGGTGGGAGTATCTCGATCTACCAATCAATGCTGGCACTAAATGAGGCTTCAAAAGCCATTGTTGGTGAGAGTATCCCAAACTACCACCCCACCCGCCACAGTTTTTGAAGCCTCGTTTGTCCCATCACGTCACAATGTCTTCAGCAATTTATCAGCTTTATTTCAGCTGAGAGTGCGTCCCAAACAACCCAAGAAGAAGTAACAGCCGGAGGTCCTCCATGAAGCCTATCACCTGTCTGCTTAACCACTGATTAGACAATCTCTTACTTTGCATTTGTACTGGATGTGTCAGATTAGCTGGTATGAGATGTAATCGTAAAAAGGGTGGTGTAAGTCCCCCATGGTCCAGGCAGTGAAGGTTCTGTACCTGTTTCTAAGCCACACACTGAACCATGGACACACTAACCTCGATGACCTGGTGATTGTAATTAAGAGTCTGGCAGCAGAGACTTGGGAAAACTGTAAAGAAACATGAAAAATTTAAAAAGGGGCCCTTGACACCCAGCTATTGACTCTGCACAGCTTTTACACCTTCCACCTGACATGCCTAGCAAGTACAAAGCATGCAGACCCAGTTTAATGATGCAATTAAAATGTGACCCCAAAACACCGATCCCGGGTCTGCTGATCGAGGCCAGAACAACGGATGCTAGATCAAACCTCATGCATTTAATTTTCAGGATTCAACTTATTCTGTAGACCTTAGATAAATTTCTAACAGGTATGCAGAGGTTTTTTTTTTTTTTTTTTTTTTTTTTTTTTTTTTTTTTTTTTAAATGATTTTGCATTTTTGGGTTTTTAAATTTTTTTGATGAGCTGGTTATTCATCATACATCAAATTACATACCTGCAAGGAATGATGCTAGGAGATTTCTGTCAGCGGAGTCATCCTTGTTTAGTTCTGCATAAGTACCTGTGTGACGGTTCTTCACACCTCATCTAATAGACATACGTTTAAATACGTTTATTTAACGGACGCTGGTCCAGAGTTACATACAAGTGAGGAAAGACTGCATCCATTCTAGCCCTGGGATTTAAACCTAAGACTTTCTGGACATGGGTATAGATCCCACTGAGCTACACTTGGGCTTGGCTATTCTTATACATGCTAAACATATGCATATATCACAAAATTACAGATATGGAAGGGGGGCTCTTTCTCTCTTTTCACTGGTAAATAAATGTAACGATTTTTTTAAATGACAGACTGAAAAGTACCTCAAAAAGACTGGGAATTTGACATGAGTGAGAAATAAAACTCCTAGAAGTTTCATAATACATTTGTTTTAATGAAATATGAAAAATTGAATTAAAAAAATTAACCTAGTGGTGAAACCAGGAACCTGCAGATTGCTGGTTTGAAAATTTACATGAATCCTACTGTATGGCCCAGAGACCGCTATTTAACCTGGAAATATATTATTTATATTCAGGGATACTTGCAACAGTTTCTATGGAGTTAAATATATTTTGCTCTGAAAAATGTCGTTATTTTTTCGATCTCCCGCTGCTCGTATCCCTGAATGAATTTTTCCAGTGCGTGGGTTGTTTTTAAAACAGATCCGTATTCATGGTTAAATTTCTGGGTCTCTCTACCTCTCCCGTGAAAGCTCAGCACTTTGACAATCTAAAGAGTGCTTTAGATAATGATGGAGCACTTCCAGGGAATGGAATGGAAGTGCCAAACACCAGCTGCAATTCACTATTCAGGGAGTGAAGTCGGAAACTTCTTGTTTCATATTGCTTCACAAAAACAAAAAAAAAAATGTATTATTATTGCTATTAACGTTATATTGCTCCACCAGTTCAGTGGGAAAAGGCCATCGATTTAGCATTTTGACAAAACTAGACTTCAGCTGCCAAACATAATGATCGACATGTGCGAGTCTGTCAGCATTTTAGCATATTTATTGAATCGTTGTGTAATTTTTTCTATTACCAGTTTATGTTGAAAATTTTCCGATTTCAATGTCAGCGTGAACACAGTACACAACTAATACCAATTGTTAAAACAACAACAATAATATTAAAAAACAAGAATCATAAATACTATAAACGAAATAGCATTAAAGTGGATGAAAGCAGAAGCTCCATTTACAAGTGGGTTAAATTCATCCAGTAAACGTAGAAGACTGACCAGCTGTAACAGATATGATCTGACGTTGCAATTTTATTAGTGAACTTCAGAGGTCAAGCTGTCCATTTTTTTTACCTAAATCCGAGACTATAGCGTTCTTGAATCCCTAATCAAACTCTTTAAGAGTGCTGAGGTTTATCATTAATTCAGTATTCCATGTTAACAAGTATTGGTTTGTTTTAAAAAAGTCCTGTTGCCTTGTCTACCTCCTGGACAACATAGCCAAATAATGCGTATATTTCTTAGGAATAATTTAAGTACTTAATCATTCATATGCATCTGAAATGTTGAAATAGACCATGAAAATCTGGCGTCACTAGAGAGATGGGGAGACCAAACGTGTGAATCAAAAAAGTTTTGCTTTCCGTGAACAGGCTTGGTTTGAACCTAGTCATGTTCACAGGAGCATGTTCGACACGCATTGCATGTCCATGCAGATAACGCATGAAACAGACGCATGAAAGAAAAGCTGTAAAAGATAGCTTTTAAAAACTGTAATTCTTGATCCTCAGCCTGAACTTGAAATATGAAATGCACAGGTGTTTAGAACATGTAAATGGTTTTGACAGCATCCGTTATTTTCCACAGTTTACATGTAGATCTGTCTTCACTTTGGTTGGCCAGTTTCCTGCTGTGTAATCTTTATTTACATATTCAGCGCTCAAATTTCCTCTTTCCAAAGCATGTGAAACATGCCGATCATTTTTTCTGACTATTAATTTCAGTCTCAAAGTGTTATCTATGAAAAATGTACCAAAAATAACAGAGAGGCCGTGCCTTAAGAAATGATCCAAACTTGACATTTTAACAAAGATTAATACAGAAATGATACTATTTTAGTATTAAAGGTGTACGAATGAACATGATTTCTGTAAGTTTGACTGTCACAGGTGCCGGCCCCAGGGGGAAAATGCAGCGGTCGTTATGTGTGCTCACCGGCCCGGATCGGAGGTCTCATCACAGACGCTCATGTGCTGTGTGATTTGTGTCCTCTCTAGAAGCCCAGCAGCGGCCCTACTTTGCTGATTATTCCCCCACCCGACTCTACATACACACGCTGTGCACCAGTCATTACCTGGATATCTTCATAACCTGCATAATATGCATCAACGTGGTCACCATGTCCATGGAACACTACAACCAACCTAAGGTAACGTAGCTTTGGGTCTGTCTAGCATGCAGTGTATCAGCTAGCTTTCAGTCACCCATTTACGAAAAGTGCAGTGAATAAATCGTATTAAATTATGTATGAGCAGACCAGTCACACCCAGCTCTACCTGGCACTTGTTTGGCCAAGGCTGGAGGTTGCAGAAACAGTATGAACGTGTCACACGGTTAGTTAACTTTCAGTACACAAAGAGTTCATATTTCACTGCAGTGGGGTAGGTGAGTCTGTTAAGGAGTGGTAAGTATCAGCAAATGCATTTTTTTATTATTTTATTGCATGCCATGCGGTATAAAGAACTTGGCCATGCGTATTAAATGTGTACACGCGTCGGTTCAGATCGAATTATAGGGTCAATTTTTCAGAGAACACGCAGGTCAATACGTTTGAGGTAACTGTTATTGTTGATGTTTTTGAGCGTTTGAAACAGCACTGGCACAAACATAATGGACCAACTCCGTTTTCTCCATGGGTGCCTAGTTCCTGACTGGTCACTTCGCTGCCCCAGGGTTAGCTGGTGTTTTATTAAGCGTTTTATTGAACCCAACCGATGTGCGCTCAGTTGCTAAAGCCTCATGTGTGCTCTGTGCTCTGCAGTACCTGGAAGAGGCCCTGAAGTACTGCAACTACGTGTTCACCATCGTCTTCGTCCTAGAGGCGTTGCTGAAGCTTGTCGCATTTGGCTTCCGGAGATTCTTCAAAGAGAGGTACCACCATAAGCATTGTTGCTTAGGACTACAAGGATGAGAAGTGCTACTAAGTGTAGTATTCCTACTTAATATTATCACAGCATAGTAGATTATCATTCTAATGATTGGCAGCACAATGACTTGGCCTAACAGCTCCAGGGTTTGGGGTTCGAATCGCACTTCTGGCTCCCTACATGTGAAGTTTGCGCATTACCCATGTTCCCAGTTTTTTTTTTTCCACAGTTTATTCTGGGTGAGTTTTTGTCTCTAAAAAGTTAATAGTATATGATTGTTTGTGAGAGTGTTTAACTATGGTCTGCTGATCCATCATTTTAATAGAAACAGCTCAGTGGTTTGCATTGTTGCCTCGTTCTTTCCAGGTTGGCGGTTTGAGCCCCACCTTTTGCTTTGTCTGTGTAGAGTTTGCATGTTCTTTCCATGTTTGCAAAGGTTGCGTCTTGCAATCGAAAAATTTGCTGTAGTGCATGCATGTGCCCTGCAATGGACTGGCATCCCATCCAGTGTGTCCCCAGCCTCATGCCCTGTGATGGACTGGAATCCTGGCCAACGTGTCCCCAGGCTCAAAGCTTGTGCTCCCTGGGATAGGCGCCAGGCTCGCTGTGAACCTGTACTGAATAAGCAATTATGGAAGATGGATAAATAATAGTAGCACCTATTATTATTGTTGTTATGTTGTCCTTTTACAAATCTGATCTTTTAAAGTGCCCTCTTTCTGAGACATCCATTCAACAATATGTGGAAGAGATTGTGCAAATATACTGAGCATAACCTTGAATCGAAATACAAAGAACTCTCTGTTCCCACTACATTGCAAACGTAAGAACATTATATCTGTATGAAACAGCTTGCTTATTATGTAACGGATCCTTCTGCAAATCCTCATTTGATTAATTTATGCCTGAGGTAGTGATTATATTTCCTCTCGCCAAATGTTACAAACAAACTCTAGAGTTGGTTTTATCGTCTTTACTGCTTAGAGCACCAGGAACTGAATAGGGAGGTGTTCTTATCCCCTTCCGCAGATTCTTATTCATTTTTCCATCGCGTGCATGTCTGGACACACACGTGTGGGTGGACAGACATTCGTTCCTCCGTGGCTGGCTGATCCATAGGTCTGTAGGTGATGATCTTAACAGGGAAACTGATGGTTCTCCTCCGGAGTTAGGAAAGGTTAGCAAATGGCTTCATTTGAAGTTTTAATCATGTGACAAATATCAATGAAAATTTAAATGTAATCCTGTTTGGACTGTGAAATATGGTGGGGGCGTAGAGGTTTCAGGGGAGGGGTGAAGCCTCTCTACTCAGCAGTAACTGAATTGAGTATTAACATTTATTTAGCAGTCACTTTTGTCAGAAATAAAGAACAAGTGCAAACAGCTACGCATCCGAGCCTAAGGTCAGCCAGCATCCCTGGAGCAGTTGGGGCTAAGGTTGTTGGGGCTAAGGTTGTTGCTCAAGAACCCAATGGCAATACTATTACTCTGCTGGCCATGGGTTTCAAACCAATAACCTTCTGGATATGGGCACAGATCCATAACCTAATAAGCAAGTTTGCTGTGTCTTGGAGAGCAAGACCAGGAGCTACAGCCTGTGGCAAGTGTCTTTGTGATTCTGCTGGTTTGAGTTACAGAGCTGGATGGCAGTTATCCTGAAAAACTCTTCCCGAGGGTTCTAATAAAATTGCTTGTTCTGTGAAATACCAGATCCATCATGTGCACATTGCGTATAGCTTACAGGAAAAACGAGTCATCCTTGATGTGAAACCTCACATTCCCTCTCTCCAGATGGAACCAGCTGGACCTGGCCATTGTTCTTCTGTCCATCATGGGTATCACACTGGAGGAGATCGAGATCAATGCATCGCTCCCAATCAACCCAACCATAATCCGAATAATGCGTGTGCTAAGAATCGCCCGAGGTACGTCCACAGCGGATGGTTGGTGTCCCCTGCGGTGGTGGGATGCTTGTTTGGGTCACAGGAGCATGAACAGGCCGATGCCAATACCCATCACAGCCAGTCTTCCTGTGTGTCCTCAGTGCTGAAGCTCCTGAAGATGGCCACTGGGATGAGAGCTCTGCTTGACACGGTGGTGCAGGCCCTGCCCCAGGTTGGTGCTGTCTTACAGTCCTGTCTGTGGGCATCTGAAGCTGTCTGCAGATACTGTATGTACACTTGTATTACAGAGGATCAGAGGGTGGAGGCTGGAGGATAAATGAATGGATATTGCATATCCATATATGTAACCTAGTTGTTCTAATGCCTTACTATTCTATCGAGTGAGCAGAAACTTTCAACACTATCTTACATATAAAGTTTCTTGTCAAAAAAAAAAGATGGGGTGACCTTTCAGTTAGCTTGCATAGTGATTCAAGCATAGGTTCCTCACTAAGAAACCCTCTCCCCTTCACCACATTCAGCTTGTCGCCCTGGTACCTGGTCAGGCTGTTACAAAATCACTCTCTAATGAGGTCACCTTCTCACAGTCTCATCCTGTCACCTACTTCCCACGTTAATCCATTATGTCTTCACTCTTTCACAACTCTAATCATCACCATTGGACCCTTTCATTCTTTCATCTTCATCACCTAAATTCCTCTTGCACTATTACCTTCTCACTTTTTGTGCTCAAATTAACACCATACTAGTGTCACTCTGGCATCCTTTTACTCTTTCACCCTGTCAGACCTCACTGTCTTTTACCCCCCTCCCCCCAGCACAACCAAAATCATTTGGGGAAAAAAAAAATCTTTTGTGCCTTGACATTTATGGTTACTCTTAGCTATGACTGGGATTCTGTAGTAGTGTGACATCAGGATTGTCCTAAGGGTGGTAGTGGGGGGAGGGCCTAGATCGTACAGTGTTTGTTTTGGAGTATAAATGCTTCACCAGTGTTCCGACCTCCGACTGGCCTGTAGTCATCCTCCCAGAACTCAGGACTCGAACCTGCCTCATGTGAGTCTCTCCCCTCCCAGGTGGGGAACCTGGGCCTGCTTTTCATGCTCCTCTTCTTCATCTACGCGGCATTGGGAGTGGAACTTTTCGGCAAGCTGGGTCTGTATTTCACCGTGCTTTACTGAAGCCTCTCTGCAGTGCAGCCTTTCAATTAATTTACTGGGACGTTACGTTTATTTATCAGTCGCTTTCACCCGAAGTGATATATGAGCGAGGAAAGCTTGGGGTCAAAGAGGAAGTCAGCCAGCATCCTGGGAGCAGTTGGGGTTAAGGGCCTTGCTCAACGGGGGTAGATGAAGAGTTTTCTGTTCATTGTAGGACCTCTTGTGAAAACAAGAAAACACCCCATAGCAATAACTGCACTGGATTTATTTGCAATGAGCTGAAGTAAATAATGACACTTAAAATGATGTAATCAGTTATTAAACACAGTTTATTTTTCATCAGTATGCTCACTGCTCGATCTGCGGCTTTCTTTAATGTTTCCCAGAATGCAATGAAGACAACCCCTGTGAAGGACTGAGTCGCCACGCCACATTTGAGAACTTCGGCATGGCCTTCCTGACCCTCTTCAGGGTGTCAACAGGGGACAACTGGAATGGTATCATGAAGGTAGGCAACCAGTCGGATGGAACCCAAGTATCACCTGGCAGCTCTGTGATACCATGTATGATTCTGTATGACTGTGGACACTCCTCCTGTGCATCTCCTCTTCTTTTATATGTATCCATTCATCCTTGGTTGTGCTTTGTGTATTGTCGCACTCTTCTGGGGGGGGTCTGCATGAGAGCTCACTCCAGCCTGGGACTCTATCTCTGCATTGCCCCCTACAGGACACGCTACGGGAGTGCAGGACCGAGGACAAGCACTGCCTGAGTTACCTGCCGCTCATCTCGCCCCTCTACTTTGTCACCTTCGTGCTGATTGCCCAGTTCGTCCTGGTCAATGTGGTGGTGGCCGTGCTCATGAAACACTTGGAGGAGAGCAACAAGGAGGCGAAGGAGGACGCCGAGATGGACGCCGAGATCGAGCTGGAGATGAGCCGCTGCCTCACCGCCTCCCAGGGGGTCGAGGGCCGGGCCGGCTACACAGGCCCCCATCCAGACTCGCCAGCACAGGTAACCCAGCTCTGTCTGGAGTGAGGTAGGAGCCAGAGAGAGCTGGCATCGGTATCGTATTTAACTGCCTCTATAAATGTGCCAATGCCACAAAAACATGACAGCAAAGGGTACAGGGAACAGCTTTCATTTGCCTTTAAAGTATGGGATGATGAGAGTATGGGTGATTTCTGAAAAAGACCCATAAATAGATGGCTAGTGAAATCCAGTCTTCACTCAGCGCAATTGAAATAACTTCACTGATTGCGCATAACTACTAAATGAGTGTGAGAAACAGCAGACACTTGGGACAATGAGAAGAAGCAGGGTGCTTTGGAATGTCACGGATGTTTCTTTTGATTTATGGGATTCGGGACATAGTCAGGAGATCCATTACGCTGGGCAGGTGAGAGAGTAAGCTAAGGTGAATAATGGGTTTTGGACAAAAGGTTCATGGCAGGAACAGGAGTGGCTCTGATCAATAACCTGATGGTGTTAAGGGAAGAGACCCCAAGCTAAATCACGCGCTAAATTCCTGAGCTGAAGGAGGCAGACATGTTGGCACCAAGCCAGCACTCTGTGAGGTCCGTCCATAACAACAAATCAGTGTACGTGAACAGGAAGTGGTCTGGTATCTAGGCAGAGGGGCAGTTCTCCCACAAGGTTTGTGGCAAAGTCTCGTCACACTTCATCAACTGTGATTCCCAGCATGTCACAGTCGTGAGGAGGCTGGAGCCTGCTTTGTAGCTGGGCTTTATTTTTTACCCATTGGGATGGAAAACAATATTTAGGGTCTTCCCTGATATGCGGCAATCTCATTAATTCTTCAGCACCCCATTTAATCGTTCGCAGCCTGCCCTCATTGCACCGAAAGTGAAAAAACTGTTTAGGGGAACTTAATTAAACCGCTGTTGCAGAGACCTGGCCTAACCTAAACCCATCAGAGGATTTTCTTTTGCAATTCACTCTGAAGGTAGACGGTATTATCTTAAATTCTGTTTCAGTGGGAAGATCTGTGCTGAAAGCCCTCTGTCACGCCTGCATTGCCTTGAGACGCTGGAGACCAGTGCAGTCTTTCTTAATAGGTTATTTAGATAAATTTTTATCACTTAATTCAAATGGGATGACATCTATTAATTAATTCAGAAAAAAAGACATTACAGTAAATTGAATTTACTCATCTGTCTTAGCTGTTTTTATAGGCTTTTATTTACAGTTCAAAGTTATTTTCTCTTTTAAAAATAACCTGCGCATGTCAAATGCATAATAATAGTGCACATGATGCGGCCATTGACTGTGCTACACAGGGATGACACACTGCTTATCACACAAACCACCTACATAAGCAGCATCGGGTCAGAAGGCCTTCAGTGTGAAGCAGCTGTCACCCACTGTCACTGGCAGACACATCCCCGTCTGACCCACACATCAGTGTGATCTGCCAAGCCCCACATCACTTTATTTGACAGGAGCAAGAGCAGAGGCCGTAGTTTGGCCGTCTGAGGAACTTCACGTCAACGGAGACTGACAAATTTTTTTTTTTTTCATTTATGATTACCATTTATTGTGTTAGTAATGAGCAGTGCAATGACCCAAGGTTCTAATGTTGCTTTGAGCCCCGGTGAACTCTTATGTACGGAATTAGCACTATGATGATGTGACCCTAAGAGTATAAGTTTAGCAGTAGACAGTTAATCCGGGATTCTACTCTGGAAGACTTGTAGTAGCACAGGGATGCTACAGTATATTGGAAATGCAATAAAGACAGGCATCATCTAAAGGGGCATTCATATTAGAAGAGTATTATTAACTGTTTTTACATTAAATTGTATGCACTAAGCTAATTAGTGTCCTTCGTGACATTGCAATGAATGTGAGAGTGCCATCTTAAGGCCTTTGATGCTCTTCATTTGGAAATGGTTAATATTGTCAATGAGTTTTCAGATAATAGCCTTAAATGGGTAAGAGCTCCTCACCCTTCCCACCTCTCTTGCATCATCACAGTCCACTAAAATGTGCACGGATGATTCAGGCTCTCGGATCTCATTAGGGTTCAAGCACGTCCCATGTTGAACTCTATTATTTTAGTCTGGATTTTTATGGTTCAAGCATATTTGCATTTTTGCCCATATCTCTTGAACAGTAATAGTTGCAGTCAAAATTCTTTTTTTGCCATGTTCCTTGCTTTATTCCCCACTAAAAAGTCATATATGGCATTTTGCTCCAACGCTTAGTTTTTCTGCAAATTTGCATAGTTTGCAAAACCTGCATTCAAGGTTGTTCAATCTATATCTGTACAAATGTGGTATCACCGGACTCCGGAGCCTAAGCTGGTGAAAAGTTATCTCAAAAATCCCATGAGTGCTTATGCCCCCCATCTGCCTATGCCAGCATTGCATGCTTCACTGCCTATGCCAGCACTGCCTGCTTCAATCCATGTTACCCATTCCAGCACTGCTTACTTCAACCCTCCAATCAACACTTCTTGTGTAATTCGATGGCCCAAGCTGTCCACGCCGCTGCATGCTTCAACGCATGCTGTCCGTTTTGCTTTCTGTGTTAGTCAACGTTCCATGCTGTCCTCATCGTCTTGCTCGTTATTCAGCATTCCATGCTGTCCTCATTGTCGTCTGCATTATTCAATGGTCCATTCTGTCCTTACCGCTTTCTGCTTTAATCAACCATATATGCTGTCTTCATTGTCTTGCTCGCTATTCAAAGTTCCATGCTGTCCTTGTCTTATGTGTGATTCAGTGGTCCATGCTGTCCTTGCCTCTTTCTGTCCTGTTAGCACTGCATGCTTGAACCCATTCTTAACCACTCATTTCTATTTCAAATGTACCCGCCCTTTAAACGGCAGCCCAGATGAGTTTCCTGTCCGTCCACAGGATGAGGCATCACAGCATAGGGGGGAAAATCTGCTGTCTGTGCGGAAAGCTTGCGTGTCCAGGATGCTATCGCTGCCCAACGACAGCTACATGTTCCGTCCAGTCAGGCCGGCCAACGCCCCATTTCCCCTGTCGGAGGTGGAGTCCTGTGAGGGGAATCTGCATCTAGGTACCTGTCACCTCACATTGTCACTCAGAGGATCAGTGTATCTACTGTGTAACTTCCTCCATTAATCTAAGGTGGTTTTCCCGTCACTACTCTTCCGGCTACACATGTGTCAGCATTTCTGTGACAGCTAGAAATGTTCATCCTGCCTGTTTTTGCCCTACTTAATAGTCTCTGTCTAGGGCGTGTCAGCTCAACCAAAAAAAAAGCCTTTCTGTCCAGGTTCCGTCACCTCCGTTAGCTCCCAGACCTCTAGGGGGAGCTCACTGTTACGTGTGCCGGGAGCTTCGCCTCACGCCAGCCCCACCTCCTTGTATGATAACAGCAGCCTTCCCAGAATTCCCCCGCCCCGGCTCAGCTCTGGCGCGGGCAAAATGTTACGGAGACAGGTACAGAAACACTCTGTCCCTGCTAGGCTAATTTTTGAGGTGGGCCGTCTTCAAAAAATTTTGTTCTGCATTCCAACCTCATCATCAGATACCATTCACTCAATCAATCCGTTTTTGATAGGAGGCGATCAAGAACGACTCCTTTGATGCGCAGAGCTTTGACTCGAAGGAAAACCTGGAGGGGCAGTCCAGTGACAGTCTCCAGCTACGGATCCCCACACCGGGCAGTTCAGCCATGGCACCTCCTGAAGGCTCACCCTCACACGGATGCATAGTGAGTGTGCACACCCACTGGCAGATGTACAGCCAGCGCAGCATTCCCAGCAGGCCCAACAGCGGAAGCCCTGGTGACCCCACCCTCGAGTCAGCAGACCCAACAGATGAGGAGGTCCGACACATCAACAGCTCTGCCGTGGGCTGGGTGGGCAGGCTGCACGATGCCCGCAGCCAGTCCCTCACCCCTTACCCTTCTCCTGGTGCCGAGATTCACGTTCCGTTGAAGAACTGCAGCAGTGCCACAGACTTGCTGGCAGGTGGTGCCAGAGAGAAGGACCTGAAGAAGTTCTACAGCGTGGACACTGAGGGCTTCCTGGCCAAGCCATCCTGGGCCGATGATGGCCGCCGGCACTCCATTGAGATATGCCCCTCAGTCGATGAGGGCCTGTTCTTTGAACCTCAGCTTGAGAGGCAGTCGTCCCTGCAGAGCCAGAGGGCATCTCCGAAGTGCCTCCCCCTCCAAAGGAAGAAAAAAATGAGTCCACCCTGCATCTCCGTGGAGCCACCAGTGGAGACGGACCTCCACACCCCTGCCGCATCCCGAAGCAAAAACTCAGAGAGTAGCATGCTCCTGCGGAGGAGAACGCCCTCCATCGATTCTACCCTGCAGCGGGACTCCCTAGATATGCTGGAGCCCCAGGTTCTCGTGGAAACCCCACCCAAAGTTGAGAAGCATTCCCAGAACCTGTCCATCCCACGCTTCTCTTTTGATCAGTCAGACCTGAGCTCTTTAAGCAGTATGTCAGACATCCTGTCGGACAGCGACCAGTCCATGCACTCCACCTCCTTCGACTCCAGGCAAGATGGCAGGATCGAGCTGAACAAGACAAGCCTCCTCCAGGTCCCCGGAAGCAGGGACATGGGGAACAGAGGGCAAACATTAGCCCATGTACCTAGGAGCCCCCTGAGGAAGCGAGGGTTGATCCGCATGGCAAGCACAAGGGACGAGGACGAAGATGATCTGGCAGCGTAGCTAGAGCCTTCCAAGAGATCTTTCTGGCAACCTGTGAAACTGTTACCACTGGGGCTCAGGGGCTGGGTTTACAACACGGGATATGCAATTTCAGTTTTGTTATGGATCTTGGGATCAGGGCTCAATCATATTGATTTGGGTTCAAGAGTCTACTGTATCTAATACTATGGATTTGTTTAATGTCCACTTTCTTATTGGCACTGTATTGTGCAAGGGCACAGTATGGCAAGGTGCATCATTAGATATGTACATTTTGTGCTGTAAATTGAAGAAAATAATGTATCAGTGCAGAAAATATGTATTCATATGCACATATTTTTATAGAGCTCGGTAATGTTTTGCACACATTCATTTGAATTTCAAGTTGGTTAGTGTTTCATCGTCCTCTTGTATATGTACGTGCGGTTCTCATTTTGCCAACAGCTGGTTCAAATATAGTCTGCTTACACAAGCTACTGACATTAAAGGCAATTTTTTTTTTTTTCTACTTGGGGGTAGAAATTTAAATTGTTTCTATTAATTAAATCCAATACGAACCAAACTACTATTGAGGTTTAGCCTTGGTGCAATAATCATGGTTCAAAGTGGATTTGCTAGAATAAATTTATGGAGAGGATAGCTTAACGTTAACATCTAGACAAATGTAATGGAATTGACCAATGTTTTTAAAAAGGACTAATATTGTTGTCATGAGTTCTTGACTTGAATAATATGTACACTGTGTATTTTTGTTTTTCATTTCATTGCACATTTCAAAAGCAATTAGTTGCAGTGATATGAGCTGAACTCGTAACTGAACCCAGAGGTGACAAGATCAACAATGGCATCTTACAAATGCCCAGTAAACCTTGGCTACAGCCAGCGGGAACCCACATTGCAGTACAGTCTCTTATCTCAGATAGAATGTTGCTTCTGAAAGGACAAAATGTCAAAATTAAAGGGCTTTATGATGTTGATTGTTGTGTGTTAGCAGTTAGGAAAGAGGACAGAAAGCTTTCGTATTTTAGCCAGTAGCATTCTGTTTACAATGGAAAGTGGTCTCTCGGACACCCCACCAAAAATAAACAAATGAAAAATAAATGAACTTGCTTTTACATTTCAGCCTTGATATGGTGCCTTTGCATTTGATTGATTTCCTGATTATGACAGGATTTCGTAGCTGATTTGAATCTGTTCTAATCAGGATAGGGCCTCATTAAAGCAAATTAATTTTTCATATAGGCAAAGTTTGTATACGTGTTACATGGCATTGAGTGAATAGAGGGTTATTTCAAAGTACTCCACGCAGCAATTTGTCTATTTGATTGGAAATGTTTGCTGTTTAATGAAGCTTCTGCATGATTACGGTATCCAAGGTAATGGTCTGCTTTTTCATATTCCATGTTTTAATGTCACAACTGCTGACAAAAGAAAAGCTTCATATTGAGATTGAGGAAAGAACGAAGTGTGGATTCCATCACGCAATGCATCGTTCTCTTTAAAAAGTGAACTTCACTGAGCCCATCCGTCAGACGTTTTTGAAACAAAGGTAAGAAAATATTACCTTGTACAGAAATTTTTACAAGTTTGCAGAATGAGGACTGAGTGGATAAGCACAAGTATCACAGATCGTATTTTTACATGTAAATTATTATTACTCATATCATCGAATGGTTTAAAAATTGTTCCAGATGTGTTCACTGTTTTGACGATTAAAAAATAATGTAATTTAGAGCAATGGCATTAGACCCATGCTTTTCAGAATGAATAATCGCATGCAGGCCCAGGGACAAACCGCGGGCAGAAGAGACATTGAATAATAAAACCAGAATGCGCAGGACCCAACTGATTTAGATTTTTTTGGATCAGAACACACAGGGACAGTAAACTACACTGTCAGCTGTCATCTCATGAATCCTTTCAACCATCTGTGTTTATGTTGCGCATAGCATGTGAAAAACAAACTGAAAAAAGCTACAATTTGTATTGTCTGGCACCAGATGAGAAAATTTACCAACAAAACTGTCCTGCATTTTTAATTTTTCGGGTAACGGTTACTTACCTCATATTCAGCACTACCGAAGACTTGCTGGTAGAGAGGACCGTAGCGTGCTGTGGCCCATGCATGCTCTGGTTTGCTGTGTCCAGCTTACATAACTTGCCTCGTCGACACCTTTACTGTAGGATCCATAAGCAGAACGCTTTACCCCACCTTCTTAACCTCGGTCCACACCGGCAACCGGGTAATGCCGAACGCATTTTTATTATTGATAATTAAATATTATGAATATTGCTTTTATGTATACAAAATCATCAACGCTGCATTAAAGTTTTAAAATATCTCCAACGTCTGTGTTATTTTTTTTTTTACGATGTCATCATATACCGATGTCAGCCGGTAAATAATTAGTTTGCACAGTTACGTTGCTATTTCAGTTAAAATTAAATCCTTAGTATTGCTGCAATTCCTACATAGTGTCTAGTCTGGTCTACTCATGGCGGCAGATATTCTCTGGCTGAATGAATTGTTAATCTTAATTGCTCAAAATTTATAGGACTATTATCTGTGGTTATATCACTGTTCTACTAGCATGTTTTACAAAATAAAGACACCAAAAAAATCATTATTTTGTGGGAAACAGTGATCAGAATTAGAGAACAGTAACCATTCTAGCAGAAAAGAAGATTACAACTAAAATTTTTGGAGGGTTACAGCTTTCAATAATTAGTCGAAAGTGTACAGGCCCTTGGTTTGAATGACCTCAGCACATCTGCACGCACAGGACATCAATAGTTTCTCACACTGCTCTGGTTTGATCTTGGTCCACTCTTCTTCCAGTCTCTTCCACAGTTCAGTGACTGTAGTCGGTTTCTTAGCCATAACATTGTCACCAAGGATTTTCCAGAGCTTCTCGATCGGGCTTAGATCTGGACTCTGGGCTGGCCATTTCATTATTCCAATGTTGTTATCTTCAAAGAACTGCTTTACCCGTTTTGCAGTGTGGCATTGTCTCGCATGGAAATTGCGGGCTGGTTGGGAGATGCTGGCAGGGAAAGAACCACATGTTGCTGAAGGAGCTTCTGATAAACATTTGCAGTCACCCTACCATGAAGCTGTATAAGAGGCCCAACTCCTGCTGCAGAAAACATCCCCAAAACCATGACGCTTCCTCCTCCAAATTTAACTGACTCACGCACTTTGGGTTCAGTCTTTCCCCATTTTGACGTCGAACATAATGTTTCCCAACGGACCCAAATAAACTTAACTTGCTCTCATCCCTAAAGTGAACTCTGGACCAGCTCTCCTCTGCCCACACAACATGCTCCTCAGCAAAGGTTAGTCTAGCCTTTTGATTCTTTCTGCTGATGAGAGGTTTGGTCACTGCAGAGTGGGCTTTCAGTCCGAATTGTCTTAAATAGCAAGACACTGTATGCCAAGAAGATTCTTACCCTGTTCAGTGCTGAACTGGCGAGCAATTCCAGCTGCAGTGTTGAATGGATTCCCCATTGAGAGTCTCCGCATCATCCTGTCCTCTCGTGCATTTGACTTAAGTGGATGACCAGCATTTTTGGGGGACTTGAATGAATTAGTGTCATTGTAAAGCTGCAGCATTCTAGAAATCGCAGACTTGGAATGACCAATTCCTCTTGCAATGGATGAAAGGGTTATTATCCCTTTGGCCTTCATCTGTACAACCTGTTGTCACAGGGTTTCAGTCACCTTAGAGCGGTTCACCATCTTGCAAAGTAATTAGGAGTGCTGCAAGATAAATAATTAAGGATATTAGCACTAGGTCCAAGATTAACACCCGTAACTGTGAGGTATCTGAGAGTTTTCTCTAATTTTGATCAGGGTTCTTCAAATTTCTCATTTAAGTTTTTTACATTGTGCTTCAGAATATATTTAAATTATGAAATATGCTTAAAAAACTGCCCTTCTATTCCAGTTAGGATAACTTCAAATAGGTATAAGCCGTGATTTTGAAATTTAGAAAATTGTAAGTTATTCTCTAATTTTGATCACCACTAATTGGCCAAGGTATAGTGCGCGGCTTGTGGGTCTCATTAGCAGCCCTGGAGGAATACTGCCAGCATGCAGGTTTTTGCGCCAGCTTCTGAATACTAATCCTGAATTAACTTTAACTTTCTTGGATTTTCGGAATTCCCTCTTCGATTAATTTTTAAAATCAATGTATTTACAGTATTTTTGTAGGATTATTTTTAGTGGTAAGCCGGACCTTCAGATGCAAATAATTATTTAATTACTAAGAAATTCCGAGAAGTTCAAAGTCCATGAGCCATGCGTGATTGCAATAATTTGCGGTGAATATAGACTTGTTCTAGTAATTCAAACGCACTGATGAACCAAATCAGATTAAAGTAGCCTAATCCATTCTATCTCTTGCCGACTCTGAGGCTCTTCAAATGTTAATCTGTGTCTTATAACTAGAATCTAAATCGAAGGTCAGTATTTTGTAATATTCAAGTCTTTCCTAAAGCATTGCGGTTTTTTAGGAATAAAGACAGGACACACACTGGTCCCGCCGGGACAAGAGCTGAGAAACACGATGCTAGCAAAAAATAAATCACTCCTAAGAAAAACTGAATTAACGTATGTGGTTGGATCATTCCACTGCCCTTACACCAACAAAGTTTTAAGCAAGAAATATATAATCGCAGTTAGGGTGCCCATTGCAATAAGCATTGCCATCCGTACCGCACTCTAGATTTCCATTACCAATACATTCATTTACCTCTAAAATGAACGAGCTCATAAAGGAGAATTTTTCACCTTCATTCACAGCTTTTAAGATATTTCTTTAGTCTTTAGTCATACTAATTTTAAAGGTTTAATATGCTTAATGTAATTCTCTTCCATAACCTCGAATGATGACACTAGTGAATACGGCATGGAATTTTCTTCAATTTTAAAATGCGATCCTATTACCGATACAATGTTGGAATGTGGCGCTAGGAATGAGTTCATGCAAACTACGAGGAACCGTTCGCAATACGGTTAAATAAACCTCGTATGCCTTAGTATAGTGCGTTTATAGCAACACCTGGTGGTCATTTAATACAATTAAATACTCACAGCAAAATGAGCGCGACCTATGTCTACATGACAAATTCGTTGTATTTGCTTTGTGCCAGATATTTCTGAACAAGAAGGCATCTTTATATCAGTATATATATATATATATAATACCTACATAAATGTAATTACAAGTGACTTCAAAATAAGTGCAAGGATGCTTAGTTTTGAAATATCTGTTGAAGAGGTGCACCTTAATTTTGCACACATATTTGGCAATATTACCATGTTCGGTTTTTTCTCTGTTACATGTTTATTTAAGCTTATGTGATGAACCACTGTAGTCCCCTGCCACTAACCATTTCTGACAGTGCATTTGGGAATGAAAGGAATTACGTGGGCATGTTGTCGTGTTATGGAGAATGCGTAAGGGCACATTATATATATGTCAATACTTTCAATGGAATGGAATGTGAAATCATTGCAGAAAATTCCTGAAATTATAACAGCTAGAGTCCTGTCATAAAATTCTTGGATGATGCTAACATTGTCAGAGTGGCTTAATGTGCTTCCATGGATTGACTGAATAAAGGACTCTAAATGAATCAAACAAGGCCAGGGATCAGGGGGTGGCCACAGGGGGTGCCTCCCCACCTCTTGGAACCCCCACCAGCCCCCCTAGATAAGACTTTGTTTTGTTAACTTGTAATGTGATTAGTGGCAACACAAATTGTATTTTGTTTTTCATATGTGCCCCTCGGGCCACCATACTTGAAATGATCTAGAACCTCCACTGAGAAATCGGTCAACCGTTAGTCGTCAAAGCAGCATTGTGTCACTGCACTCTGCGGCCAATTCCAAGTCAGGCAAAGTAGTTAGGTGATTTATTGATCAGCTTGTTCAAATTGGCCTGGTCTAGAGAAACTACACTGATAAGGACAGAAAGGGTTTATTCTTCATTTCTCTCTTCACTCCTTTTGGGATAAACAACATTGGTTTTCTCATTTACAATGTATGTTTAAACAGCAGTCATCCTGATAGATAGTACCTGTATAATGATATCTATATGAGATCATTTATATTACTATATTATACTTGTCTTTCAAGTTCTGTAACACCAGCTACGGATATCAAATCCAGTTTCAAAGTGCACACCCACCAGCACTGCCTGCTGGAAATTGGACAAATGAGACTTCAAAACTACGGTGAGTGGGAGTACCCCGAACTAAGCGATCACTCGCCAGAGTTTTGATGCCTCAATTAGTGCCAGCATTGATTCGTAGCTTAGGAAACTCCCACCCAACATGGGTTTTGAAGCTTCGTTTTTCCCATCATTACTGTCAGCTTTTATTCATGTAAAAGTCCGCTTATGCACCACTTAGATAGAAATTGTAATTTTCAGCATTTCATCTGACCAATTTCACAAAATTTAAGTTTTTCTTTTTTAGCCCGAAACATGCCAGATTTCAAATGATTTGAAAGCCATGTCTCCCAATATCCATGACTCACCTATTACTGAGCATTTTATTCTTTTTAAGCGCAGAGAGATAAATAAATTGATTGAATAATTACAACAAAATATTTTTAAACATGACAATTGTGCAAAATGCATAATTTAATGAACAGACTCAGACCCAAGTACAGCTTACAAGGATTTATTCTTCTGCAACACAGGGTAGCCAACAGGCAGGGTCAAACTTGGCGATAAGAAGGAATTGGTGATCCAGAGGGGAAATCCAAAGACCTGGTAAAAGGGGCAGCCAAAGAGCAAAGATGAGAATCGATCCAGCAGTCAAACACGGTCAAGGTAATATCTGAAATCAGCGACCTGTATGCGGTTCAACAACCAGCCTGTGGAAGTGTGAGGTTTACATAGGGTATGGGATTGCCAGCAGGTGTCAATACTCTGGGGATGCCAAGCGTGATGATGTTGGGTAGGGCTGGACCAGCAGGGGTGTGACACATGGTTTAAATTGATTTGACACCAATCAAGCAAACATAGAATTTGAATAATTTAGTGACTAAAGTCATAATGACACAGAATTCCACTATTATCCAGTACTCTTGCTGAAACAGTATGTACCCATGTACCTACAGCCTCTAAATTATGGTAGTTACTATACACCACATGTACAGGGCCTAGTACCCCTTCTCGTAAACTACTGCCTTTGTCTCTTAACATTTCTCATTCAACCTCCAGAAATACAGTGAGGTGCCTTGCTGGTTGAAGACATGACTGCTGCCCCAAAAAACCAGTCCATTGCCACTAACATCCCCCCCCCGACACAAACACACACCAGCCCGCATCAGTCTGGTACATCCTTCTGTTGGGCTGTAATCTCACAGGTCTCAGTAGGGACCTGCTAAGAACGATAAAAACAAGCATGCAGACCCTATTGGCTACGATGCAGTCCCAGAAAGGCTGGGACACATTCCTGAGATGAGGGTCAAGTGCCATCTGATCTGTGTCTCTACTTGTACAGTTACTCCCTGGTGTCCTTCAAAGAAAGCAGTTAGGCAGCAGGACAGATGCTAGCAAAAAAGAGATGATACAAGCAATCTATAGGCAGATGTTATGATATACATAACGGTGGGTAGCATTGCTTCCTCTCCTCTGAGGATGGAGATTCAAATCTCAGCTTTGTGTGTGTGAAGTTTCACACCCACAGGACAAGTAGATAGAAGATGGGTGGATAATGTATGACATTGGCTGTCTAACAATGAAGCTTACTATATCTCAAGGACCCTTTACTTCAAATGACAGCAGTATATTTTGACATAAGATGTACCGTCATTTTGACATTACATTTGACATCAGTGGCAGTTCATATCATTTGTCAGAAGCAAAGAACGTTAGTGTTCACGCTATTGTTTTTGTCAGGTGACACATTAATGTATGTGCTACGAGTGAAATTTTTATTATAATAATTATACCAACATTTTGTTGTTGTTGTTATTCTTGTTGTAATTAAGCCATTTTGGTATAGGGTTTCAATTCTGTCCTATGTTAGACCTCCAGAATTCACCTTTGAAATAAACAGAAGTTAAAAAAAATGAAATTATATTTTGCATTAATAACATCTTATTTACTAACTGTAGTATTGTGGATGTGAAGTCAGAGGACCTCTAGGGGGAGCTAACAGTTTTTGCCCTAGGTAGAAATCTGCTTTGTTAGAGAGATCAGACCAGGCAGGGAGTGGGAGAGTTGCCCCGTGGAAAAAGTCTGCAGAGTTGTACAGCCTGGGAAATAAATGTTAAAAAGACGGACGCCATTCCATATCATTCGTAAGCTACCCAGAAGATATCACACTAACATATCTCTCCACTTCAATAAAATATATGGATTTAAATTTTGTCTAGGAAAAATCTTTCTTACAATACATTTCAAAACAATTTGATATTCATATGGAATCTCATACAGGATTTTTTCCTGGTCCCCTGACATTTCTTAACTAAAACGTAAGCTTTAAATATACATTCAGCCTGAAGGTAGAAAGTCCATGATTATAAACCAGCCGTCAACATACACTTAATGAGGATTTCTATTATATTGCCATAGCGCAGTGATAAGATTAGAAATGTCAGCCATGGCATTTTATTTCCTACTGTTTTGCAAGGCACGATATTTGAATCGGACAGGGTCGAGAACAACTGCTCTTGAGCAGAAAATAATATTAGGCTTATAATTATTGATTTACATAGGCTGCCATTTATTGAATATCCCTATTATATTTGAATGACTGTAGGTTGAGAATCAGATGTTATTTTGTTGTTAAATTAGTCCATTCTTTAATTGCACTATACTTTTTTTGTGAAAATAATAGGGTTTTTTAGTGTTTGTCCATGCTGTCACTGTTGACTTTGCATGTAGTAGTAGGCAGTGGTAGCATAAACATTTGGGAGCATAGGCTCTTGGGGAGTGGCCTTTGGACAGGCAGTGCTGGATTGGGTAGCATGGGTTGTAGCATACAGTGCTGGTGTAGGCAGAGAGGGGCATAGGCACTTGGAATGTGGCCTGGAGCAGTGCTGGCATAAGCAGTGAAGCATCCATAGGGAATTGGGGGGCATAGGTGCTTGGGGCGTGGCCATGCAAAATTTTACACATAGGAATCTTGGGATATCATTTGACCAGCTATGCCTTTAATGCAAGCAATGTTGATTAGAGGGTTGATGTAAGCAGTGCTGGATTGGTTAGAATGCACATGCAGTACAGCCATAGGCCAGTGGGGCATAAGCAGTTTGAGTGTGGCCTGAGGCCACCAGAATGGCATGCATGGGATTTTTGGGATAATTTTTGACCAGCAGGGTCTGCTGATTATAATCATACCAAATATGTTCTGACTGGATGAAAATTCCTGAACTGCTATGAAAGACAAATTAGGCAAATTTTACAAATTTGCCAAAATACCCGGGCAGAAACTGCTGAATTCTGATTGGCTGGCCGTGGACTTGTGCAAATTAGCAGAGCTTTTAATCGTTTTGATTAAACGATTCGCAACTCCGTAGAACCTATGATGTCACAGTCACGTTGCTATGGAAGCTGCTATGAGTAGTGGGTGGGTATAAGAGTCTTGTGGCCAAATTAGGTGTTGCTGAGACTTACGGGGTGGGTGTTGCATTTTAGGCATAACCATAATAATAATAATAATAATAATAATAATAATAATAATAGAGAAGTATCCGGACAAAAACTATAGGGTTACGCACGGAACGTGCTTGGACCATAATAATAATAATAATAATAATAATAATAAATATAATCGTTTTGATTGGTTCGGAACGCAGTAAAACCTATGACGTCACAAACGCGTCGCGAAGGGAACGTACTTAAACCCTAATAAATAGTGGTCGGGAGCCGCATGGGGCGCTGTCTTTACGTAACGCAGGAGGTTTCCTGGTGTCGCGGGCTGTCGACTTGCTGACCGGCATTAACTAACTGTTAGCATATTTACGGGCCCAGGAAGACCGAGTCTTTAACGTGGCACAAGAATGGAATCGAAGTCTGTTAAGGAGAGCGAGACAATCTGCGTCCTCTGCTGCCAGGACGTCGATATCTTTGCCCTGGGGAAGTGTGACCATCCGGTGTGCTACCAGTGCTCTACCAAGATGAGGGTTCTCTGCGATCAGAAGTACTGCGCCGTCTGCCGGGAGGAGCTCGACAAGGTGCGCTTACTGCCGAGTACTAGAGGCCGGGGATTGTGGAGCTGTGTAGGCCGCCAGCCAGCTAGCTGATATGTACGACCTCTTATATGTCGTACATATACTGATTATTATATCTCGCAGGTTTTTTTTTTGTATAGTTTTAAAATAACGTGACGGAGAATAATATTTCGCAGTTCTTCGGTTGTATTAATTATTGCATATTTAGGCGTCAGATAAATTTTTGGGTTAAAATAGTTTCTTGCTAGATTCCTGAACCGTAATATTTTACTTGGGCCCCAGTTTGCTGGCGTATTGGTCGGCTTATTTTCCCCGGTACATGTCGATGTGACGCCTCGGTACAGAGTACGATGATCCGGCTGGCCGGGAACTTCTCATCAGATTTTAATTTTCCCCGCTTTTGTTAGTCATTAGGAGCACATTCTGCGTTTTCAACGGTTATTTTTACTGGGAATGTAGGATAATCTCTGTAGCCGGTTTACAGGCAGCGAGTGTGGGCGTCGTGTGTCCTCTGGTACTTTGGCACCGACGTCCATTTCAATACGATCTCGACTTTCGACTAGCTGGCCTGGCGGTGCCTC
>JAACJT020000075.1:18080011-18112948 GCA_009936485.2 Gymnarchus niloticus | reverse complement strand
CCACTTGGGGCAGAATCGGCCGGGTGGCGGTGCCTCCCACTTGGGGCAGAATCGGCCGGGTGGCGGTGCCTCCCACTTGGGGCAGAATCGGCCGGGTGGCGGTGCCTCCCACTCCTGTCTTTAAAGGGGAAAGTCGCGTTCGGCCCTTTTGGAGTGTGACCACAAGGGTGAACATGTGCCTCGGACCTTTGACAGCAGAGTAAACCGAGTTTTCCCGTGGTCTGTGAGAATCTGTAGGTTTTTAGTGATTCAAGGTGTCTGGTCGAATACTCCCACAAAGGTTTTGTTTCCTCGTATCATTGTATAGGTTTATCTGTATTGCTATTAGGTGGTTTATGTGATACTGTACAATTTGAACTTAACTGGAAGTTTCACACATGAAGGGTAAATGTAGTTGTGAGCCAAGAAACTAGCTGACAAAAAAAAACGTTTTACTCCCACTCCTCCAGCGTGTCTGTTGTCCAGTACATGATGTAATATTGACCTTTTTTCCCTAGGTTGTTTTCATCAGGAAACTCGCTCCATTTTCCACCATAAACATGAAGCAGTTTCAGTGTGAGAAGAAATATGACATTTATTTCTGTGATGGCAAGACCTATTCGCAGTTCAGGTATGGGCAGCGTGGCCTCTGCCTCCGTTTCTATGGCGTTGTACAGTCCCAGCGTGTTCCCTGAGTGTATTCTGTGTAATGTAGGAGGATTCTGCAGCCCGAATGTCCCCAGTGTCCAGAACCGAGGATATTTTCTACATTTGAGGAGCAGGAACATCACATGAGGAAACAGCATGAGCTGTTTTGCTGTAAACTGTGTGTGAAACACTTGAAGGTACAGCACTCATGCATATAAATGCAGATTTAAAAAATTTTTTTTTTTTTAACAGTTCATTAAATGCTCTCTACTCTTCTGTCGCAGATATTCTCCCACGAGAGGAAGTGGTACAGCCGGAAAGACCTGGCGCGGCACCGAATGCAGGGTGACCCAGATGACACCTCGCACCGCGGCCACCCCCTGTGTAAATTCTGTGACGATCGTTACCTGGACAACGACGAGCTGCTGAAACACCTGCGCCGCGATCATTATTTCTGTCACTTCTGTGACTCTGACAGAGCTCAGGAGTATTACAGGTAGTGCAAAATGTTTGCCATTATTGGGCGACCTTTGTATTCTACGTTTAGTTTGAGGCTACATAGTCTAGGTTTGAAACAAAATTCTGCAGTATTTGCCGTTTGCACTGGTACATAGGAATGCTTTAATCTGTGTATGTCTCATTTCGCTCTTTGAGATTCATACATATGGGTTAGAATAAAGCTCAGGGTCAGCCATTTATTTAGTATCCCCAGATGAGTTTTTCGGGTCAAGGGTCTCGTTCAAGTGCCCGCCGGTGACGTGGTCGCTCTGCTGGCCGTGGCATCTGAACGTTTGTGCACCAGCCCGGATTTGGCATTGCAGCTGAGAGACTTTTACCCACAGCGATTATCAATACCTGCGCGACCACTTCCGTGAGAGCCACTTCCTGTGCGAGGAGGGCTCCTGCTGCAGTGAGCAGTTCACGCACGCCTTCCGCACCGAGATTGACTACAAGGCCCACAAGGCGGCCGTGCACAGCAAGAACCGGGCGGAGGCACGGCAAAATAGGCACATCGACCTGCAGTTCAGCTACACGCCCAGACACCAGAGGAGGGCCGATGGTGAGGGAGACGCTGCTCGTCCTGAACTGTTTGACTGATGCTTGGAGGATGACACACATTGCTGTCATTTGACCCATTTTACCATGTTAATGAGGTGCAAGAGTTTGTTGTGTTTTTTTTTTTTTTTTTTTTAAATAAAGCCAGTTTTAAGTCAATATACAAACCACTCCAGAAGAAAATAAGCATTGGTGGTCCTTTTTAAGACTTTAGTCGAGTCTTTGCAGGCAGCGTTTTGGATCCCAGGTTTTTCCAATGATGCGCACCTCTTGCTGTTCCTAAACAAAAGCGAAACTGGTGAAGGAACGCGTTTCCCTGCCTGCTGCCATTCTCAGGCCCATTCTCCTTGTCCCTCAGTTATGATGTAGGCCTGTACCAGCACTCAGGATGTGTTGTGGGTGTGATTGGCTGCTATACTTTAAAATTTTGTATTTTTTTTTTTTTTTCAGCCCGAGGTTCTGTTAGTCTTGAGATTGAAGGCATACTAGCATGTGATAACTAGCATCCAAATAAACAAGACAAACTTTTTCTTGGTTTGGCATGTTTTGGTCTGATTATTTTTTTTTCCCCTGCCTTTGTTGCATACATATTGCGTGTAACGTGTGTTTTAGAATGAGGAACGCAGAGGAAAATGCCATGAAAATCAAATTGTGTACCTAAGTGCTGTGATGTCTTCCCCAAGGTATCGGTGGGGAGGACTACGAGGAAGTGGATCGCCTCACCCGGCAAGGAAGAGCAGGACGGGGCGGAGCTCGGGGAGCCCAGCAGAGTAGGAGAGTGAGCTGGAGATACAGCAGGTTCGGTTGTCCGGCTGGTCCAACCTCTCTCTCCATGTCTTGACAATGCATCACTACTGAACCTTGTTGGCTCTAGGGAGGAGGAAGACCGGGATGTAGCTGCAGCTGTCCGGGCCTCCATAGCTGCGAGGAGGCGGGCCACAGAGCGAGAGACACCCAAGGCACGCAAGGAGGAGACGGTGGATGTAGACGAAGACAGGAGTAACAAGAACACGGCCAGGCCGCCTGCGGAGTCCCTTGGTAAACTTGGCATATGTTTTATTTGTGAGAAAAAATAATCTTTTCCAGAGTTAAAGATTTGTATTTAATTACTCCTTTTAGATAAATGCGTGTGTTGAGTAGCTAATATGATTCTGCTGAGACAGCTGGTATCAGAAACTCACAGATGGTATGACAACATTTCTCTGTGGCTCGTTCAGCTCCCAGGGATGCTGTTCAATCAGCCGGCATTAAGGAGCCCCAGAATGCCAACGATTTCCCGGCTTTGGGATCTCTGGACTCGACAGCACCCACTGCAAGGTAGGGCCAAAATGTGTCCAGCTCAGCCATTTCCTCCATGACACCTCGTGGTGCCTAAGCAGGCTGGTATGTCAAATTGATGCCTGTTGGCGTCACCTTTTGAAATAGTGAGGTCTTCAAGGTTTTGGAAAGGTCACACTAAATTTGAGTTTTCATTGGATATCATTTCCTGTCTTAAACTGATACTAGCTGCCGCCAACAGACTATCGTTGACTTCAGAAAACTGACCCAGTGGCATTAGGACTGTTTTACTAGTGCATGGATGCTGTAAGGGAGAGTAGCCGATAGTCTTGTTTGGCTCAGTCTCTCTTCCTGATAATCAATCATTGTTGTAATTCAAAGCTCTTGGATGCCGCACATTCTAATGGTAGCCATGTAGTTCAGGATTTTAGGCTTTCTCTGCACCTGGAAAGATCAAGTTCATGTGCAGCAAATTTAAGAGTTCAAGACCATGTTTCTGAAATGTGATTGGTAATTTTAGTTATTGGAATAGACATTACCTCATTTTTGTGATAGCTATCTGTAAGCTAAAATCTTGTAAAACAGCATAATACAGTTTTGAACAGGGTGAATACTCAATCACGTTGTTGTCATAGAAACAAGCAAAACAATAAATCAATGTACCATTTACTGTGCCTGATGTTTTCAGATAAACCTCATTACTTTTGCTTATTGAAGTCTAATTCTGGCACTAAAAAATGATCATGCCAAATAGGTCGTTATCTTGAACACAATATATTCCTTGCACCTTTACAATATGAAAAATTCAGAAGCACCAGGACAAATTTATCAAAGGATATCTCTTCATATTTCTCATAGAAATGATAATTGCTAAATTTACCTGCTTGAACTTTTTCACTCGCATGCTAAGCAGTCACTAATTACTACTCTGTAGCTGTTGACACAGATCCTAAACCTGACTGTAGTCAGCAGAGATGGTGTTTTGTAATGAGATCATGTTCCCTGATGTTTAAAAACGACCCCGATGACCCCAGCCGGTTCGCAGGACACTCGCTCGACTCTGACTGTTCCACCGGCACTAAATTAAACACCTTCCCAGCTTGTAAAGGATGTTTATTTCCTGATCTTGTCTATATGCAGTATTTAGTCAGTTCTTTTGTGTGTGGGGGGGACACATTATGCTGGGACAGTAGGTTCTCCCTTGGATTGTTGGCATTTCATCTTGCATAATAAAGTGTTTATGTTGGAAATATTAATGAGTAAAAGGAGTTAAAACAGCCGCTGGTGTAGCTGTGAATGTGGTGTCAGTTGAAAAGCCGCTTTCATCACATTATTAAATGCTGGCCTCATTTTGCACTCTTCCAACTGCTGAATCTTAAATGGATGATGATGTTACACATCCACATATCTTCTAACCACTTATCCTGGTCAGGGTCACAAGCAAATGTGTATTTCATTCCACACACGTTGAGTGGCAAATCAGTTTTTTATTTATCTGTTAATTGGTCCTGGTATTTTATCCATCTAGTTCTAGTTAAAGAGAGCACTTTTCAGTGGTTCCCTGGTTTTACTCCAGTAAAACAGGTATCTTGTTACCATGAACTTGTATGGCGTCTTAGTCTTTGGTTGCAGCCATTGACATGGAGCAGCTCAATGGCACCCAACATCTTTTGTTTCTCTTGTGCCCAGCTTGACCAAACCAGCTGGTGTGAAGCTGAAAGAGGATGATTTCCCCAGCCTGTCCAGCACGTGCCTGCCCCCCCTGCTGACTCCAGTGTACACTGCACAGACCAAAAAACATTCAGCTTTCCAGGAGGACGACTTTCCAGCACTAGTCTCCAAGATCAGGCCTCAGAAGCCAGTAGGCAGTACAGCATCAGCCTGGTCTAACTGTGGCAAGAGCGTGGTGCAGCCTTTGAAGCCAACCCCTACACTTGGGCCCAACTACTCTGCCTCCACCAGCTGTGTGCCGCCCCCTGCTGGTACCTCTCTGCATAAGAAGGCCACTCTAGGAACTGGCAGTAAAGTTCCTGTGAGAGTCAGGTCCCCCTCATCTGAGGAGGACGACGAGGACAACCCGGGTCGGCCAGCTGCAGACATCCGGGGTGCTCCGACCATGCTGGACATCTCCTCGCTTCTGACAACTGTAGGCTCGCAGCCGGGCCCCAAGGTGAACAAGAGGAAGAAGCATTCTGCAGTGCCCCCTCCAGGCCTGGAGCCCACCACAGATATGGTTTCTAACGCAGCCCAGAAAGAGAATGTTCCAGAAACCAGCCAGCCCCCAGCCCTTAACCTTGCCAAATCAACTGCAGTCCCGAAAATTTCCGCTTTTGTTAATGGGCACGTAGAGAGGCCTTCGGAGAAAACTGGTCCCGTTTCCAGGGAGCCTCCCGGATTGGAAAAGCAGCCCATGTGTAATCCTTGCCAGCTTCCCGAAGAAGATTTCCCAGCCTTGATACCGAAAAAACCACCTCCAGGTAGATTTCGAACTGATTGCCTGCCATTCAATTGGAAGACAGTTTTTAAACTATGCTCTTTAATATGTTAAATGATGCTCGATGGGTCTCCTCGCAGGGTTCAGAAGCACGTTCCCAGTAAATGGCCCCCAGCACGCCACACCTCCTCCCCCACCTGGATTAGCAGGCCCTCCCAGCAAGCTGCCGCCGCCTGGGTTCACTGGCATCCCTTTGAATGGGAACGTGGATCCCTTAGTTCCAGCAGTTAACGAGTTAGTAAACATGCTTTCGGTCTACGTATGCATGGAGTGAAGCATCAGGCTTCCTGTGAGGTGCTGGAACTCCACCTCTTTTGGCATTGGGGCTGTCCTTAAAGTGACAGACTTGTTTCTAGTAGTATGTAATTCTAAGGGAGGATTTCATACCAGGGAACGTTTTGTTGCAAAATGGGAATACATTTTCAGTTTGGATTATATTGTCTTGCTTTTTTTTTTTTAGATCAGTGCAGCCACCGCGGACATACCTCAAGCCCGAAAATTTCCAGGAGAGAAACATGGATCTCATACAATCAATAAAAAACTTTCTCCAGAATGATGCATCCAAGTTCAATGAATTTAAGTCGTATTCAATCCAGTTCAGACAGGTAAATAGATCTCATTATGGGAAACGGTAAAGTTTTAGCCATCTATTATTGGATTTATATTTAATGTCTTTGAAGTAAAATAGAAAAATATCATGCTTGGATTTTGTGGTCATTTTGTTTTTCATACGGTGTAAAGAATTTCCCAAAACATCTAGTGATGTGCTCATAGCTTTGCAGTATTAGGTAACAAGCCTGTGGAGAGTGAAAACTTTCTGCATTTTGTAAGGGTTCGTCTTGTATGATCTGATCAGTCTGGTAGCAGTGAATTATATGACCATGAGGATGACCAGTGAGAGAATGATGGCTGTGCTTGGTCTTGCAGGGTGTGATCTCAGCAGCACAGTACCACCGGAGCTGTCATGATCTCCTCGGAGAGAACTTCAAGAGGATCTTCAATGAGCTCCTTGTCCTTCTCCCAGATACAGAGAAGCAGCAAGAACTGCTGGCTGCTCATGGAGATTTTAAAGCCCTGGAGAAGCAATCTGGCAGCAAACCCAAGAAGAACAAAAAGAACGCCTGGCAGACTGGCTCAGCCAATGGCAGCCTGGAGCTGGACTGCCAGATCTGTCCAACCTGTAGGCAGGTTGTGACCCAGAAGGACTTCACTACCCATAAGACTCAGCACATGAGAGATGAGGACTTCCCATCCCTGCAGGCCATCAGCAAGATTATCAGTTAACCCACAGAAGATGACCACCGTCATATCATATAGCAGACTTTGTCCAGAGATGTCTACATTGTAGAAATACAAGCTCTCTTGTAGTGATTTAATCTGGAAATGGCACGCATCTCTGAAATACTGTGGTGTGATGCATTGTCTGATATCAGGTGATCAGATGGGGAGAGGCTGTTGTAAATTGAATATAGGTGGATTGATTGAACCTGTCAGGAGAGATCGCTCCTGATTATGGATATGCAGGATTGTTTTACAGCTTGGAGTCAATTCCAATAAGGTAATTACTAGTAGCTTGAAAGTGTTAAATTATTGCTGGTGGTATTCTATTTGAAGCTTGAACTTATGCTTATTTCTTATAGAAATGCAACTAAATCTAAAATATTTATCTAATTTCAAATTTTGGATGTTTTTTTTTTTTTTCTGGGGAGTAGGCATGTAGCAAGAAGTAGTGATTTTTTTCCTTTTGTAAGTTTCTCAAGATTAAAAAAAACAGTACTGTAGTCTTACATAATTATTTCAAAGTGCTGGAGGATTAAGATGACAAAAGCTGTTGTAGAATGTGTGCCTGCTTAAATAATGTTGATGCCCTTTAGCACATAAGTTGTATAGCTTTTTTTGTAATAGATGGCAGGTGATGAGCAAACCCAGTTTAACCAAGTGATGCACTTCAATGGCCGAATAGTTTCTCTGGAATTTACTGAGATGGACTGAATTCCTATGGATACCTGAGTTATGAGTCATGTTGTTGGGCGGTCTTCAAGTCCAAATGTTTAACACGCAGGTGAATTACAAAAGTGACTTCTTTGCTAGTTACTTTACGGAGCAGTTTTTTGCTGCAAGCTTTTAATCTGTGTTGGTAGAATAACAATTTGGTGTGGTGTAATGGCAGGAGGGGTTTTTTTTTTTTCCCCAAGTTTGCTTTCCTAACTAGAGAAGACAACCTGCATTACATTCTTTGCAAGTCTACTTTTGCATGAAACTGCTGTCATAGTTTTCAAATCTGGGTTAAAAAACAAAAAAAGCTGCTACTTAAAGCTCTAATAGCAAGCTGGTGTTAAGGCAGTATTCATAATGTTCTGGATTTCTGCAAATTTCTAATTTGTTTTCTAGTGCTCGTTCTCTCATTGTTAGTGGTTTCATCCAATCAGCGTGCTTCATACCAGGTAAACTTGACAAATCTGATTGGTATAGTCAGAGCTGAATATGGCTGACCCTACCTTGATGGTGTATTGCCTCATATAAAATGAAACTTTGTATACGTAATCTCCAAATGTAAGTTGGCTAGTTCATTTATGTTTTGTGCTCAGTTCACCTGTTTAGTTTTGCCAAGTATACGTGCTGGAAGAATGCCATTCTGGTTGCTGCTGCTTTTCCTCAGTCGTGCCGGTGTCTCGCGGGCCTGTACATCATGACCGTTCTTCTGTGCTTTTCCTCACCAGCTGACAATTCTGCATACTGACTTGACACTGGGATCATCTTGGGCATTGTTTAAACTGGTTTCATCTTTGACGTACTTGTTCACACCCTCTGCATACTGGCCTAATTTAGCCTGAAGTACTTGAGTTAAAAAGTTCCCTTTTTTTTTTTTTTTTGAAAGGTGGCAATAAGAATATGCCAGTTTTGTGCTCAGCGGTTGTCTATTGTACTGTAATTCATTCAAGTCACTCTGTTCCGTTTTGGACTGTTCTGCTATGAAATTCTTTTCAAAAATAACTTTTTTTTTTTTTTTTTAAAACGGGTACTTGAACTCCTAATTTGTTTCCATTCTTGAAAAGATTTAAGTTGTGTTTATGGCCTCAAAAGACAGCTGCAATCCAAACAACTGCAATAGGACCACCAGCAGTACTTGCTAGTGCAGGGGCAAATGACCAGGCAAAATAAAATCCATGCTGTAAAATGTTTGTATCTAACAAGGGTGCATCATTGGTACAGGATCCACAAGACCTTGAACAGTTAGTTCATTAAGATGTATTGATTTACAGTCAATCACTTGTGTACATTCTCACAGCCAGCAAACACATTAGTGGTGTGCTACCATAGATTACATTAAGAACTGTTAACATGTATTTTTTACACCCCTCACCTACTTTTGGCAGGGAGTATCTCAAAAGTCTCCTGTATGTTCAAAATTCTTTTTTTCCTGCCTGAAAAGATGTAGAGTAATACTAAAAATGAACAGCAAGTTCTTATTTTATCCAAGAGCCTATAAACATTTATAAATTAGTTATGGGGTATTTAGCAGTTATGGCCTTCAAATTCATCAATAGGGGCTAAACATACTTGCATGGCTGAGGTCTGTGCTTCAAATAATGGCTATTGTCTACAGATTATGTTTCTGGGCCTGTGTGGTGTTGTTTTTTTTTTTTGTTTTTTTTTTTTTTTTTTGTACTTCTCTACACTAGTGGTACCTTTATAAAAGACCCCTGATCTCTTAGGTTTTACCCTGTGGTGGGTGTAACCTTTTAGTATAATGTCATGTACCCCAAAAGACTGAGATGGTAATTTGTGTTAGAAGTTGTACATGTTAACAGTGTGAGGTGAAAGTCTAGCCCTCAACTATATAAATCACTGCTGCTTTCTTAATTTGTTTTGTCATTCATGACAGGCCATTTCTTGTTAAATGATTACATTCATTAATGCTTTGGTTCAACCAGTCCTGTCTTTTTCGTTTGTTGACGACTAAGAAAATTTGAACTTTTGAGACAATCCCTTTAAAGTATGAGTAGTAAAAATATGCTGGGGTATAATGTAGGCATCATGTGCTTACAATCACATTAGCATGGATTCTTTGTAAAATGACACAATCTGATAATCTTGAGCGTATTTGTTCCTCTCAAGCACCTATTTCTAAGTACAGTCGTTAAGGAGAACGTTTGCTTTTTCTTTATGCTTTTATACGGAACTAGGATACTGTTATTACGTATACTTTTGCACACTAGACAGGTCATTGGCTTTTATCACAGGGGGTATATAAATTGTCATAAAACACAGAACAACGATCTACAGTGGAGTGGCTTTTTGCTGCCCTTCGCCAATGCCCCCACTCAGCAAGATGAGTTCAAGTGCAAAATGGTTCAATGCTTTGTGACACGTAAATGATTGCACAACAAAGGTTGATGGCTTATTGCCGATGCGAATAAATATTCCATCGGAATGCCTATTCAATACTGTAATTTCAAAGGAATTTTGTAATAGATCTTTATACTCAGTTTCTTATTCAACATAACTGGAATGCTTGGAAATCTAGTTTCCAGTTAGTCGTCATATATGGCAGTGACTTGATTTGAAATAGTGTCAGCTGTTGGTGTAGCTTTGATACAGCACTTTGCTAATTTTGTGACAGCTACGGTTTTGTAATTTTATGCTTGGTGTGTCAAAATTGTAACTTTGATCACAATTTTTGGAAAATTAAAGTGACTTACTGATTGGCACATCTGTTCAAATATAATGCAGTCAGGCTGAGAAATAATCAAATTTGGATCCCGCTCTCATCTTGAAAAAGAAAGATAATTTATCCAAATGAAGTAAACAAAAAGTGTGTTGGAAAAGGAGATGCAGTATAACTAATCACACAGAAACACCACAAGTGGGAGCCTGAGTGAAAGATCCGTTGCATGTCTGGCTTCTACAAGACGTCACCCTTTTTTGACCTTCCTGAACTCTAAAGTAACTGGTCTTCAAGTCTAGTGCTAAAGTTCAGAAAAAGCCCGTACTCAGAAGGAACGCTATCATTAAGTCTGCTTTTTGTTCTGAGCACGACCATCCTGTGGAATAGTAAGGTCCTATTTATCATCTGGACTACCAGGACGAAGATGAAGTTACAACCAACATACTGTTCCTGTTACAGAAGGTCACGGCACAACTATCTATGGACACTGTTATGCTACCCAGCATCGGTGGGCGGCTACATAAAGAAACAAACCTTATGGGTCACCAACACTGCAACACACACAAAGAAGATGCATGTTTGCTCATATTTTCTCCTAGTGGTTCCGACGCCTGAAACATTGATATGTCTAGTAAGTGGGCACCTGGTAGCCCTTAGCACTGGACTCGAGGTTCTCGGTGAAAGGTGGGCTCTGGTAGGTGTCGGTGCCATCCATAGCTGTCCCGGTGGGGTAGGGCTGTATGGTGGGGTTGTCGTCGAAGTGATCCGTGGTGAAAAGAGTCATGTCCGTGCCAAGCATGTACTTCTGCACAGCCCTCACCGTCAGCCCAGCCTGCAACACGTATGATGGTGTTAGAGTTCTGAGCTCAGAAGCATCATACAAGAGTTTCCCAATTAGCCTCGAGAATTTGTTGTCACCTGGATGTGGATTTTAATAAATACATCAAGCTAACTGGGAAATTAACTCATTTTTAAACCTGAACATGTGTTTTTTTTTATCCACCCACTCAGCTCCAACTGATGCAACTACAGTAGATTGGGTCTTTTATTAAGGCTGGATACAGTGAAGCCATGGTACAGTCTGGTAATCACTGAAGTGCTGCTTTCTATAATTAGGTTATCGTCAGGAAGGCACCGGAGTTTACCCTCACATCTAGCCCTGTTTTCCATCACTGCTCTGATTTTAGATTTTTGCTCTGTGTGGTCTGTTAATCGAAAGAAATCTTGAAAATGAAAGTTGCAGATAAAATGGGTGGTACAGTGGCTCGATGTTTAGCCCTACAGCCTCACACCACAGGAGTTTAGGCCTTAAAACCTGCTTCTGTGTATGGAGTTGCGAAGTTCTCCATATATACATGTTTCTTCCAGGTACCCCAGTCTCCTCTCCACCAGTCTAGCTAGTCTGATGGCTCTCAGTTGGCCCACGATGTGTGATCCCACCCTGGATGGACCCTGGTTCATGTTCTGTGCTTCCTGGGATATTGTCTAGATTTGCCATGGATTACCTAACACTTCAACCTCTACCAGACTGGGCACTATCATTGCTTCAATGGTATCCAAGCATCAGAAGCACCAACCCAAGTGATGATGGAGAAGAAAGAGAAGGCAATGGCCGCCCTGGCAGCATCGGCCCCTTGGTTCAGGGGCAGTTCTTTGGGAGAGGTGCGCTGCCACTGATTGGCCAAGAAGCAGAATCCCACAAACCACAAGAATGTCCAAAAACCTGAAATGAAAGGATAACACATCTTAAGGAAGCCAGGAGCCATGACTACCATTACTGCTCAATCTTTTAACATAACAGTAAAAAGCAATGACAATTACCATCTTCTTATTCTATCAGCAGACATTCAAGTAGCATCAACTCAAGTGCAGCAAAGCAGCAGAGGAAGTAATATGTTCATCTACCCACCAAAGAAACTGTAAGTGTGTACCATGTATTTCACATTCAGAACTTTCTTCATTTGGGTTCCCTGCAGACTAAAAACAACTTGAATCTGGCCATCTTTCTGCTGATGAAGTTGAATTTAAACCACTTGCTACTTCAAAATGATGTCCTATATTTTCCCTGGTGCAGCCCAGTTCCAGTGGAAATGATTTTCTTTTCTCTCCACACCTGCTCCATTAATTTCCATAATTATTACATGAGCTGCTCTGCCTGAAGAACAGATTTTGTTGTTCTCCTCACTTGCTGGCTTACATGAACTTGGGTGAAATTTCGGAAGCAATAAATTTCTACTCCCTGAACCACATTTACACAGAAATCAAGCAGCTAGATGATACATATCGTCAGAACTTGATTTGTAAATCTGTAAATTAACTCTACTTTTTCTTCAGCAGAATTCACCCGCACGATGCACCCAAAACAAAACGTTAACGCCTGTTAGCATTACCCGAGAAGCCAATTTCCACAAGCACGGCCTTCTTGCGGTCTTTCACACTGCTGATTTGTGGGAAGTGAACGTCCAAGATGAAGAAAAACGTGCTTGCCAAAAAGGCGATGACTCCGATTGTGATTCCATAGTTGCAGGCATCGTTGTTCTTGTTGAATATGCAATGTAATCGCTCACTGCCACTGTTGACGTAGCCTTCATTCACTATAGAGCCAAAAACCACGATGGAGAAGATCTACAGTAGAAGCAATGGAAATAGTATTCAGCATTTTGGGACTCATTGTTTATATCAACGTCACAAGTAATAACAGGTTTATTTATTTACAAAACAAAATGTAAGCAAAGATTTAAAAACCAGGATGACAACTTGTAGGAACACACTGTAACTTGTAGGCCTAAAAGGTATGCGAGCATTAGAGCACGTGCGTGAATATCAAACTCATCTTGTTTCTCATCTATCCATACTTATCACACTGAAAAAGATTGTACATTTAATGATACTGCTATATACTATGTGATTATACTGCTATAATATGAAATACATTCCATAATTTACAGCTGCTATTGTGGGTTGCCATGGCTCAGTGGTTTGCACTGTTGCTATGCCCTTACAGGGTTAGGGGTTCAAATCCTAGCTCTGTATGTGTGAAGTTTGCATACCCAACTCGTGATTCTCAGATTTCCTCTGGGTATTCAGGTTTCTTCTCCCAATCTATAGACATGCATTGTAAGCTAGGCAGTATTATTAAATTGTCTGTAGGGCATGACTGCAAGTATGTGTGACTATGCCCTTCAATGGGTTGGCACCCAGTTCAGGGTGTGCAACAAGACTGCCTGTAATAGGTTCCAGGGGCCCCTCCCTACAATACTGAGTGGGGTTATATGGCCAGGAAATTGGGTGCATATTCTACAATGTTGGAGTTTTTCAGTGTCACTTGAAGGAATTTTCCAAAAACTATTATAAACCATGTTACAGAACGTATTTATGTGTCTTACACAGTATTCAAGAACTTACAGAATTGCAAAAATTCCTGTGTAAGTAACGCAAGCTCCCGAGCAAACAACAAAAATGGTCATGCATCCATATCCAAAGTTATGTAGGTAAAATGGATGATGCTATCTGAGCATAACATTTGTGATGTGCTGTTTTTAGCTTTGGAACTCCATTAAATGACGCAAGTGAGACTTCTCTGTAGCCATGGGAACAACAGTTATCCAAATGATTTCCCGCTCAGAGGGGAGCTTGCTGGGTTCGGTGATGCTCCCAGACTATTCATCCAGAACAGGAACAGACAGACAACACCAACCATCTCCAGTTAATATTCACATAAAACTGATGGTACAAAATGTCCAGGTCTACTGAACAAAAATTGAATAGAAAATGGCAAAAATACATCTATTGCTTTATAAAAACCTGGGGCTAATTATCACTAAATGTGTCCTTAATTGAGAAATAGGAGAGGTATTTAACTACTTCATACACTTTTTAGTCTACAAGGTAACATGACATGGTGGCCTTGTAAAGCAAAGCATCTTTCATATCATATCTGTCTTATGCAAGGAGCATGTATAACTTAAACTTTCTGTACAATATAAAAGATCTTTGGCAGGTACATAAATGTATATCGCGCTTTTGAAAATAGCAAAACAAATCAGAGTTGTCAACCAAGAAGTTTAGACCTCAAAAACAAGACATATCAAAAACATTCTCAGTTAGACAATACATAGTAATTATGTTCTATTTGAAGATTAATCATCACTGTCAATGCCCCAAAGGTATACTAGATTTCTATTTTTTGCTCAAGCTTCTGCATATTACAAATGCCAAATGTGACTTTGACATAAGATTCTAATATGGTTCACGGTAGTGAGAAGCCATATTTTTTGTCATAAGAAAACTGAGTATAAAAACTGTGGGTCACATTTAACTATCTTTTCATCAATGCATGGAACACATTACAACAAGGGCATTAAAATGATCAAAAGATGGAACTGTTTCACTGAATGAAGTGAGGGCAATTGAGATCAACAGCAAGCATTCCGCTTATAGGTATCTGTTCATTCCAAACAGAGGATAGCGGGCCACAGAGTGGGAGCCATAAATGAGGTGATATACCAAAAATCATTCCACAGGAAGCCACTTCCCATGATACTATAAAGGGTACCAAGAATTTGTGAATCTCAACAATGTCACATGTCTAACACAATAAAGCTCATTTTGCTTAGTGCACTGGAAGGAACTGAGTTCTCCGTTGGCTGACATGCAGTGTTACATCTTTGCACGCCATGTCACAGACGTCGACCGTGTTCAGAGTTTCTGAAATTACTGTGGTCTTCCGCTGTTAAGGCTTGTTCTTTTCTGGTGATCATTATACAATCAGCAGTTTCTATTCTACCAATCAGAGTTTCATTAATACTTTTGACGATTTGCACATCATCGTAATCTTTTCCCCACAGCAGAAATTCTAATGTTGCAAGACCAAGACCAGGTATATGGTGTCTCATCGCTGAGCACATGTAGTGTGGAGGAAGCTGTGACTATGTCATATGGCTCATGAGATGCTAACTGGCAGTGTACAGGTCCAGGATCAATGGGGACACATCACAATGTCTGTGGTGTGACCGCTTTCAGTTTCCTCCCATCTGCATGTGAGACAATGAGAAAGTCTTGGTGTATTCCATGTTGCCTTTGAGCACAAACAGCATGAGGAAAGCATCTCCAGGGATGGTCCATCCATTATCAGACTGACTCCAAGCCATTTGAAGACCTCACAATTTGAACCCAGTTTGAATGCAGTTTGAAGTGTTATGATTGTTCATTATGAAGGGCAACTGCAAGGGTACAAGTTGTACCAAACATCCATTTACAGATTTACACAAGGTTATTTCAAAGTGGATTTTTGCCAGAATTCAGCAGTAGCATATGCAGTTCCTTGTGTTAGTTTTAAAAGGAATATACACCAAATAACACTTTGGTATTCATAAGTAATAATGTTAGCACTTCCATGGATGGATTCTGGTCTCGGGGGTCATGATTGTACTGAGTTCAAATCCATAGCATTTCTTCGGGGTATTTCACCAACATCGTATTTACATTGTACTTCTCAACCTTGACACACTTTCATGTGAAACAGAGGGTCAAAGAACTGCAGAAACATACGTAGGCTTGCTGTTAATGGATTACAAGTTATAGCATGTTTTACTGTGATTAATCAAATGTAATACCATACTGCAATATGTAATTGGCTGTGTATTAGTCAGCATCGGTGGGCATTTAACACTAACACACTGTCTGAAAAGCTTCTTTCAAAAACAAGTGGTATGTGTGGGGAAGCAAGAATGGCCAAGAAACGCTGGGAAATTTCTCTGGCTATTTTATGGTCATGATTATCCAAATAAGAAATTTCTTAATGATTCTTTGTTTCTGGGAAAACATCCTTGAAACTGCCTCTAACTTCTCCGTGCAGATTTCAGAATTTACTAGGCTCAACTAGAAAAGTTAATTTGGAAGGTCACTTGGTCGATTGAATTTAAAAAATGTGTGTGTGTTTTGCAATCGACGCGGTCATTGATTTTTTAGTTTAGTTAAATCAGTTGAGTTTGTTTGATACAAATATAGGTTTACCTTATAACGTTTTTTAAATTGTCCAATTAGCATATCATAGTGCGCCCACAACACTCACATGTTATATTGACTGTTACACAGTAGTAATTGTTTTACTCTGACACATCGAAATGTATCATAACCTTATCATATGATCTTTTCGTGTCTTTATGGGAAAAAAAATAGAAATGTACGCGAATTTGCTATCGATAAGCAATATGATGAGAGCCTGACAACAAGCAGCGGTGATATTCACCAGCCAATCATAGTTGAAAGATAATCTATAAAAAGATTTTGTTTTTCATCATTTTGATTGACTTTCGGAGATGATCTGGTTTAACGACATGGTACGATAACAATACGTGTGAGCAATAACGTGTACAAATGAATGGTGACAACGACATGTATGCAAGATACATATGTTTCAGGCAAAATATCATACACCGATGGTGAGAAACATGTAACACGCGCGCTAACATTGCTTTTAGGAAATGTAATATGTGAAATAACTACATATCATAACAGGTAATATAAATAGTGCGTAGAGGTAGCCACACATGACCTGCGTGCTTACTGTATTTACCATATAGGAAGAAAAATAACAGCCACTGAAGCGTAAACATATTGATTTCTGTTACGGAATAAATCATTTAAACACTAGAATGCGTAACTAATCATTAGATTAGTTACATAATATATATTGCTGTCAAATTGATCTATGATATATAACCATACACGGCGTGATTTTCGGCGAAGATGCAAAAATAAATAATATTCCTTTAAACGAAAGTGAAGACGTACATTGTTCATGCATGTAAAATATGTATGTATATATATATATATATATGAAATATTAAACCAATCGCATATGTTGCTGATGTTTCAGTCAGGGATGTGTTCCCTTGCTATTATTAACCATAATAATTTTTGCGCGTTTCATAATTAAATTCGCAAATCCAACAAAGGGTTAAAAGGCGCTTACCCAAGACAATATTCTAAGGATGGTCTGAGGCTGTTTGACAAAAGCCACCGGGTCGAAAGCAGCCCCGGCTCTGCCAGCTCCGAAGGACCTTGCTCCGTCCATCTTTCTTCTCGCCGCACAGAAAGGCTCCGGGCTTCGCTATCGCACTGCTAGACGGCGGCGGCGGCGGCGGCAGCAGCAGCAGCAGCAGAAGCAGCAGCAGCAGCAGCAGCCGCGTCCACACCCACCGCCTGGCAGCGGCTCGCACGAGCTTGGCGTTTTCGCGCGCGGAGCCGCCGCTCAGGACTACACCAGAAGAACGAGCGCTTCGCAGAAACGTGGCGAAATCCAGGACTGATTTTACAACAAGTCGTTATAAAAAACCATGAACTATGCCAAATATAAACATATAAAACTAGTTCACTACTAACATGTACTCAGAGGCCACTTTAACTATGCCCAGGTAATACTGGGCAGGACTCCCTTACGGCTTCAGAACCTTTTCAAGATTTCATGAGTTTTCTATTCATAGAAGCCCACAACTGTTGTACTAAGCTGTTTTTTCTTCATTTATGGTCTTCCTGTTAGATTTAATGAGTCTGGCCATTCTCCTTTGATTTTTCTCATTAACAAGGTGCTTTTGTTCTCAGAAATGCTATCATTTTTTTGTTGTTGCTTATCACACCATTTTCTGTAAACTCTTATGCATAAAAATTCCAGGAAGGCAGCTGTTTCAGACGTGCTTGAACTCCCATGAATGACACCAACAATCACACTGTGTTCAAAACTGCTGAGATTAGACATCTTAGCCGATCTGATGCTTAGTCAAACCGTGATTGAACCTCTTGAATTGGTCTGTGTGTTGTATCTAGTGGTAGCCATAATTGCAACCGAATACATATATAAACTGGTATATTATACAGTCAAAGGATGTGTGCTATACCATTGTAAAGAAAATGACATTGAAACCCATGCGTGCTGAAAAATATTAGTTCATGGAGAAAACCCTTCAGTGGTGGTATGAAGGAGGTGGAAATCTACATGATTTGTGCTGCAGAACTTCCCATAAAAGTTCAACGATGATTCCATGGGCCGATTGGGGATGCCATGGAAGGGATTTGACTTCATTTTGGTGTTCATCAACCCCTTTTGAATTTGTCTAGCAGTATGCATGTGTACGTTACCATGTTGAAATATGGCAACATCATGAGGGAACAGTGCAACTGGTCCTGTAAATAGGCCTCATATTCCGTAGCCGTTCTATGACCGATCATTGGGACATAATGAATCCCACAAGATGGCCGACCACCATGCTTAGTAGTTAGCAACAGGCATTGTGAGCTGAAGGCATCCTGTGGGTTGTGTAAGTGTAATTGCTCCGGATGTGGGCAGAAAAGTGAAAGATGACTCATAACACCTTATTACTGTTTTCCCATTACTCAAGGGTGCTAGTTTCATACACCTTACACTAGGTAATACATCTTTGTGCTTTGCCCTCAGATACAAGCCCAGTTCCACAAAGTTTACAACATATCATGTTTGTTGAGAGTGGGTCACAGAAGCACAGGTTGGGATCTGTGGTGATTTCTGAGGTCAAACTTTTGTGGTGTTTAGCAGCTCTCCCATACATTGTCTGTCTCATCCTGTCAGTGAGCTTCAGCATACGGCCTCTGGTTCCTCTTTCTGATGCAGTCTGTCCATGTTTAGTATAACATTTTTGAGTCTGTTCCCTTGAGACATTTATTTCAAATTTAACATGACCAACGTCTCGTACTTCTATAAGCATATTCAGAAAAGAATGACAGCTTAACCAACTTTTGAATCACTCAGTTTGACAACAAGCTGTAATGTTAGCTTTGGAAGCAGGAGGTAGTGATCTACTTTGGACGAGTTCTTTGCTGATCCGGGTTCTGGAAGTCTGGAAATTGACATTTATGCGATAAAGGGGATTTTAGCCTACAGAAGGAAAGACATGACAACAAAGGCAGAGCAGTGGGCGGATAATCCAGAAGCACTTCACAGGATTCCACAGGCTGAGTCTCCTACTCCATCATCCTCTAGACATGACAAAAAAAAACCTTACCCTGGGTCCAAATTTCCTCAACTTCCCAGCACCAGTCAACAAGCTAATAGAGGCTTTCACCTAAGGGCCTGTAAGTGACGGTGCAGAAGTGTGGCTTTCATCTTTCTTCCCTTGCGTGAGCTGGTGTACCTTTGACATACTATAATATTAAAAAAGGAACACTTTCTATTCTTTTTTTAAAGGCTTGACTCACACTGAGACGTGGCGTCACACTGGCAAATGTGGAAAAAGGTAGATGCACACAACAAGCCAGAAGTAATGCACTGAACACACAATATGAAAAGATCTTAGTGTCAAACTGTAGAAGAGCAGTTTTCAGTTTTCAGCGGCTGAAAGATTTACAGATTCCTTTTGTACACCGTGCATGTTTTTAAAACGAGAGAAGTAGGATGTGCTTTATTGTTTTGTTTAAAATTCTGAGTGCCTAAACTGAAGGCTTCTAAGGGTAAGAGAAGTTATAATGGTTGGTAGCAAAAATGAATGATGGTGTGTCATCGGTAATCTGCGGTCCAAACATTTTTTTTCTGTTTACAATGCTTTGTCTAAAGATTAACGTGTAACAATGAATGAGTTTTCTGTGATTGTGTGTTTTACTGGGCTACTGAGCCAAAACAAATAGAGAAACCCTATTGTTTTTTTTATTCTTTCGTATTTATTTTTATTGCATTCCATGCAGGAAATTTGCTAATATTGACAATTTCATTAAATACTTCTGCACTGTACTGCAGCAGCATTTAAAATGAGAGGTAATGCAGTGATAAAACTGAAAAAAAAAAAAAAAAAAAAAAAACATGCTCCTTGTTAAAACCAATGAATAATACATTCTCAAAAGCTTTTTTAACAAAAAACATTTTAGCAGTACCTGGCCTGTTCTACCAACAGTTTACACTAAAATACAGTATGGCATTTACCAGTTATATCAAATGACTACCTGGCTTTAAATCAGCTCATGCTGGTCAGTCATATTAACATAGCTCATAAAAAAAGCATGATGTCACATTGTCATCCTCTTGACACTATCACAATAAGACAGCATTACACGTTTATCTCACTAAATTACAAATCCCTGTGTTCCAATTGTATCCGTCCATCTTCCAACCACTTTTCCTGGTCAGGGTCACGGGGGTCCTGGAGCCTGGAGCCTATCCCAAGCAGCATGGGGCACAAGGGAGGGGTTCACCCTAGACAGGATGCCAGTGTGTCACAGAGTACATGCATCTACTCACAACACAGCACCTAAAGCACATTATACAGTATCGATTCATCCTGAAGCAACTTCAAAATGACTACAACTTGTGATTTCCTCTCGGTTAAGGTACACAGAAATTGCCAAAGCAACCAATTCTTCTCCATATCAACAACCATTCCAAAATCCCATTTACTAGTTACCTGCTGTAGGATTGGTCGATTCCCCCTGTGGTCACACCCACCTCCAGATGATTCTGATATATAAGCACACACACCTGTATTTAAGTTCATTCTGGTTGCTGTCTTTGTGCTCCCTTCACAGACTTGGTTTCCATCCCATCTTCTGCAGGACTGGCTGCTTGGTCTTTCCAATCTCAGTTTTCTCATTCTGGTTGGTTCTTGGTCTGATTTCTGGTTATTTATCTGGTTTCTGGTTGTTCTTTGTATCTTGATGCCCCTTTGTATATACATGTAGCTTGATCTTGCTTAGTTATATAACTTTGACCTTTCCTTGCCGTTTTGCATTTGTCACCTTCGCCCATGTACACTGCAGTCAGTAGCCCAAGTCCTGTCAGCACTGAGACTCGGAGACTCCCCTGTCAAAGAGGAAATGACTCACAGCAAACCCAGCCATTAGGGGTTATGTGGTTTGATGTAGGCTCTTTAGTCTGAGACTGTGTACCATATTGGGGACCGTTTAATAATGTCCTGTTTCCATGACTGCATTAAACATGCCTTCAGATAACTAATTGCGAATTGCTTTTAGATGTGTCAGTTGCTTAATACAACCACTCAACCAATTTATCTTTGATCTTTAACCCAGAAAGGTGTTTTCGTTTTTACAACAGAAGATTTCACTATGATTGTCTGCAGGCAGATATGTGCCACAAGGGGTCAGCAGAGCATTTTCTTCCACCACTGAACCTGAAATTGATCCTTCCTATTTGACTTTAACAGGAAACAGTATTACACAACATCAACTCCCCATTTTCCCCCCGCAATCCAAAGACATGTGGTTTTAGGCTGATTGACGTTTCTAAAATTGGCTATAAGATGTGAGTACGTGTGTGACTGTGCCCTATGATGGGTTATGACCCCATCCAGGGTGTCCCCTGCCACGTGCCCTAAGCTGCCTGGGATAGGCTCTAGGCCCCCCATGACCCTGCATAGGATATGTGGTTTGAAAATGGATAAATGAATCTTGCTGAACTTGAGACAAATGAAAAATGTAATCGATATCATTGGACTGCTACTTATGTCTTGCACAGCTAGTAACTCTTTAGATTTACTAATTAGAAGTATAAATGATAAATCATTAAGTTATGTGAGAAGTACTTATTGACTAGCAGACTTGCTCATGACAGCTGATAAAATAATCTGTGAAAACAGTTCATAAAAGGGGACCTATGCTCTCATTAATGTCAGCTGTGCCTCGTGAACACAGCAGCTTTAGAGTTTGCTTCTTCAAGAGCCCAGTGTTTTTCCATCCACCAAGAACCCATACTGAAGCCTGAGTAAGCCTTGTAACCGTCACTGGCAAACAGTCGGCTCACCCTGGTAAGCTTGTAGCATACGCCTCCGTTCAAGAGTGAAATCCAGCATAATAGGCGTCATCAATTATGCATTTGATGAAACCAGGGCCATGGAGACAGCAGCTGCAAATGTGGATCCACGGTAGTTTTGTTTGCAGAACTTTTGTTTTGTTAATATTCTGTCTACTTTGGGACTGGCACCGAGCTGGCGAAGAGCATGGAAAGGCAGTGCTTTCGAACGCGAGTAATATGAGAAAAATGAGCAAGATGGTGGACTTCAGCGAATGAATGAAAGGTAAGGAAGCAGCAATGTCGGGCTACTGTAAATATGAGAAGGAGGCCGTCTGTATTCTCAGCAGTCGGCTGAGAAATAGGCCTGTATTTCAGGATATTCTTTCAGAAGAATTGACACTTCAAGCATTATCGGGAAACATCATTCTACAAAAGTCATTATGTTTTCCTATAATTGCAATACAAGCTTTTGCAGTAAGAAGGTCCTTCCTATCTTTTCCCCGATAATGTGAAACCACAGACACATTCAATGAAAAACATAGCCAACATTATAGATTAGGTTTACCACTATCAGAATAGCAATTGGTAAATCAGTTCATTCGTCGATATTTTTAATGGGTTCTTTCTTCTTATATTGGGCTGTTGGTTTTTGTCACTGTTAACTTTCATATAATTAAATTGTGTTTTGTTTCAACTTTCTATTTGGCTACCCTGCTCGTGTGTTTTATGGTATTTTATAGCCTCTTGAATAGCACAAATTAATAGACGGCAAGTCATTCCTAACAGTGAGCAGGTTTCCTAAAATGTATTTAACTGATCCATCCAGTAGGCCTACAGGTATTCCATCCAGAGTGTACCCCAGCCTTGTGCACTGTGCTGCTCGGGATAGGCTCCAGGCCCCTCCACAACCTTAACCAGGATGTGTGGTTAGAAGATGAATGGATCAAATGTTCTTTACTGACCACACTGCTGATTTATAAGCACTAGTTAGGGTGGTGTGAGATCCAGTTATGCCACCTACTGTTGGGATCTGCCAATACACAGCCCAGCCTTGTGTACATCCCCTACCCTTCAGATTCATGCTGTGCTGTTGTATAATAGTGTTATAAAAAAACCTCCTCCATATGGGTGCTAACCATCTGCTATGATGCCTGGTAGCCTATATTCATTAATAAAACAAACTGACGAGTGTCTCCAGGCCTCACATCCAGGGTGAATCCCAGTCTTGTGCCCTATGTCGCCTGGAATAGGCTCCCTCCCAACAACCCTAACTAAGATAAGAGATGGATGGGTGGAGGGAGGGACTCTCATTGGAGTTTAAGTGTAAGTGTTGCGATGGCCAGTGCAGGATGAGAAGCTGACATAATAAAATTAATGTTTATGCCACACCTCTGGTGACGATTGTTTCCTTCATACTTGGAAGGACAATCTTCATTCGCATGCCTATCTTCTAAGAAACAGATGCCAAAATGACAGCACCGTGCTAATTTTGTACATTTCTGAAGTAACGAACACAACTGATTGATCCAATAATGTACACTCTAAAAAAATCCTGGGTTGAAAACCCAATTGCTGATTCATGGTAACTAAAATGTTGGGTTCATTTTACCTCAAAATATATAGTCACCTATTTAAGATATTTTATTATAGTCTGCATAAATGTTATTTAAAAAGGTACTGACGTCTAGGTTAAAATAGCCTAAATATTGGCCTACTCAAATGCATTCAAGTGTTAGATGCATTCAATAATTTTGTTGAAAATGTGGTTTAAAATGTTATTTAACAAAGTTTTATTTTACAAAAATCTATATACAATGATTTAAACATTTTAAATACTGTAAAATGTTACATTTTAACTTAAACTTAATTTTTCTTCAAATGCAGGTGTCATAATATGAGCACTTTTGATTTAAAATGCTTTAAAAAAGTTTATAAAATGTCAGTTTGATTTTTAAGTGGGCCGTTGTCCACTATAGACCAAGCTGGTGACCTGTTGAAATTAAGGATAAACCCCTTAAAACCTCTTGCAAGCAAGGATTACTGGAATGATCCACTTATCTAAGAAGAGGAAAAATATTCCTTATCTATTGCCTGCTCTGAAACACCGCCAAGACTCAAGAAGTCTTGTTATTTTTTTATACACAGTATCTAACTTCCGGCCCACAAACAAAAGTGCCCTCCTGAAAAAGACATTGGCCTTCCCCAAACTGAAACTAGCAAATAAGTTTTCAACGTACAAAAATCAACCTATATGATCTTGAAGCTGCCATTTTGTTAATCTCCTCCTCACATTAATATGATATTAAGCGAATGATCTGAAACACAAACAAATAGAAAACTTAAAAGATTGGCTTCATCCCACACTCTAGAGTATGACAGAAGAGTTCATAGAATTCTCATTCTGGAGATAAACTGCAGGATGTTAGCTCAACCCAACATTATTTAGAGTGTAATATTTTGAGAAGTAAGAGTAAAACAGAACATTTATGAGAAACTGAAACTGCAATAAGGTGGCGATAGTTCATCTCATAACATCTTCTAACCACTTATCCTGGTTATGGTTGCAGGGGACTCTGGAGCCTAACCAGGCAACATAGGGTGCATGGCTGGGGTACATCCTGGATGGGATGCCACTAATGGGATTGTGAAGTTTCAGGGCAATCCCAGAACAGATTGTGGTTTGGTAGCAGGCTTTATATATCGCGGAATTGTCATAAATCACGTTTTACACGGAAAAATGTTTCTACTGACTCATTTTCCCAAGACTTCTTAATATCTGTGAGATGATTATCCACAACATTTGAAATTTTTGTGTCTTGGGACATAAGCAGTGTGAGTTAAAAAGTGAGTGAAATGTTTTGGGCTTTATATCCTTTAATTTGTTGCTCCAGCACTCTAACTGAATAACTTGTTTTTTAAACTTGAAGTGCAATTCCTTATTAAAATTCCCAAAAAGGCTCAGCCAGTTTTGTCACTAGTTTGTGGTGTGATAACTGTCCACACCCCCCTCGTTTTCAGTCTGCTGGACTGGTACGCATTTATCCACAGATGCATCTTCCAAATCAAACTCAGAAGACAGTTACCCCTGTATACGAGTTCGAGAAACATAGACAAGATAATTCCGATCTTAAATAACAACTTTTAATTTGAGCCACTAGATGGCATGAGAGCACAGAACGTATTACACTCGCGCAAGTGACTGTTCTACACCTAGGGCAGATTCACTTCCATGATGACTGTACTTAATCACATTGAGTCTGTGTGTAACATAAAACAGTAAGAGATATAACTGATGCATATATAGTGGACCTTACCAAAGTGATATGATCTCGCTTTGAAAGCTGTCTATTATAACACAAAAGTTTTACTGGCTTCCAGATATATATTGACTAGATATTTATTTCCTGTCCTGTCTGGCGTTGTTTTAGCTGTACCCACAACCTGCACTTGTTAGTGCTACCCTGGTCATATAAAAGCCTTTACTATTGAATATCTAAAACTAGGGTAAACTCATACACAAGTGATATCAAAATAAACACAACAAATTAATCGCAAGCTGATCTGTACGAATCCACACATAATGACTAATTAAATGTTATGCACTCATAAATCTAGACAACAAAAATAATGTATTAGTTAAATTTTACACAATCATTTTTGGGTAACGCACTTTCACGTCCAATAATCACGTGACCTTAAAAACACGCCTCAAATATAAAATTAGCATATCTATAATACTTGATTCTGACATCATCACCGTAAATGAGAGCCCACTTTCTATTGCATATTCTTGAGGTGCACAGATACATTCATTGTTGTGATGCCACCTTTCAGTCAAAAGAAAGTCAAAGAAAAGTCAAAAAATCAAAGCCTCAGCCAGAGAAGTGAACGGTCCCCTACCTTCTGTGACTGAGTGTTGAGGTTGATCTGCTTGTTTTTTTACATGATTAGGAGCATATAGTCTGGCTGCTCTCATTGCGACAGCCGCTAATCTCCGCTTCGACCGACACTCATGTATTACGAATAGGGTTACATGGTAACGTATTCAGCTTGTATTAGCAACTGGATCTCACGCCATTAGATTCGAACATGTATCACTCATTCCATTGGGGAGAATTAGAATGTCCCCATTAGGGGTACTAATTTAATTAAGAAAAAGACACTCCAGACACGCATTTTTATTATGAGCAGAAGAGAAATTCAAATATAAATGACGATAGTTTTAGTTTTTAATGCTGAAATAAATTGCTTTTATTTCTGTTTTTCGAAATTGTCTTAATAATTTTGGCCAGTAGTTTTTAAAGCACTATATTATTTTTCACCAAAAAAAAAAAAAATAGTTCACATTGGGCCAAATAATTAATAATGAATATCACAAGGTCCTAAGATGTATTGTAGTAATCAAAGGCTCAGAACTTACATTGTTTTAAAACAGTATACAAAAGATTTATTAATAAATATGTTAATACAATACTATTTTAAAATATTTGTTTTGAATGTATAATATCTGGTACAATTCAATTGTTGTCGATATTGTAATTTTATAATTATGTGACCATTATTTTAGGCTAACATCAATATAGTAATTTTGAGCAAATATAAAATCTTTTTCATTTTGCTTTCAGTTGTATAAACTAAGTTTAATTAAAATGCTCCATTTTTCATCAGTCAAATGCCAAATTTCAAATACAAATGACCAAAAAAAAAATAAAAAAGACAAAGAAATTAGTAATTTTCTTCAAATCATTCTCCAGACTTACGGCTGTTGAGGTTGATAGAACACAGGCGTGATGTCACCTTGGATCTGTCTTTGGTTAGAGTTTGATCTGCTTTGGATACATTTCTCAAACACTCTGTAGTAACAGCCTGGATCCCCTGCATAATTCATACAGGATTGAGCTCAGGAGGTCATGTTACACTAAAGCAATACATCTGACAAATTAAGACTCCTTCTACAACTATAAGAGAAAGCTCCCTCATGCACACACACAGACAATCTAGACACACCTTCAGAGATCTGAAATGACGCTACCTGTGAACATCAACTGGAGATATATATAAGTATATATTCATTTTTGATAAGTAATGTCATTTCTGATTTAGCAAACAAAGCAGCAAAGCTGTGCATATCTCTAGCTACAGTTGGAAATTGGGACACTTTGACAGTGGAATATGCCATGAAAATTGCTCCGCCAACCTTCACATACGTCTAAACTTGGAGGATGGACTTTATGGACTTGGTATGGAAACTGTCTACGGGATTTTTGTAAGAATGGGAATGACGCATACTCTGAGGTAAAGAATACAGCTTGTAAACATGTTTTAACACCATTGCTCTAGAAGTGATCCGTCATGTCTTCTCATTCTGACCTCTAATTTTTATTTACATTTTTATGTGCATATATATGCTTTTTTCCAAACACTAGTTTATGCATCACTTGGTTTTTGGCTGTTCCAAAACACTCATGCGGGAATGGTGGCATGTTGTTCATCCTAGACTGTTCATTGTTGACTCTTCAGAAGATTAGTATGGTTGTTGGCATAGAAAAATATGCCCACCAAGAAAACTGATCCAAAGGCAAAGAAAGGGGGCAAAGGAGAACCAGAGAAGAGCAAGGGTAAATCAGATGATGCAAAGAAAGAAAAGGATGAGAAGAAAGGTGCAAAGGATGCCAAAAAGCAGGGCAAAGATGACAAAAAGGGAGGTAAAAAAGACAAAGTTGTTCCATCGGGAAAAGGCAAGGATGATGGGAAGAAAGGAAAGGACAAAGGAAAAGGCAAGACAGCCGTTGTGAGTGACCATGATGAGGACTCTGAAGCAGAGTTGTTGAAAAATGAAGAGGATGAGGAGGTGAGTGAAGAGGCAGATCAATCTGAGGAAAGAGACGACGAAAGTGGATCAGACACAGAGGATGGTCGAGGCAGGCGAGGAAAAGGTAAAGCTACTGCGAGAGGAGGGACCAAAGCAAAGAAGGGCAAATCAAAATCAAAATATGCTTCAGAGGAAGACGACGATGAGGAAGATGAAGAAAAAACCGAGGACGAGGAGGATGAGGACAATTCCGAGAATTCTGAAGATGAAGAGGATGACAAGAAAAAGAAGAAAAAGGACCAGCATAAAAAGGCCGCCAAAGGTAAAGAAAAGACCGAAGAGGAAGGAAAAAAGAAAAAAGGTAAAAAAGACGGCAAAGCCTCAAAAATAGCTTCACAGGCTCCAGAGTCAAAGAGAAGTAAAAGAGGGCTAAAACATACATCCAGACTTTTCATGAAGTTTTCCGGCTTCAGAAAGAAGAGGAGTTCAAAGCAACTGAAAAGTGCTTCTAGGCTCTTCTTAGGACTTGGGAAACGTAAGCATCGTTTGGCCCGGAAAAAGAAACAAAGATCAATCCTGAAGAATACCTCCAAGTTTATGATGCGTTTTAAAGCCAGTAAAAAGAAGAAAAATGCAGAAAAGGCCAAAAAAAATGAGAATGAATCCCCAAGAAAAACATCTTTTCTGTTAATTCGACTAGGAGGTCGAGATGGAAAGTCGGCACAATCGTCAGACAAAAAAGGTGGGTTTTTCAAGGGTTTTTTTGGTAAAAGGCAATCTGGAACATCATATTTTAAAAGCCAAGGACGACTTTTAGGGAAAATCGCTGGAGCAAGTAACTGGCTGACGAAAAAATTTCTTTCTACTAAAGGTAGACAAAGCTCTGCCAGAAAAAGCAGCAATTGGAGGTCAGAGAATAGATCCAAAAAATATCCTCGCTATTCTGATGACGATTTTTATAATCACCAGGTAGATGTGAACTCTTCTGGTTTATTCAATGATGGGTTTGAGCATGAGGATGAAGAATACTACGGTCAAGAGAGGTATGACTTACAGTCTTCCCAAAGACACGTGTATCATAGGAATCCTCATATATATGAAGAAGATTATGACCCTGGCTACACAAGATCAAGGGAGCAAGGATCACTGTACAGTCCATACCAGGATGAATACTATGGTGACCCACCATACGATGATGACTACTATGACCAAGAAGACTATGATTATGATGATCTTATGCCATATGAATACAGCTATGAACACTTTGGTGATGGTATGGATTATGATTATGAACAATATCATACACAGGACCAATATGGTTGCTATGTGGATGAAATGGGTTATTACCATGACGGGCAGCATATGAATGCATATTCATACTATGATTATGATGTAGAATCATATGACGGACTACAATACACAGTAGAAGATGAATATGGAATTGACGGGAATGGAATGGAATATTATGAAGAAGGTTATCCCACCAATCCATATGCTCATCATGAAGTTCAGCAAGCTTATGCAACACCATATGGAGAAGTGGTACACACAGATCCTTACATGAATTACTCTGAAGATTTATACTATCAAGATCACCAGTTTAACTACAGTGAAAATGAAAGCTTGCCATTTCTTGAATCTGCATATGATATTTATCAGCCACATCCTTATTTTATAGAGGATATAATGGAACAAGATGAGGCTGAGGGTGTATACAGTCATGAGTTTCAGAACTATTTAATTGATGACAGAGAAGTGCAGAATTCAATGCCGTTCAGACTTCCAAGACCACAGGTCAAATTGTTTGGAATAGAAAAACTTGATGTTCAGCGTCCACCATCACCGCTACATGAAATGTCAGAAAAACAGTATGAAAGTACACCGATGTTTCCTCCTTCGTATAACACAGACATTGTTCAGAATGTTCATCAGGAGCCAGCTAATTTCCAGAGACCATTCTCTCCTACACCGACAGCTATGCTTATCAAGCAAGCGAATTCTCCAACTCTAAGCAGACGAAGCCCTGTTCTAAGCAGATCACCTCAGATGCCTTCTTCTCCTATACCACAAATCAGGTCATTTTCTCCTCAACAATCAGCTTCACCATCTCCAGTAAGACAGTCTTTTAAGATTATGGGCTCACCACAGTTGTCAAGACCACTCTCTCCTATAGGGGCTTCTAGAACATTTGGAAAACAAAGCAGCCTTAGATCAGAAAGGTTGGACCAACCACCTAACATGCTTTTGAGAAGTGACTCCCCATTACCTTTAAGACAAAGTCCTCATCCCTCTCCACAGTTTTCTATGAGGCAAGCAAATATTCCTCCAGGACAAAGGATCTTATCAGCCCACCCAACAGCAGACACATTACAAGCCTGTTCCAATGAAATGGAACTCCAGTTCTCTCAAAGGCCAAAAAGAAGGATATTTAGTCAACCATCTCTTAATAATAATGCTCAAAGGCCTGTATCTCCATTGTCAGTGAGAAAATTTAGTCCCCCATCCTCTCCTCAACTTTCAAGAGAGGCTTTTTCCACTCAACCTTCATTAAGACAAAGATCACCATCTCCTCATCCCCACAGGAAAATATTTGGTCCTCCGTCCTCCCCACAGGGACTAGTCAGAAGTCCTCCTTCTTCCCCTCAGCCTTCCATTAGACAGGACACTCACCAAAGTATTCCAAATAATGGTCCATTCACCAAGTTTGGTGGAAGAAAACCTATATACCACCCTTCGATCAGACAAAGTCCTCCACCCTCCCCACAAACATCAATAAGAAGAACATCACCCTTATCTCCTCAGCTTTCTATTAGACAAGATACTGGCAGAAGCATGACATATAATGGCTCTTTCGATCAGCTTAGTGGTAGAAGACCATCACAGCACCCATCCATCAGACGAAGTCCTCCACCCTCCCCACAGGCATCAGTCAAAAGAAGCTCACCCTTATCTCCTCAGCTTTCAGTTAGACAAGATACTGGCAGAAGCATGACACATAACGGCTCTTTTGATCAGTTAGGTGGGAGAACACCGTCGCAACACCCTTCGATCAGACGAAGTCCTCCACTTTCCCCTCAGGGATCTGTAAAAAGAAGTCCTCTCCCTTCTGAACAGCTTTCTGTTACGCAAAATGCTTACAGAACTCACCCACATAGTGGTACTTTCATGGACTTTGAAGGAGGAATACCATCTGGCAGTCCTTCTCCAGCACCATTAAAGTCAATGAGCCCACCACCCTCTCCTCAGCAGAGCAGGAAACATGTAGGCAGTCTTCGAACTAGAGCGAGACCGCCATCACCTATTCCATTTCAAAGGGTATCCCCATCTCCTTCTCACCAAAGTATCAAGGCACCACTGTCACCTCATTTACCAACAAAACGAAGATCTCCATCACCGTCACCATCAAGGAGGTCAGGAAGACATTTAAATGAAATTCAGAATGTTTCCACTAACACAAATGCATCGGGAAAAAGAGGATTTGGACGCCCCAGAGTACCTACAGGAACCGTAAAGCCGTCAACAGGTTATCCTTATATACAAAAAAATAATCGTTCAGATGCCCCAGTTATACAAAATGTTCCTCCTTTTAGATCGTCTATGAGATCTGTTGTGTCTGCAGGCCCTGTTACTCAAAATGTAACTTCATCTCCTCGACCTTCCACAAGGCAAGGACCCCATCAACCTGGCGTTGGAAAATCATACAAAGTTCCCCCTCACGGAACCCCTAAAACTCCAGGAAGTGTTCGTAAGATGGCTAATCGTCAACGTTCTCTTGCTCAGAATCCTCAAAACCTCCTACTTTCAAGGCATTCAACAAGGAAAAGTCATTCAGAAGAGTGTAATAATCAAATACCACTTTCACCACATCCATCATTAAGAAGGAAAGGACCTCTCTCTCCCCAACCATCAGTACGGAATCTCTCAAGTAGACCATCATCACCTCAGCCCTCACTAAAGCGCACTACACCATTGCCTACAAGATCATCGTCACCCAAACGCCTCCCTTCTCCAGTTTTGACAAATGCTTTACAGAATCCTCAACTTCGTAATGCATCCTATAAGTCACCCTTTCCTGGACATGATGACGTCTACTCTCCAATGATGACAGAGCTAGAACAGATAACAGAACCAGGACCCTCACCACTTCTCACAAACGCTTTGCAAAATCCTCATGTTCGTAATGCTTCGTTTGTAACACCTTTACAGCAGGGCTTATCTTATTCTCCAAAGATAACCTATGACCAGTCACCTGAGAAAAATGCCTCCCCTCTCCTAACAAATGCTTTGCAGAACCCACATCTTCACAGAGCAAATTACACAACACCTTTATGTCCTCATTCTCCACTGGTGGAAGAGTATGAGCACCAAAAAGAGCAAATGCCTTCACCAATGCTGTCAAGTGCTTTGCAGAATTCAAATTTTCAAAATGATTCCTTCAGGACCTCTTTACAGCAAAATATGTATCATTATTCTCCAGCAATGGCAGAGTACAGCCAAATGCAACAATATCCACCCTCTCTTCTGAACAATGCTCTGCATAATGCTCATCTTTACAATGTTCCCTATGAATCACTTTCACAGGGATTACCCTTTATATATTCTTCAGGTGGAGCAGAGCATAGTCAACCAGTTCATCAACTGTCATCACCATATTTGGTAAATGCTCTGCAGAACCCTCAGATTCGTAATGCTTCTTATAACTCACATTTAATGAGATGCCCTTCTCCCTATTATCAATCAGCAGACCAGTATGACATGGCTGAAACTTCTTCCCCACTTTTATCAGAAGCATTGCACAATCCTCACTTTCAGAATGCTTCCTATAGGCTACCAGACGACTCAATCCTATCATATAACTTTTATAAATCAAGACAACCTGCATCACCACTCTTGACAAATGCACTGGGGAATCCTTACTTTCAGAATGCTTCTTACAGACTACCAGAAGACTCAGTCCTAACACAAAAATTCCATGAATCAAGACAACCCACATCACCACTCTTGACAAATGCACTGGGGAATCCTTACTTTCAGAATGCTTCTTACAGACTACCAGAAGACTCAGTCCTAACACAAAAATTCCATAAATCAAGACAACCCGCATCACCACTCTTGACAAATGCACTGGGGAATCCTCACTTTCAGAATGCTTCCTACAGACTACCAGAAGACTCAGTCCTAACACAAAAATTCCATAAATCAAGACAACCTGCATCACCACTCTTGACAAA
>JAACJT020000075.1:18047285-18079911 GCA_009936485.2 Gymnarchus niloticus | reverse complement strand
TACAGACTACCAGAAGACTCAGTCCTAACACAAAAATTCCATAAATCAAGACAACCTGCATCACCACTCTTGACAAATGCATTGCAGAATCCTCAACTTCGTGAGGCTTCCTATAAGCTACCCGATGGGTCAATATTATCCAAAAATTATGGAAAACAGAGTATTTCCTCTCCACTTTTGGAAGAGGCCCTTCAAAACCCTCATTTACGCAATGCCTCTTACAGACTGCCTGATGGGTCAATCTTGACCACGAGGTATAGAACAATTCCGATGTCTGCACCACTTTTGTCGAATGCCCTAAAGAACTCAGCACTTCAAAATGCTTCTTTCACATTACCAGCCTCAATCCAGAACATGAAACAGTCTGCCTCAAGTAGCCAAGCCTTTCCTCCTTTTTTAACAACAGCTTTGCAGAATCCTGACCTGCATAATGCATCTCACAAGTTTGCTTCAGGAATGGCACAGCACTTTTCACTATCACCTTCATTTTTCAAGGCAGCTTTCTCAGATGACCCAAATGGAAAGTGTGCAGTAGTAATACCTCAAAAACAAGGAACTGGGGCATCACACTGGGCTCAGGACCACATAAGAGAAGTTCAGGAAGGGGAGGATGTGTGGTCGTCAGAAAGAGTCCTTCCGCATCAGACGGTTCAGAACCTTACAAAATGGTCAATGTACAGAGATGGATGTCTAATGGACAGTCCCATTCCTGTCAGGTCTGGTCACGAGGTACCACTCACTGAGCCTGAGTGGGTGCCAGAGAGGGAAGGTGAACCAAGAGGCAAGTGGTATGATAAGGTAATAATTCACATATATACAGCTGCAAAAACTGTACTAAGGAATCAAAATTTCTCCCAATCCATCTTCAAACCATTTATCCCATACAGGCCTACAAGGAATCATTCAGTGATTAGTCAGCGTGAATCCATGCAAATTATTTATATTGAACTATTAGTGGTAAATATGTTTCACTGCTTATTTGAGCACCTATCTTTAGCTCCCTGTGGTAATCCACCAGTTTTCTGTTGGTCGTTATTTGAATGTGTGACCCGCCCTTGTGACATGCTTGGTCCCTCCTACAAGATACTACTCGTATCTTGTTGTGGTGTAGTGGAACTAAAAGAGTATGGTTTTTCATACAGATGTTTACCATCAGAAGCCTGCCAACAATGCGATATAGGGAAGTGGGTGAAGAAGATGGGATCGAGGACATGACACAGCTGGAGTGAGTTACTCTGAAAATGATGTCACATTGTATTCATATGAAAACATTAATTAGTGCTACAGATTTTATAATGGTATACTGCTAAACTCTAATTTAGAATCACATCTTTTAGATTTGAATGTATTCGGATTGTTGTTAAAAGAAGTTTAACAATGCAAGTGACAAGCTTTCATTGTGCAAGAGCTTAACAAAGGGTACAATCCTTTCCATTTATAAATCTGCATAAATTTCTCAGATTATTAAAGATGAAGTTGCATATAGTACATGGTATTAAAGAATGTTAGAAAAAGAAAGCCGTTATTGAGATAACAGCAACCTTGATTTTCTTCCATATTCAAATTGTAGTATTTCCCCCACTACCACACAAATCACTGGATGAACAACGTTTATTCTGACTGTTGTGGGCCACAGGCACACCGAACAAAATTAATTTTCAACCAGTCATATGCCTAACTCTTCCGAAACACTCCCACACTATGCCATCCTGCCCACATTCTCCTACCCCCAGTCATCCCCGAGTCCCCCCCCCAAGGGAAGGGGCTTATTCGTCCTAACTCCAACATACACATACAGTTCAGCTCCAGCTAGCGGGCACTACAGTACCTTTGTTGGTATGATCATAAACACATAGCTCCATCTAATCACACAAAAACTTATTGGGTAAATGAACCATATAAGTCTGCTCTGATACAGTGTTTAATTTTCAAATCTTTACAGATATTCATGCTGATTATACGACATCTGTGCGCCACATAAATCGATAGTTCCATCTGAAAAAGATTGTGTCTTCATAGAATGTGTCTTTTTCTTTTTAGGGATCTCAGCGAAGGCGTTGTTCTGATGAATTTAAAGAAGCGTTTTGATCGGGAGTTAATCTATGTAAGTGACAGAACTGAGATTGATAAATGTGTGGTCCATGCTTTGACGCCACAGACCTCTGGGTTTTATAAATGTTGTCAGTTCTCAACCTCACAAATATCCTATCTCCATCTTTAGACCTATATTGGAAGCATCCTGGTGTCAGTAAATCCATACAAGATGTTAAATATCTATGGCACAGATAAGGCGCTACTGTATGAGGGACATACACTGGGAGAGAACCCACCGTGAGTGTTCCTGTTGGTGTGAAGAAAAGCTAAATAGATTTTTTAGATGTATATACAGCAGAGCCATATTATTGCACTGTACAGTAACACGATAGCAGGTTAAAAAACTGGATTGAGCTGCTTCAAGATCTAATTAAATTGTACTTGGGAGACCCTTGGATGACACTTCATCTCACTTCTGTGATCTTCGTTTTTCAACAGCCATTTGTTTGCAATTGCAAATGTCTGTTACACTACAATGATGGATGCCAAACAGAACCAATGTATTATTATCAGGTAAGACATATATGGCCAAACCTATTAATTCGTCCATTTTTCAATCTATATAAATATATATTACTTATTATTTGTCAAATTAATCGTAAAGAATTTTTACAGCATGTTCCACTTAGCCCACTGAATTGCTAGCGGTCTAACTGTCGAAAACATTTCAGTGGTGAAAGTGGTTCAGGAAAGACGGAAGCTACCAAGCTTGTCCTTCGATACTTAGCAGCGTTGCATTACAAGCGTAACGTCACTCAACAGGTACGCTACAGTTGAAAAGACACGAAAAGTTGTCGTTTTTAAATGTCCGTAGTAGCACAGCAAACTTGTCCGCTGACTAAATGCCATCTCTCGTGTTTTTTTTTTGTTTTTTTTTGTTGGTCCACATGTGTTCTGATGTAGATTGAGGTACAGTATCCTGTCAAATACAGCATGCCCCCTTCATCCCTTTGTAGTATTCTGTAATCTGTTGAATTCATACATTTATTTTTCCTGACATCAGAAAACAGCCTAAAATATCCATTCGAGGAAAAAGGACGAATAACTGTATGGGTATTTCAGGCGATTTGCTGATTTTGTTTGAATGCTATATTGGCCAAATATTTTACTGTTGTGTGCCTTTTTTGTTTCAAAGTGATTTGCCTTAAAGTGATCCCTCTTAATTTTTCTTTCAGATTCTTGAAGCAACTCCCTTGTTAGAATCATTTGGAAATGCCAAAACTGTCAAAAACGATAATTCAAGTCGGTTTGGGAAATATGTGGAAATCTTTATGGAGGGGTAAGAAGCCTGATTTTTAAAGCACTTTGAATTCTTGTGAAGTTATGAGGTGTGGTGTGATGTCCTGGAATGATTTGTTGTGATTGTATGTGATGGTGTGATGTGATATGACATTACTGAGAAGATAATATTTAGTGAAGGGCCTATTGTTGTCAAACAAGGTGGAATTTACTACCATTTTTCTCTAAGGTGTATATATAAGTAAAGTAATGGATTTTAAGAAATTTAAGAATAGCCTCCAGTTCTGACCAGGATAAGCGGTTAAAAAACTGATGCACCACACATACATGTACACATCGGTCTGAACAGCTTTCCTTTTGATTGAATTGTCATGTAAATAGTTAGTTTAAATGGTCTTGTTATTTGCTGAAAATATTGCTAAATAATTATTTTTATTATTGTAGAATAATAGTATTTTTTTACTATTGTTAGCATACTGATAGCACTGTAGAGACGTTATATTGACTTGACTGTAGCACTATCCTGTGTGTCTATTTCATTGATTAAAAAAAGAGTTTGTTGCCATTAATTACCTTGTGATTGTGATTGTGAATAGTGGTGATGCTGGAATACTTACATGTTCAATGTGAATACAACATTTTGCATTACCACAGCGGTGTGATCAGTGGTGCCATAACCTCACAGTATCTTCTCGAGAAGTCCAGGATTGTGTTTCAGGTGAGCACGTATTCAGGATATACAGCTTGTTTTGTGTAAATGTGCTGAGGTTTTGAAAGTGTTCTATCACATGGTTTTGGGTCAGTGTCTTTTTTTTTGTGACGTGCAAATGTATTTCCTGGACTGAAATTCTTACATCGAAGGTAAACATTGGTAAAACTTTAAATAATAAATTGCTAAATACTCACTTCCAATGCTATGCATAATCCTAGCAAATTTAAAATCAAATAAAACTGCTCATAATGTCTACTGGCAGTGAAAATTTCAATAAAATATTAATAAAAGTGGCTCTCTCTTCTGTTTTGCGCAGGTTAGAGAAAGATGAGAAAACAATCACATTTTAAATAAAATAATTTATGACATATACACCATATGTTTAAGATACTAATAAAATATTAATATAACCGCACCACATGTCCATATTTCCTCAGGCCAAAGATGAAAGAAACTATCATATCTTTTATGAGATGCTTGCTGGTCTGCCCCCCCAGCAGAGGACGTTATTCTGTCTTCAGGAGGCAGAGACTTACTATTACCTGAACCAGGTAAAGAAGGGAGGAGGCTCTTTAACTTACCATAATCATTAGCTGTGATGTGATGTGTTGAAATTTCACAGACAATGGTCCTCATAAGGAAGATCTCTGACCCATGTGTATGGCATTGTGTGGGCTTTCATTTTTTTACTCCTCTTGTTTGTAGAAAACATTTGTCTTTCAGAACATACATTATGTCTGGCTCCATAGGGTGGAAAATGTGAGATCCCCAGTAAAAGCGATGAAGATGATTTCCACAGGCTTCTGGGTGCCATGGAGATCCTGAGCTTTAGTGCTGAAGACCAGAACAGTATCTTTAGAGTTCTGTCCTCCATCCTCCACCTAGGAAATGTCTTTTTTGAGCGATATGAGGTACGATGGAACAAGTTTGCTAGTTCCTATTGCCTACCAAGTATCCTCACATTGCTAGATCAGTGTTGCTCATGTAAAGTGAGAGGAAAATTACAATGAAATTTAAAAACCCTTGTTTTAAGCTAACATAAGTTTTAAGTTTCCATCCACAAATAATTATGAACGAATTTGCAGACAATGATTTTCTTGATTCACGTCCTCCTGTTTTACGGTTTAAAATGGTTCAATGCAGTTTCTTACATACAGCAAAACACGAAACGCCATTGCTCTGAAAATAAAATATTGATGCATTTGTTGATGACGCTCAGACCGATTCCCAGGAGGTGGCCTCTGTGGTGAGCGCCAAGGAGATTCGTGTGGTGGCGGAACTGCTGCAGATCTCACCAGAAGTGCTTCAGAAATCCATCACTTTCAAAGTGACGGTAAGCCTAGCGGCGGACAGCAATGACAGCAGTGCCAACTCAAAGAAAAGAAGAGACACCAAACTGTTTATGAAAATCTGTTTATAGAATCATTAAGCATAATTCTTCTATGTCAAGTGTTTTTTGCCTTTTACAATATAATGTAAAATGTGTCTTTAGACTTTTTATATACTGACAGAAGCAAGCTTAGAAAGGTTCATATACAAAAAATTGATTTAACGTGCATTGAACCTGACTCATTGGGTTTGAAAACTTTGATTCATAATCTCCAGCTCTTGTGGTGCATTTCCACGAATTTCCCTTCGCTTGTCCCACCCGTCAATCATTGGTGATCCATCTCTGAACTGTAGCTCTGAAATATAAAACAACTGATACGTTTCAATTTGTGTGCCTAACTACTGGTACAATGAGCGTAGACAAAACCTCAAATCATGCATATTAGGTCCAAGTCCCTTGAGCTGAATGGCAATCAAAGTTAATTAAAGCAGGTGGCAGTGCTATAGAAACAAGTGAAATTCAATCCGGGTTACCCTGAGCCTCAGCTAAATCAGCAGCCACATCCGTTCGGGTGCCTTGGGTCCTTATTGTTAAATATCACTCACACAATGTGTAGAGATGGAATCCCGCTGAGTAAGGGGCGATTGATACCTGACGCGACTTTTGAGGAAGCACTGACCCAGCAGAGGCGGGAGACCCCTTTGGCCCTGCAGGGTGCTATTAAAGAGCACCACACAGTATTATTAGGCTCTCTTTAGTGGTTCTTTGGTTGACGTCAGGATGGAAGATAGCTTCAGATTTCTGCTTTCTGAGACTGTACGCAAAGAGCAGCAGGTCCTTCAAGTATTATTAATCTTTGAATATGTCTTTGACCCTGTACTGATAAGTGGTCATGTAGGATGGATGGATGGATGTACAGATGGGTGGATGGATGAATGGAAGGATGGATGGGAGGACAGATGGATGGATGGATGAAGGGCCATCACGCTATTGTTCTTCTATGTCACAGAGCTCTTTGTTCTTTTGTAGAGCTCCTTGTTCATTTAATAAATAAACAAGCATGACCACTGGAGTGACAGGTCGTGTTTACACATACGAATAGAAGCCTTGTGTATCAGCTGTCACTTGCTGTGTCTGCCCTATCGGTTGCACTGCCATGATGATAGCGTGTGTCAGCAAAAGGTTAAGTATAATTGATACATTTTACTTTCAATACAGCCATTAGGATCCACGCTTTTCTTTACCTACAGGAAACAATGCGAGAGAAGATATATACCCCTCTGACTGTAGAGAGTGCAGTTGATGCCAGGTGAATGAGTACTTATTTTAAATAATTGAATTTTATATTATTATTCAAATATTTTTGAAGTATTAAAGTTTCTGTGTTGCTTTTCAAAATCCAGAGATGCCATTGCCAAGATCTTGTACTCCTTGCTGTTCAACTGGCTTACAGACAGGATAAATAGTCTGGTTTACCCAAAGAATGAGTCCTTATCCGTCTCCATACTTGATATTTATGGATTTGAGGTAATAGTTAATTTGTATTACAAACAATTTTATACTTTGACTCTTTATACGTTGGTGGTACTTTGATTAAGATGTCAAAAACGGTTACATGCTTGTTTTATGTTTACAGGACCTAACATTTAACAGCTTTGAACAGTTGTGCATCAACTATGCAAATGAGTATCTGCAGTTCTTTTTCAATAAGATCGTATTCAGGGAGGAGCAAGTAAGTCTAAATGTCTCATTTAGCTTCTTTGAGCTTTCATCCGTATGTGCGGTCAGTTGTTAATATCCCAATATAATTTCAAAGGAAGAATATATGAGGGAGCAGATCAGCTGGAATGAAGTGCCGTTCAGCAACAATCAGGCCTGTATTGACCTCATTGCCTCAAAGCCTTATGGGATACTCCGAATTCTGGATGACCAGAGTTGTTTCCCTCAGGTAAGGATTTTATGTGCTGGAAAAAAATGTAGGTTTTGGTTGTTTTCAGGATTTTTTTTCTATTTTGTGTTGTTGTATTGCTGTCCTAATGTAATATCTTTGGAGCCAGGCCACAGACCATACCTTCCTTCAGAAGTGTCACTACCACCATGGCAACAACTCACTTTATGCAAAGCCGAAGATGCCCCTGCCTGAATTCACCATTAAACATTATGCAGGAAAAGTTACTTACCAGGCAAGCTGTCATGCCACATTCTGGACTGGCTCATATACAGTGTACCATGCTTCCACTGTTCAGTGGTGTGCAAACTGGAAGGGTGATCAATCCTTAAATTAAAGTCTGAGAGTAACTGAAATCTTTGAGCATAATCCAAAGAAAGCTGTGAGAGCTATTTAGCATTTCTAATCCTTATATTCCAGCTAAGCTACAAAATCCTAACTCAGTGGGTTGTGCAGAAAAGCAGATTTCCCTTGGCTTGCAACAAAGCCTAAGTAACCCCAGTGTAACATTTTAATGCCTCGTTTCAGGCACACAAGTTCTTGGATAAAAATTACGATAATGTGCGGCAGGATGTTCTGGATCTCTTCATTCAAAGCAAAAACCGGGTAAGATCGGAAATGCGTTGGCCATCAGGAAGGCTCGCGAAAACAGGGTGGGCCGTACTGAAACAGCCTACCGCTGTGTACAGATGGTGGCGAGCCTCTTCGCAAAACACACCAATGTCCTGGCCAGACAAAAGTCGCTCCAGATGAAGAACAGCACCGTTTCGCGCCGCATTCAGCCCTCCACCGTGGCCAGCAAGTTCCACCAGTCCCTCCTGGAGCTGGTAGAGAAGATGGAGAGGTATGAGAGATGATGAGATCCTTTGGCTGGGATTTACACACACTGCTAGTGTGCTTTGCAGCACCTCCACATCTGGAGATTTTAGCACCATGTCATTTTTAACCCTATAATGCTTTCCCCAGGTTGTATTTTCTCAAAAGTGTAATTGTTTGGTCTGTCATATGTATAGGTGCAACCCTTTCTTTGTACGCTGCATAAAGCCCAACAATAAAAAGGTACGCCTAATTATTTCCTTTAATTTTGAGACTAATTGCTTTGTTTATGCAGCGTGAGCATTTGTCGTAAATGTAGCTGATACTCATCGATGGTGCTTGCTACTATAGGAACCTGGGATATTTGACACTGAACTGGTCAGCACCCAGCTACGATACTCTGGAATCCTGGAGACGATTCGTATCAGGAAGGAAGGCTACCCTATCAGAGTGCCCTTCCATGACTTTCTCAATAGGTAAGATGGACACCATCCATTCTTCTTCTAGCTACTTTTCTTGGTTGGGGGGGACAGCCATGAGCTTATTTCTTTGTAGCACAGGCCACAACACAGGCAGAGATAAACCCTGTATGGGATGCAAGTCCATCACAGGGCACAGGAACACACTCACACTGTATGTGCATTTTATGCACACCAGTTAGCTAAATGATATGACTCCATGAGGGAACCCACGGTCAGATAAACACCATACTTAGCAAATTTAATTTTTACTTTTTAAATTTTCCTTGCATTTTTCATATATGGTACAATAGCCATTTAATTGATTTTCTTTTTTCTGACATATACAAATATAAAAGTAAGCCGTTAGCTTGCTGATGTAAACCCTATTTATCGGAAGAAGCTATATGCTACGTCAGCACCAGCACTCCGGGTCCCTGGAGTGCTGACTGTTTTTTTGTCTGCCTGTCATGTTTTCTCTTATCTTTGTTTACCTTTTAAGTTTAACTACCCTTACCCTTATTGCCCTCATATGTTCCACCTGTGTCTCTTGTTATTTAAGTCTGCGTCTTTCCCCTTATGTTTGCCATGTGTTAGTGTGTTGGTTGTGCCTTACTCCCTGTGACCCTGTTCTTGCCATGTTTTCTTTGAGTTCATCATCCTTGTCCCTTGCTTTCAGGGCAGAGCCATGTGGTTGTGTTCACTCCTTTTGTTTCTAAACTGTTTTTGCACTCACACATGCAACCATGCCTCCCCCGTCTCTTGGCCATGCAAATCCACGTCTGGTGACAACTGTGACACTGTAATTCATGTTGCCAGTTCAGCATTTTTTCTGCAATACACTGTGAAAAATTGTCTAACTGAAAAAAATATTTTCCAATCTTTCAGTCAGTGTTACTCGCATTTCTCATTAGTATATCTTCAGTCTTCTGTGAAAGCAAGAATTTAGAGATGTGAGAATTATGAATCATGACGAGAACATAAAAAATCAAGAAGATAATGAAGAAACTCTGCTTTATTTGCTAGATACAAGGCTCTTTTGGGGCTGCAACGTCCTCCACCCACAGACGCGGAAAACTGTGTCACCATGTTGAAGAAGCTTTGCCTGATCAAGAAAGGGTCGTATGAAGTTGGAGTCACCAAGGTAAGACCGGATAATGTTAACACTGACAACCTCCCCTGGCTGGACTGTGTTCTGTGTACTGTGGTGAATATCAAACTTCTCATAATACATCTGAAAAAAATGAAATGTTAGAAACATTGTTTCAATAGTGACAGAACATTGCCAACAACATTATCCGTGTCATTTATTCAATTAGTTAAACTGATGGAAGTATTAAAAAGACCTGTACAGTCACAATCAGTTTCATATCAAACTGTACCAGATTCAATTTCTTGTTCGGTTTGGGTAGTTAAGATCAAGCAAAGTCATCCAGACAGCTCTACCCAATACTTTCAGACTATAAAGAAACAGTCACTCCTTTTATACCAGAGCCTATTGTTAGAATTGTTTGAAAGGCAATCAGCATGCTCAGATAATTTGGTATGCAATGATAAGCCAGTTTCTGAATTGTCATTTTGAGCCGAGGGGCACCTGGCAAATGATATGCTGAAAAATTCACTCAAGCAGCATAGTATCTGAGTCTGACCAAACCTTGAAGGCCCCTCTCTTTTGCTTTAATATCATCCGAGTGTGTGTGCCTTCGCATGCCTTCCTGCCTGCATCTTTCCAAGATCTTTCTGAAGGAGGAGCTCTACCAGCTGCTGGAGAGCAAACGGGACCGCGTGATGCACGTCGCGGCCCTCACGCTGCAACGCCACTATCGCGTGTACCACCTTCGCAAGAAGTTCGCGTCTCTCCGCGTCAAGGTCATCAAACTCCAGGCTCGCTGCAGAGGCTTCCTGGTCAGGTATGGTCCTGCTGCAGCCTCTGAGGACCACCAGCCCAGCTGCTGTCAGTCCACTGACTGCACTGCTGTGTTTCCTCTGTCTTTTACTTCGTCAGGCGGCACTTTGTGAAGATGAGGCGAAGCCTGATCAGATTCCGAGCTTTGGTCAACATTCACGTGGGCCAAAAGAGAAATGTCAAGGTATAAACACCCCTCCCACTAATAATAGACAGATTAAATTTAAAAAATCTGTATTGTTTATTATTATTATTTCTAATTATTGTTGCTGTTGTTGATGTTGTCATTAACAAAGCAATGCTAATAAAAAGACTTTAATTATTATCCTGACTTTCAGTTATTATAGAGGAAGCTCATTTGCCCGCGTGAAGGTTTAATTTGGTCTTGATATTTCTCAGCTGCAGTTGGAGTCTCTGAGGCAAGCGGCGGCTGAAAGGACACGGATCGAAATGGTAAACATCATCTTATGGAGAATCCCTGTCGTCCCCAAAGTTTTTTCACTTGCCACATCTGGCAGGCCCACTCTGGGATGTGTCCCTCACCTCAGGAGCTGCTGAGGCGGGAAGTGGTGGACGTCACGCACCTGCCCATCCCCGCTGAGCTTGCAGGACTCCTACAAGCTGCAGCAGGTCTCTGGCAGATTGGGTTCTTATCTGATTCGGCTTGTCTCCCGACATGTCTCCCGCTCGACTTACCCAGCTCTGCAGTCTGATGTAACTGATGGATATTAAAGATTTAAGAGCCTCTTCTGATCTTAGACCAAGTGGCCAACTATGAGATTACACATAAGCTTGGCTCCTATACGTTTGACACCTTGTGTGTGCAATGCAGTCCACATTGTATTTATTAGAGTTGTCAGAATGTAGAGATTAGCGACAGGAAGCCATGCCTGAGTTTGGTCCTGTCACACATCTGGCACTTTATCGGTGTTTTGTTTGTTGGTTTCAGCTGGCAGGGAGCTGCACTCTGATTGCCTTGCTCTGGTCCAGGCCCCAAAGATACCAGTGGAGTCTCAGCTTACTCTCCCACTCGACATTAACAACTTCCTCATCTCCAAGTACGTCCAGGCACACTTCAGGGTAAGACTGAAAGACGACCGCAAAGAATGATACGCTATGGCTACTGCTTTATCCTTTTTAGTTATTATATTTGCATGTATGACATTTTATTGGTTTTATTCATTCAAATAAGCTATTTCCAGTGACCACTTTTAAGATTAAGGGACCCCTAAATTTATTATGCTTATTGAAATTGTTCATGCTCTGAATCTTCACACATTTTGAAATTCAGCATTTTTTTCGAATGCCTTTGTCAACCTTCAGTTCATCAGGTCAATACAGATTTTCTTTCTAACCGCTTATCTTGGATGGGGTTTTCAAACTCGAAATAAAAGATGATTGCAGAGTAAGGTTCAGTTGATCTCAATTTTTATTTATAATTCATTTACGCCACATGAGTTGTCTTCTGAGTGACACGTAGTATATTGAAAAGAGCATTTTGGTCACATTAGAAGGCTTACAGATCCATTCCTGAAACACAGGAAGCAAAGTTTGGAATGTTGACCGAGCCTCTTGAAACCCCTTTGACACACTTGGATGAGGAATTAAACCAAGAGGCCCTGAACATCTTTGTAATGGTAGGATATCAATATGACTCAGTCCTACTTGTGAGCAAAGCTTCATTTTTGCTGGGTGCTTCAGGAAAAGGTTTATTACAATCCGTGATTGTATTTCTTCACTTTCCCTTTGAGATTTTAAGGTTTATGGGTGACCCTTATCTCAATGGAGCTCAAGAGAACCTTTTTGGGAACTACATCATCCAGAAGGGTCTATCTATTCAGGGGCTGAGGGATGAGATCCTGTCTCAAATTGCCAACCAAGTCTGGAAAAACGACAATGCTGCCAACTCAGAAAGGGGCTGGCTGCTCCTGTCTGCCTGTCTGAGCGCATTTGCACCGTCGAGAAAGATGGACAGATATCTCCTTAAGTACGACACTATCAATGCCCTATAAATGTATTGCTGTGTTATTGATGTTCGTTTGCTTTTAACCCTGACACACCATCCTGGTTTGTGTTGCAGATATGTTTCAGACTATGCCTACAATGGTTTCAAAGCTGTTTGCCAACACAGACTCATACAAGCCATGCAGAAGTCCGAGTGTGACCCAGAGACAGTCAGGACCTACCCCCCGTCTCTACTGGAGTGGACAATCAATAGGAAAAGAGCGAACATGGTTTTGCAAGTATATTGTTTTGATGGTGAGTGGTGCCACTGTATATATTTATATAGACGTGCTCCAGTTTCACCATCACTCAGTAATATTGTATCTATTGATAATTTTTTTAATTTGCTCCTATCCAATGTAGAAAATACAGGAACTTCTGAGGACGTTAACAAACACAGCTGTGCAAAAACACAATTATGCAGTACAATGTTTTTTTTAAAAAGTAGGCATGTAGAAAACAAAACTGTACTTCTACTAGTTATGATACTCTATCCATCCATCTTCTGACTGCCTATCCGGTAGAGGATCATGAGTTTGTTTTGGTATTCCTGTCTAATTTCGCTAACTTCTCCTAAATAAATAGTCTGTGAAGCCGTGAGCCAATCACGTCGTTTGCTGGTGTCGTACAAAGAAAGGTTGCTGAGGCCACTTGTTGGATCCAGGAACATGACTGCTGTTTTCCCCCCCAAGTTACTCGTTTCCTGTTGTCGGCCTTGGAAACGTACAAGTCCATTAGAAAACATTCGATCTACTCTGATATGTGTCACACTCTGGATGTGGCAGCAGGGCCATGGTGTTGTCTTTCAGCCTAATTGTTTTACCGTTCTTCCATTTCTGCCTCAGGACCATCCTTCTTGTGTCCTCTTCATTCCTGGACCAATGGAGAAGAGCTGGCAGGCGACATACTCCAGCACAGGTGAATAAAGCTGCGTACGCCACTTTCCTAATTAATCACATTGCCCTAATTAATGTTATCTTAGGTAACAGCAAAGTCAGGGTTCCTGCTATTATTATTTTCATTAAGTTTGACAACACAATTAAAAAAGCTATTAAAAACTAAGTAAAGATTTTGAATAAAAAGAAATGGTCTGTTTATTGTTTATTAATGGTCTGTGAATTTATTCGTGAATGGAATCGTAGAACAACATAAGAACATCTAGTACTAATGCTCAGTTGTCAGTGATAAGCTTTACTAATGCAAAGTGCAGTTACTGAGGTGACTGTACTCTTGTTTTGGGTGCCGGGTACATATTCCTAGCGTGGTAGATGGATATATCTCTACTACAGGGGGGCGTCTGATGGCCGGAGAGGCTGGTCGGTCCTCTTGAAGGAACACAGACGCCGCGTAGAACTTGAGGGACACGACTATGTCATGGACCTCATATGTGACTTAGAATTGATGACAGACTTCCCAAGGCAGAAGTCTTACTTCATTGTCTCTTCAGAGGACCCGCACCAAACTAAGCTCAATGGCAACACGTAAGTTGGCCATACTGTGAACTGAGCAGGAGGGTGGTAATGATAGGTTGTCCACAAATGGCCTGTTATCAGGGAAGGTCAACAACAGCAAATCAGCCTAATATTTATGTGAATTTTATTTTCTCCTTATTTAGCATTAATCTGCCTACAATTTGCCCATAGTCTGATTAATGTAGTGTTCGAACAAAGCATCAAACACTAGATAATTATTATATTACTATGAGATTTGCTATATACCAAATATCGCTGATCGATGGTAGTATGTAATATATACAGTAATGAAACATAGACCCATATACTATATACGGTAAAATTATGCCACGTAATCTCCACAGTAGCCTGTTTGGGAGTGGCTTTGAGTCTGACGAGGATAGCCCCCTCTCTCATGCAACAGGACACACAGCTTTCCCCGGTTTGCCTGATTCAGAGGGGTATCATCGCCACAGTAAGCCATTTTTAAGTCCAAACATAATACCTGGCCATTCAATTACACAAAAGCTTTCCATTAGGCCACCTTCACCCTCACTTCTCGTCTTTTCAGTGGAGAATGGCAGCATTACAGATGTTCCCACTCAGAGGGGTCTGGACCGCTACCTCGACAGCCTGTTTGACCCAGTGCTCTCCTATGGCGATGGGGTAACGTGGTATTTGTTCATTTCTGTTTTAAAGTATGAAGCTGCTGTTAGCACTTATATAGTAATTAATTATTTTACCCGTTATAAAATCACATTCTATTATATACTTGGAACAGGTCGTATTTTCCCAGAAAGACGCATTCTCTTTCCTAATGAAATTGGAAGCATATTCACATCGATCGTGAGCATTCAAACTACCAATACAATTTTTCTTAAAAGCAGTTGCATTTGTCACGGTCATTGTGGTCTCCTTTACATTCTCCTACATAAATAATAAAATTTCTCCTGGAGTATAATTGGCAAGGTGGTCAGCTAAATGAAGTGAATGGTCACACCATGTATTGTGTGAAGGCCATTTGATCTTGTGTGCGTATGAGAATTTGCATGTATCAGATGTGTACCATCAGCATCCGATCCCCTCCAACAAAGTAGTGATCGAATTACTGAATTACCGTAATTCTCTCAGCACTGAGGTTCTCTCAAGGTAATTTTTTTTTTTAAGGATCGCTTACACTGTCTGAGGATATGACACTTAGGAAATGAATGAGTTATTTTTTAATGAACCCTGCCCTAGACTCGCAGAGGGCTCCTACATTACAAGCATTACGTCAGTGCTAACGTACAGGGAAAGACTTCTGAGAAAAGCACCTGGAACATTTCAAAAAGTGGTCCATGCTCTGCATAAATCACGCCACTGTCACGACGTGCCTTTGGCCAAGCCACTTGCAGCACAGGCCCAGATGTCCTCTATATAGGGAGGACAGGGCATCTCGCATGGGCAAAGGTTTGAGCCCCGAGACACCCCGTGCTACTGGGGACTGATTCCTCCCTACTGCATCTCCACAACAGGATCTGGACAAGCCGACCAGCGTGTCCAGCCGGATGAAGGGTGGAGGTGGGATTGGTGGAGGAGAGAAGACTCGTGCTGGCACACCTTACCAGTCCAGCTGGCAGTGTGGAGGTGAGTTCATTCCCAAGGCTGTGTCCTCTTCCTCCTTCATGGTTCTTACTTACCAGCACCTTTTCGTTTGGGTGACTTAAATACCAAAAGATTTGGTGGAGAAGGTGCTGGTTATCAGCATTTTCCCTGTCTGGATATGACTATTGGGTGCCAGGTTGGGAGGCGAGCAGTTTTCCGTTTGCAGATGGTATAACACGTATACTTTGTTACTTCAGTCCCATGGTAACTCCAGTGCAAGTTACAAATACTAAGGCAACAGTTTAATTCACCAGTAAAATGTGGCTTTGTGCTTTTCCTTCTTCATCATATTGATTTACATGATCATTTTAATTTTTAATTAGTACTTCTGCATAACTTCAACTGAGAGTCTCCGTTTCAGCACAACAGATATATTAATGTGTGATCTACACGTGATTCATGACCATACCTGAAAATCATTTAATCAACTGGGTACCGCAAGAAGAAACATTTGAATTTCATGAACTTCTGTTGTGCTAAATATTTAATGACAGATTTTACTGTATTTTTCAGCAAACAGTAGTCCTCCCTTTAGACGGTTTGCCAATTTCCTACCAGTTCTGTTAGATATTGTATATGCCGTGTTTTGCAGTTGTACTTGAGCTTGTAAACAGTCAGATGTCGTTTAGCATAGATGTGGTGTTCTGTGAACCTATTTGCTTATATATGTAACAGCTTTCTCTATTTCACTGCAATTTCATCGAAATGCTAATCCCACAACTGTTGGCTTTTGCAGTGCCGCAGCCTACATGTGAGGCTCAATATAACAGATATCACCCTTAACTTTTGTATTCCACTTGTTATGAGTGGTATTCCAGGAAGCGTCTATGTGTGCCCTTTTCTTAGCAGTGCAAGTGCTACCCGGGCCAGGAGGGATGGCACCAGGAGTGCCAGTCATGCCCAGTGTACCAGATGTGCCAACAGTGCCAGGTAAACATGATGTAACAACACTGTTTGGAAGCCGTTTGGAAATTATCCTCTGTCACCATGATACCTAATGTTTTAATATAGGTTAACATCACAACATTTATGCATATTTTTTGATAATATTATATATGATAGTGTTTATAGTCCATATCTTTTCAGGTGCTGAACAGACTCTTCTGACACCCCAGCACCAAGCCATCATCAACCAACAAGCCATCATTATTGTCAGTATCCTAAGTGTTCGGATGCTTCACTGTGACCTCAAATGCTCTTTTTAGGTCTCAAAATGGACTCAACAAGAATTCAAGTCTGATAACAGTAATTTTCAAAATCTATTTCTGTCCTAGTTTTCAAAGTGTATTGCATCACCCATGTGTGTTTGAATCATGCGGTGTGATGTAGTGACAAGGAAATAGTATTACAGAAACGGGGTCGTGTTTTATTGAGCCGTTCCAGGGTAATCACACATCTCCTCAGCTGTTTAGATAGCATGACTCAGATGTTCTCAACTTTTTCAACCTCAAGGCCCATCTACGTATCATTATGGCCACTCCCAAGTATAAATTTGCAGACCTCTAGAGGGTGCTCACACTCCACCAATGGGGCGCAACTCAGGGGTTGAGAAATACTGATTTAAAAGGTTTCTGCAACCATATGAGATGACATTTCCATTGCCAGATCTGGAACTCATGGCAGACCATGACGGACCTGTTTGTTTTTTATGTCACACTCTGAGTGCTGCCTTTCTGTGTCTGGCAGGCCCAGCAGATGACCATGCAAGCCATGGCCATGGTTTCCAGTCCTGTAACCAGCCCGCCTTCCAGTCCACTAACCAACCCCTATGTCAGGCACCCTACCAACCCTTATGCGAACCCAGTTAACCCATACGCCGGCATTCTTGCTGGCTCACCAAGTCTGAACCACTCTTCCAAGCCTCTGCCCCCCTTGCCAAGGGCTGCAATGCCCATGCTGGTAAGTCCATCTTGATTTTGCCCACTTTCTGCAGAAGCTATTATTTATGCTTCTGAGTTTCTTCATACTGTGTGTGATGTATCCTGATCATAGATCCTGATCCCACAGATCCTGATCCCATAGAACTAGGCCATACATCCTTTCTTAAACTAGGGCCCCCAAAATGAAAACTGGACCTTGGGACCCCCTACCACTAATGCAGGATCACATACGTAACTAAGAACTAATGACCAGGGGGGCTTTAATATTTCTTTCTGGAGGGGGGTAGAGCCCTTTGGATGTTTTTTCTCTCTGAGCAAGGGTATAACTGGATGATTCTACTGACAAAACATACTTAGTCCCCAGACTGAAAACCCCTGCCATAAATCAAAGTGTGTTGTGACCTTTAATTCTCAAAATCTTCTGCAGGCCAAATCAACAAGGGGTAGCCTCACCCGAAAGCAAGCCCCGGTTCCCCCTGGTACTGATGAGAAGTCTCGGGAATCCGGTATGCCTGAATGTTACTGTTGGGGTTAATTTATTCCCGGAGCATGAACGACGGAGGCCCATCATGGCTGCTTACATGTTGCATGCACCGTGAATAGGACCTCGCCTTTCACTTAGTGTGCAGATGGGTTTTTCCCTCAGACCCGAGAGAAGATGTGGTGAGATCTTCTGTCACCAACTCAGAGCACAGGGAGCCAACTCATAACATCAAGGACATCATCAAGCAGTACCAGACAGCCCCGGCGCCCAAGCCTGCAGAGAAAAGGTAAATTACAAGTGTTGTGCCACGCCATTCGGGTTTCCCTGTGCCCCAAGGCAATTGCTGTTTGCGTAAAAGGTATTGGTGGTTCATCAGAAGAGCAGCTTTCACTCTCAACACAGAAAAGGGGGTAAAGTGTTTGTGAAGAAGATGAACCCACATGACGAAGCCATGATGATCCTCAAAGGACAGATGAGTGCTCACCCACCAGAGGTACAAAAAGCACTAAAACGTTTTAAGATATGCTGTAAAAAATATATCACTGTTTGTCTGCTGCTAACTCTCTTTATAATGTTGCACTATGCCGTCCCATGCTTGCAGTCCATATTAATTTCACTGCAATTCTGAAATAAAATTGATTCCATCCATCTGTCCTTTTCATCAAATAGCAAAGAAAGCCAACAGCTCCTGTGGAACCAAGGATAGATGATAGAAGATTCCAAAAACCTCCTCGGAGTATCAAAATGGCACGGCCTCAGCCACCCATGTCTGCAGGCCGTTGGGGAGCTGGAGCGCATCCTCCAGGTTGTTTGGACCATGAGAGAAACACTCAGCTTTACAGGTTGACCTTGGACCAGTACTGTGCAGGAAATGGGTGGTGACTCTGTACTATTTGGGAATCAGTGTCCAGAGAGCTGCCGGTAGAGGAAGAAGCCATCCAGACGCAGCTGCACAGGAGAAGCAATGAAGGCCATTACACCTACACCAACGTCCCATGGAAGATCTACCTGAGAAAGGAGGTAAGAGCCTCACATACGATTCCTACTTAGCTAATCACTTAATTATCCATTGTGTACCTCACTCTGTGTGGTGCATAGGGCTAGGCATCTTCCCCTGTGTCCTGAAGGTCGTAGATTCAAATCTTATATTTTGCGTATTAATCATATCATGGCTATGCCCTTAAGCAAGGCTCCTAACCACAACTGCTTCATGTTGCTTTGGAAAAAAATATACATCATATAAATGTTAAGACAATATATGCTTATATTTCCTTGTCAACAGATAATCAATTTGTTTGATTATCCATTGCATTAATTGGGAATTCCTGACTGAGTTTATTTCATTTGACTGCAGGTTTTCTACCCAAAAGAGAGCTTTAACAATTCGCTAATCCTGGATCTTATATTCAGACAGGTATGCTAAGTTGTTCCCACATGTTACACGCTCAGGTCATCAGCATACAGGGAGATGAACCACCTTTTTGTTGTGCTTGCTCTGTCTGACTGCATGTCTTCCTGTTCAGATCGTCAATGATACTTTCTCAGAGGCCTGCATACGCATCACCAAGGAGGAGAGGCTTCACATGAAATCTCTGTTTGGTAAACAGAATATTTACTTTTTTATAGAACCTTTCAGAGACTCAAATGACAGAGCAGAGGCTTTAGGTCACATGCAGCTTTAATATGTGCTTCCATACGCTTGCTGCTTGTGTCGCAGCCAAGCACAAGATCGAGACGGGGGCTCTTACACAGGATGAGGACGTAAAGAAAACGGTCGTCACTGCAGCCCGGGATTCTTGGGAAATTTACTTCTCACGCCTCTTCCCAGCTTCCGTGAGTCCCGTCGCAAGGGCGTGACCTTCGGTGTCTGAAAGGTGCCCTGTGTTTACATGGCCTTGTGTGCATATGTGCATTCTGTAGGGTAGTGTGGGGACCGGCGTGCAGGTCCTTGCTGTGTCCCACAGTGGGATCAAGCTCCTGAGGACGGTGAAGAGTGGTGCCGCCGACCCTGATTATTTTAGAGTCCTGCGGCCCTACAGGTATGCATGAAGGGGGTCTCTCTTTGATGGCCAGGTCTCCCTTCACCCACCAGGTCTCCCCTATACTGCTGGGTCTTCCTTCGCCCCCTGGGTATCCCCTCGATTGCTGGGTCTTCTCTCGCTTTTCAGATCTCTCCTATACTGCTGGGTCACCCTTTGACAGCCAGGTATCCCTTCAATCGCCAGGTCCTCCCTATACAGCTGGGTCCCCCTTTGACCACCAGGTCTCCCCTTGATTGCCAGGTCCCCCCTACACTGCTGGGTCCTCCTTTAACCGCCAGGTCTCCCCTCGATTGCCAGGTCCAGCCTATACTGCTGGGTCTTCCTTCGCGCTCCAGGTTTCCCCTTGATTGCTGGGTCTCCCCTCGATTTTCAGATCTCCTATACGGCTGGGTCCCCCTTCGACCACCAGGTCTCCCCTTGATCACCAGGTCTCCCTTGGACATTGTAGCTAGGGGCTGGCAAAAAATGTATTTTGTAAACTCACTATATATGTATTTTAACTGAAATTAATATTATTTCGTTGTTGAACTAGGACAATTATCTGAGTTTCTGTTACATTATCATATAGGGTATATTTGATAAAATTATATTATGAAAAATAATGAAATGTTGGTATATTTACTTTCATATATGCATTTTATATACTCTTTGAATATTGCTTGTCCACTCTACTTCTAAATTCTGCATATTTTATATATGTACAACATTGATTAGAGATTGAAGCCCTCAGTTAAACCCATTTCTAAGTACTGTATACAGATTCCTCTTGACACGTGTGTTTGTTAAATGTAAATACATCAATCCATCCATTCCTCCATATTCCATACAGATAGGTCATGGTGTTAGATGGTACTTATCATCATAGATTGACTTTCTGTTTTCTTTTTATCCATTTTTTTTTTAATAGAATAGAATTAAAAGCCTGACATCTAGAGTCCTTTTTTCAAAAGACCAAAAAGCTGATGCCCTTGTCACATCCTTAATGCAGTAATATGCAGTGGCTGTTATTTTATGCAGTCAATCTGGGATTCTTTCCTTATTTTTCTTCTTCCCAGCTATGCAGACATCATGTTCATCACCATCCCCTCAAAGAACATGCTGGAGATCAACCTGACCAATGAGAAGCTCATACTGTTTTCTAATAAAGCTTCTCAGGTCAAAGCTATGGTGGATGTCTTCATCACAGAGCTTAAGAAGGTGGGCCTTCCTTAGAAAGAGGAGCTAATCTCACTGTCTTGACAGCTGCAGTATAATTATAACCATCTACCTCCCCTTTTCCTCAGGATTCAGACTACGTGGTTGCAGTGCGAAATCATATCACAGATGATAGGAGACTTCTGAACTTCCATAAGGGTGACATCATCCGAATGCAAGCTATGGATGGCCTGCAGGAAGGTCAGATGCACTGAGGCGCTTCACGAATGCCGCAGTGAACCCATTTAAAAATCGGTGTGGTGCCTGTCACACATACTGTCTGTTCATCAAGCCCAGGTTTTCGAACCCTTTGCTGTTCCACAGGTCAGCACTATGGCTGTGTTGTGAGAAAGAAGGTGATATACTTGGAAGAGTTAAAGAAAGAGACCCCTGACTTTGGTGGGTTTTTTTGCACGTTGAAAGGCACTAAATCACTTTATTTTCTTTGACAATTTTGACAAATTTAAAAACCTCAGTGTAACTCGGAACGCAGCTTCCAAAGTTAAATCAGTGGTACAACAGGTTTGACCCGCACTGAATATAATGAATGCAGTGCTTGTTAACAGCATAAGAATGATGAGATGCACAGGATTTGCCACAGCCAGTACTAAAATAGATGGGAATGTGGATGCTATTAGTGTACTCCAGATTCTTATGCTGTTAAATCTTGTTTTATTGTTTCAAATTCACTTTGTTTACAAGGAAAGGGAAATAATTTAACCTGCAGTCAGTCACCATTCATCAATGAACTGAAGGCAAAATATCAACCTTAGTTATGTACAGTACCTTGCATACTTGTAGTTTCAATTTTAAATAATTTTTTGTACCTACGATACGAGCCAAAAGTGGTATTTTTGTACAATATTTTTGGAAGTCATGATAGCAGCTATGTTATACCCAAATTTACATCAAATTGGGTTACATTGTACCGTAAATGTTTTGAGACAATCTCTCTACTTCTCAGCTCACACCACACTGTTTGTCTAACACGTTAAGGCTGGAGGTTTGGTGCCGTCCATGGCCGTCTGGGGATCTTCCCTGCAGAGAATGTCCAGCCTGTTGCAGCTCCGGACTTCATCGACCTCCCTGTGAACAAGAAAGAGGAGCCAAAGAATAGACAGGGTCAAGTGGCTGCATCCGCGTCAGTGGTTGTAGCTGTGGCCTCAACTGTAGCAGCGCAGGAACTGGACCGTACCATTGAGGTAAACACCCCTGACTTATAACTGGTTGCCTTTGCGATTTTACAATAGCTTTTAAATCTGCCACACTTTCAATTGCTTGCGTCTGGACGAAGCCTTTATCATAGGTGGTGATTTCAACCGTACCAACCTCAGAACTGCATTACCTAAATTCCACCAGCATGTATCCTGCCCCACTAGGGGTCAAAACACACTGAACTGCCTTTATAGTAACATTAAGGACTCATACAAGGCTACTCCCTGCCCCCACTTTAGGCAGTTTGACCACCTTTGCCTGTTCCTGACCCGAGCCTACTGACCCCTCATAAAACGGGTCAAGCCAGCAGTAAAGACAGTTACTGTCTGGCCAGAGGGTGCTGTCTCTGAACTCTAGGACTGTTTTGACAACATTGACTGGAGTATTTTTGCACATTCAATCTCCCATAGCTCAGACACAGACATCAATGAATGTAAACCTGCTGTGCTATCTTATATCAACTTTTGCACTGAGGCTGTCACAACAAAAAAATCCATCCGCACTTCTCCAAATCAAAAACCCTGGATGACCAGCGAGGTCCAACAGCTGCTGAAAACCCGTGATACAGTGTTTAAGTCCGGAAACTGTGAGGCGTATGGCTCAGCTAGATATAACCTCAAAAAGGGCATCAGATCTGCTAAATATAACTATTCCCTACGAAGTGAAGATCACATCCACAACAACTCCGACCCCAGGTGCATGTGGCAAGGAATCCATACCATCATTGATTTCAAAAGCTCCAATTCTGGCCCCACTGTCCACAATGCTTCCCTTTCAGACAAACTAAATCTTTTCCATGCCCGCTTCAACAAAACCGACTGAGTCACCGGAATCCCCACCCAGGAGTCCCGGTACTCAATCTGACCACTGCTGCGGTCAGAGGAACACTTCGCAGAGTGAGCACACGGAAGGCTGCTGGCCCAGATGGCATACCAGAACGGGTCCTCCGAGAATGCTCTGACCAGCTGGCTGAGGTCTTCACCTCAATTTTTGACCTCTTTCTGTCCCAATCCACAGTCCCCACTTGCCTTAAAACCTCCTCTATTATCCCAGTCCCCAAGAAACCATCACCCACATGCCTGAATGACTACCGACCCATAGCACTCACCCCAATTGCCACAAAGTGCTTTGAGAGACAGGTCCTGGCCCACATCAAAGACATCATTCCCCCTACACTCAACCCACATCAATTTACCTACCATCCCAAAAGATCTACACAGGATGCCACTGCCACTGCCCTGCACTCTGCCCTGACCCACCTGGAGCATAAAAACAGTTACATCCAGATACTGTTCATTGATTACAGCTCCACCTTTAACACTATCATCCCCTCCAAGCTAATGACTAAACTCCTCTCGCTTGGCCTTAACCCCTCCCTCTGTAACTGGACCCTGGACTTCCTAACCAACAGCTCTCAGTCGGTTAGGCTAGGCAATCTCACCTCTTCCACCCTGACCCTCAGCATGGGTGCCCCTCAAGGCTGTGTCCTGAGCCCCCTCCTCTACTCCCTCTTTCCCCATGACTGCCTGCCAATTCACCACTCAGATGCAATAATAGAATTTACAGACGATACCACAATTGTAGGCCGAATCACTAACAATGATGAGATGGCCTACAGGGACGAGATGAGTGCACACCTATCTCCCCAAATCCTCTCCACCTGCTACCGCTGCACTATTAAAAGCATCCTAACCAGCTACATCTCAGTCTGGTACGGTAACTGCACATCTGCTGACCAGAAGGCCCTGCAGCTGGTCTTCAAGACGGCCCAGCACATCATCGGTACCCAGCTCCCTGCAATAAAAGACATCGATCACAAACAGTGCCTACGTAGAGGTCTCAGCATCAGCAGAGACCCCACCCACCCCAGCCACGGTCTGTTCTCCCTCCTGCCCTCTGGGAGGCGCTACAGGAGTCTCAGTGCCCGTACTTCCAGGCTCAGGAACCGCTTCTTCCCTCAAGCTGTTAACCACCTGAACTGTCTACCCACTGAATGCTGATCTCTTCTCACTCACACATACTTACCCACTCTCCCTCAAACTGAGCCCTCACAACCCCCCACACACGCACACTCATATAATGACTCTTCTTTTTGCACTGCAGCCATATGCTACCATGCCATCTGCACAATTTTATGTTTGCACTTTAATGTCATTTGTCTTTGCACTACTGTATCATGTTTACGATGCCACTGTCCAGCTCAATTTTAGTACCTCAGTTAGACACTACCTCATCCATGGAAACTTGTACATGTTGATATGTATATCTGTATTCTATGTATGTATAATTCTTGTATGTGTGTATAATTTATGTTTAATGTATGTAATGTATGTTTAATTCATGTATATTCCCTTCCCTCCACATCCCGTCCCCCTATGTTTCGCAAGTTTGTATGTTCTAGTGAAGCCGCAACTCTCTTCATTTACATATGTGCCTGCACATTGTGTTAATGACAATTGAATTGAATTGAATTGAATTGAATTGAATTGAATTGGAGATTTTTACTGGTGATCTCACAAGATGCATTACCAAAATTTTCCTCTAGGTGGCACTTGATGTCAGCGATTATATTGAGGATTCCGGCGACAACGGTCATTTTCATCTGGATGAGGCCATGCTGCAGGACAGTCAGTACAACCTGCTGGAGTTTGCCAAGAAGTATTTCAGGGAGGCCCAAAGACGGGATAAGTCCGTGATTTCATTACTTGAATTGGATTTTTTCAAACATTACAGCTGTAAAATTGAAAAATAAAAAAAGTTTTGTTATTTGGCAGCGATTCATTTAGAAAGAAATCCAAGAAGAGCAAGGATTTTAGAGAGCCTTCTGACATGGTCAAATACTCTAAGGTACCAGTAAGGCTGCATTTTAACCACCCCCAGCTATACACACCTTCTTTATACTGGTAGCATTTTGCATCCACAGTACTGATCCTTATTCAGTGATTTATTTTCACTCTTGCTGTTTGCTCTGCCTGAAATACATATTGAACTTTTCTGTCCGCAGTTTCCAATTCAGGAGTCATTAATAGACTTCACAGATGAAAACATAAACAAAGTTGCAGTGGATATTTTCCTGGGTAAGTGAGCAGTCTGTTAGTCACAGATTATCTGGTGTGAGCAACCCATGACACATGGTTTGTGAATACCTCTGTGTACTAGACACAGTTTAATCCTCACCTTTTGCCTGAAGTGTAGTTGACAGTCTTGCTGTTTCTAGTGTGGAGTGTGTTTTCTTTTTCTCACTAATCTTCATACTGTATCCTCGACAGCTATAATGAAGTTCATGGGTGACTACCCACTGAGAGGCCAGACAGACCAAGATATCGTCTGTCATTTTCTAAAGGTACAAAGTGTCCCAACAAATGGATTGCTTTGCGCATGACAATATGTTGGTGGACATAATTCGTGCTCAGTGTTCCTGTGGTACGCATAAACTGACTTTAATACCAAATACAGCTCACCGGGGAGTTTGGACCACTGAAGGACGAAGCGTACTGCCAGCTGCTCAAACAGATCACTGCAAACACGAGCTCCAAACCGTAAGTCCATACACACTTTTCCTTGAAATCTTCATGGGTCTTTTGGTCTGCTGTGCCCTTTTTAGCCAGTGTTGGTAATGCTGTGCAGGGACAGCTGTCAGAGAGGCTGGAGGCTGTTCTACATCCTCTCGGCTTACTATCGCTGCTCTGAGGTGCTGAAGCCCTACCTCCTGAAGTTTCTGCTGGACACCTCGAAAGGACCTGGGATTCTCTTCCAAGGTTTGTTGCTAATTGAAGTCGATTGCAAGCCGATTACACGCACAGTGCTCACACGCGTACGCAAGGCTGACCAAATGTTTCTGTACAAGGAATCGCTAAAGCTTGTGAGCAAAACCTCAGGAAGACGTTCCAGTATGGTGGACGCCGTGTGTTCCCTAGCAACATGGAACTGAAGGCCATGGTGGTCAGTTATTCAAAGACTCGTTCTTTCTAACTGGTGACCCTGTTTTGCCAGATTATTCCGTTACTGCTGTGTTTATCCATTCTCTTCGTTTAGGCTGGACGAAGCTCCAAGCGACAGTTGTTCCTTATCCCTGGGGGAATTGAGCGTCACCTTAAAATCAAAACATGCACTGTAAGACCGTCTAGAGTCACCTTCATCCATGCAAGCTCCTCAGAAACTTAATACACCAGCGTCTAGGATATTCATCTGGTTTTTTGAGGGTTTTGCTTGTATTTCAGGTTGCGTTGGATGTTATAGAGGAAATGTGTGATGAGATGGCTCTCCAGAGACCAGAGACAATGCATGAGTACGCCATCTTTGTGGTCACAAGCAAAGGTAAAGATGTGAAGTCCATGCCTCACATCATATGAACGTGGATACATGTATAGATTTTTTAGCAAGAAAAAAAATTGATTAAACCATTTTTGTCATCATCGACCTTCTAACCACTGATCAAATAGACAGTCATAGGGAATTTATTCCAGTCAGTGTAGGGTATTAGGCAGGAGAATGCCCTGGATGGGATGCCAGAACATACACACACAACTGGTGATTTAGAGACAATAGTTCACCAATTCATGACGAGCCTTCAGACTGCAGGGGGAAACCAGGGTACTCAGTGGGCATCCAGGAATGTTTGACAATAACCTTGTCCAAATGGCCTTTCTGAATCAGTATGCTGTTGTAGGCCAGCACGTCCGTCCACTTAACAAGAAAGAGTACATCCTGGACGTCGCCACCGAGGCTGAGCAGACTGACAGCAATTACAGCTTCTGGTTTCGGAGGGTAATCTGGGCTGAACCACTGAAGTTTGAAAATGAGCTCTATGTCACTATGCATTTTAACCAGGTACAGTCCATTCGAGTAGAGCCATTTGTCTCTGTTTGTTATTTGAGAAGGTTCAATGAAAGTCAGCCAATGTCCATCGCCCCTGCAGGTGCTTCCTGACTATCTGAAGGCCCTGCTTGGTGTCACACCTCAGGGGAAAATCAGTGAACAGCAATTTCAGCAAATCTGCAAGCTAGCAGCACTGCAGCACCGCGCCAAGGATAGCATCTACCTGCCTACCATGTAGGTCTAAGGAGATGTATGGCTCTTTCACGATGCACAGCCCTCCAAAATCCATGGTCTCCCAGTTCCTCAGACTTCCTGCAAAGGAAATGCCCATTATAATTGACACCTAAGATCACTTTACAGACACATTCATAAGAACTACATCCTCCTTGCTTCCAGAAATCCATTTTTAGTTGACCTTGCATAAAAAATAACATTGTATCAACATACCTCAAACTCTTACAAACTGGAGAAAGTCTTATCAATAAAAATAAAAGCCAGTCATAAGACCTGGTCTCAGATCTGTTTGTTCTTACATTCTTCTGCCATCCCAGCCGTGAGGTCCAAGACTGTGTGCCACCTAAGTTCTTTGGGTTGCAGCACCCCCAGCAGTGGTTAAACATGGTGACTCAGCACATGCAGCAGGTCCAAGCCCTCAGCCCTCACCAGGCCCGAGCTCAGTTCCTAGGTAGGGGAATCATTAATTGAAATTTGTTATAATTTGTTGGAATCACTTTTGTAAAACATTTCTATAAAATGCATTTACAATGATTTCCCCGCATAAGCTTGAGTCATTGAAACTGTAAATGTATGTTTCTGGTAGTCTAGTGATAACCTTACTTCTACTCCTCTGGCTCTTTTAGCATTCAATCTCTTTTTATATAGAACACTTCCAATGCTGGTAAACATACAGTACTGTGCAAAAGTCTTGAGCCACCCCTCATTTCTTCATATGCTTCCAAAGAGCCAGACTGTCTTGTGTTTTTTTTATGTAGTCTTGAGGAATAGTTCTCCAGGCTTCCTGAAGGACTTTCAAAGTTTGTGGCTGTCATTTTCAGTCCAGTCTCTGCACCTAACCAGTTTCAGAGGAATGTTTTTTGTTTGTTAAGCCACACAGTGACCTACGTATGAATTGTTCAAGCATAACAAAGCCATCTAACTTAAGGCATGAACCAGTGAAGAAACAGGTGCGGATGATTACAGATGATCAGATGATGTTGCAATAAATCACTGTACTTATTGACCCATTTTCCTAGCAAAATATAAAGAAATGACAAGGCGGCTCAAGACTTTTGCACAGTAATGTATACTTAGATTTCATGTCTGTTTGTCTACTGGGCCCTTGATCAAGGCTCTTAACCCCAAAAACTGTTCCAGGAGAGCCGGAAAAATGGCTAACCCTGCTCCCAGACCCCAAGCTTCAATCTCACCTGTATGTGTTTCATATGAAGGCGAGGCACAATATATGAAAACCCAAGAATTGCTGTGTACCTGTTACATTTATTGGCCATTTGTTAAAGTATCAATCACTTGTCTTGCACTTGGTTTTCTTTGTGTGTTCAGGGCTGGTGAGCGCCTTCCCCATGTTTGGCTCATCCTTCTTCTTCATTCAGAGCAGCAGCAACAGTTCCATCATGACACCGTGCATACTGGCTGTCAATCAGAACGGTCTGAACTTCCTGAATAAGGACACTCTCGTAAGCCACACTCCTGCTCGGTAGCTTATGGAACATTAGCAAATTAAACTCCTGGACTGTCGTGATCTTGTCATGTCAGGTTATGTGTTTGCTGAGGTGACATTATCAGTAAAAGCTGTAAGTCAAGTTTAATCTTTGACTAACTTGAAACTTTAAATGTGAAAACTGTCTTACCTGTGATAGGCATTGTGTAGCTCAGTGTGATAGGAATGTGTGCCCATGCCTGTAAGGTTATGGATTTCAGTCCCAAGGCCAGTAGCATCATAATATCACTTTTGGGCCCTTGAGCAGGGCCCGTAACCCTACCTGCTCCAGGGGTGCTGGATGTTAGCTGACCCTACTCTCTGACCTCAACGTTTTCTTGTACGATTGGACAAATTGGTATCGATGCGACAGCTGTGCTGTATGGATATGCGTGATCTCACAGAGCTGTCAGCTTACCTTGAAGCCTAGACAGATGTGTGGTGCGTATATCTGACTCTGATACTGAGCTGGAAAGTGCTAATGAAGAGGGTGCCTGTTACCCCTTTTCAGGAGCTGATGGTGAAGTTCTCTCTTAAGGAAGTGCAGTCCACGCACACACAAAGACCAACAGCTGGGTCCAGCTTCCCCTACGTGGAGGTTATGCTGGGAGACCTGATGTCCAAGCATATCACACAGCTTCAGCTGGAGCAGGTAGTATTGGGACACCCGGGCACCCCTACTGCCCCATTACTCTTCTTCTGAATCCATCTCTCTTAACTCAATGGAGGATACTGCCTTGGCTTCACAAATTGTTTCTTTTTTTTTATTACAACAACATGACATATGTAGGTTGTACATCTTTAACTGTAATTGAGGCTATTATCGAAGCTTTCCCTGTGGCAATACTGTGGACCAGCTGCAAGTTTAACGCATAAAACAAGGATTTCATGAACCTTGCTGACTTATTCTAATATGATACATTAATACTTAATTTGATGTGGTATGGATAAAACAAGAAGTTATTTATGGCATTCACTGTGGATTAATTTGGCATTATGCTGAACACAAAATGGCTTTTATAATGATATTATAATATGGAGGAACAAAATTAATACAGCACAATGCAAATCAGTCCGAGGGATGCTATAGATTATGTGCAGTCCAAGACGACGGGAGTGGTGTTGAACTGTAGTGTCTGACAGAAACATACCTTTGTCTCCTGGTAGGGTCTGGAGCTCTGTCGTGTCGTTGCTATGCATTTGGAGACGATGCTATCTGCACGAGAGAAAAGGCTGACCTTTCCCCCAAGTGAAATCACCCTGCTCTGACAAGGCCTCATTTTCCATCTGCCTCTTCATGGAAGTGAACTACAGGTGCCTTTCTGTAAAAAGAAACTAAATATTTTCTGTATATTGATTGTATACAATACACTGTACATTAATTTACATATATCAACAAAGAACCATAAAGTTCACAAATATAAATACATAGTGCAAAACAAGACAAAATGTAAAGGCACAGTACAAAGAGTGGAGTAAACAAATAGATAAATATGAATTAACTGGGGTTATAAAAAACCAACTGCAAAAATTTTGTCTTAAAATAGAATTTATTTTAGAATATGGGATTTGAGCATGAAACTTCAAGACATGTGAATTAAGTCCAGTGATTGCTTCAAGACAAATATGTTGTTTGTTGATCTCGGGATATTTGTTCAGAATGCATATTGTACGTTCTGTATGTGTTATAGTTTTCCTGTTCTGAAGATTTCCACAACTGTTGATATTAATTTTATGAAACTAATATTTATACACAAAAATCATTTTTTGTCTGTATATACTTTATACATTTTGTGTGTATGATGCAGTTTACCAACACCAAAACTGAACAAAGTGAATCATTGAGCAAAATTTACCATATAAAGGTTACAAGCTGAAACTTAAAAGAACATGAACGTGGATATATACTGTAAATGTCTACTAACCAAAATACTTTAGGACTGCCTTCTCTATCAAACCTACCTGCATATGCTAGATTTAATTTAGGGACTACAAGTAATCTGTTGCCTGCTAGATTTAATGTTGCATTTGAACTGCACATAAGCCCTTAATTGCTTTAGCAGATGGCAAGCAGCAGGTCAAATAAAGCACAAATGAGCTCAGACATGAAGAATGAAATGCTTGTTAGGTCAAGCCTTAGGAAATACATTTAGACCAATCACAAGTAAAGTTTTTTATGTGTTGAATGCCATGCTCTCATATAGAACAGTCATTATGACGTACACGTCCTGGAGAGGTACGTGAGAAAAACTAGGTCGCATGGACAGAGGCTGCCACTGACTCAGCTGAGTCTGTCTAAAACGGGTATATGGCATTCACACACAACAGCTGTGGTCCGCTTATTTAGTTCAACAGGACACTGCCATTTTCAAGGGCCCGCAAGGAACCTCGTAGATGTAAATAAATCATGAGCTGTCTTACCTTTAATGACAGAGAACTGTTGACCCAAAAAAGAAATACAGCTGAATGTCGATTATCCAAATGTCAAACACCCAAACCATCAATTATTTGACACACTGCCACCTGACCAAAAAATTATACATTGATTGTTCAAAATATTTTATCATTATTCACAGAACATTTTGTAAATCATTTTAGTACTTCATATTTCAAAATACATTAGTAATAACTTTGTGTACAATAATTTAATTCTAGGCATAATTACAGTTTCATATAAAGTGGGTATTGTCATGTATCTTAAATTATCCAAACTATTTGATTAACCGACCAATCTTGGTCCCTATTAGTTTGGATAATCTACAGTATATTCCATTGTATTCCATCATCTGCCATTTTAAATTTTATGATTGCTCTAAACTGGGATAGTGTACAGTTCAATAGGTGAAGGATCCCTGTTGAGAAGGTCATTGGTTCAAATTCTGCAGCACTGTATCCTTAAGCAAACCTCTCTGGGCTCTGAGCCCAAAGTTTGCTCTCACCTGTATACACAAATATGTCTGTGTTTCTAACGGAGAGCAAGATACATGCTAAAATATTACATGGCTTTGAAAATGACCACAGAGGACTTCTCTGCACGAGCTGCCCACTGAAGATTTAACAGCAAATGTTTCTTCAACATGCCACATTTAACAGAATACAATAGCAGCACTTAATTCATTCCCACAGGGAGGGAAATTAGGTGCCTTCGCATTCCCCATAGTACTGTCTTTATGATCATTGAAATTCTGTTCCTTTTCACTGGAAGGGTGTCAGGGTACAACATGATTCTAGATAAGTCATCAATGTGTGTATCTGCCTCATTTCAGTTCAATGAGGTAGCTAAGTGACTTTTTTCATCAGGGAAATTGTGCTAATGTATATCACGTAAAGACAAAGAATTGCAAGGAAAATACCTTTTTAGTCACAGTGCTGCACGTGATCAAAGGCACGGTGCCTTTGAATCTAATAGATGACAGATGGGGAGAATTTCAGCAGAGGGCAGTTAATGGAGTTCCATTAGTGGTAAATTACGGGGGGGTGATTCCTGCCATTATTAAGATGTCCATTCGGAATGGGGACGTGCACGCGGAACATGCGCATTAACGGCTCATTCGGAATGGGGACGTGCACGCGGAACATTCGCATTCGGCATGAAGATATGAAGATCCGCTTTCGGAAGGTTCGCATTTGTATACCGGGTTGCTATGGATGCTGAAGGCAGCCCAAAATTCATT
>JAACJT020000075.1:18036308-18047185 GCA_009936485.2 Gymnarchus niloticus | reverse complement strand
ATGCCTACAACAAAACACCTCCCTAACTCCCTACACACAGGCCAAGACCTTAACAGTACCTAAAGGCCTAAACAATATAAAACCAGCTAGAATAAATCAATAACCAACCACAACTGCAAATCAAGTACTACAAGCACAGCTGGGGCATGCTTGGATGCCACTGCTTTTCAAATCTGGAACCCACAAGAGATGAACTGTAGACAGAGGGAAGATGTGGGCTGCATCATGGAGGCAGGCTACACAAATGGTAGACAGGAGGCACACCTGGAACAAAAACACCCCTCAGCACAAAAAAATTACAGCACACAACAGTACCATACATCTACAGGGCAACACCCACCATAATAAAACCACAACTCATACTGGCCTCTCCACCTTTGCAGATGTCAGTTCCACCACCACACACACGGCTAATGCTTCCTAAACTACTTGGACAATATTGCCATCACATACTACATCTCTGCTTGGCCATAATGCACATTTTAAAAGCACTACTACATCACCTTCCTCTTCCTCTGTATACTCTCCTGTACTTCCTCATTCCTCCTCCAGGTTTCCTTCCTCTGACCAGATGTCACACCAAGCACCTTTCCCTTACCACTTCTGCTGTAGTTAACTACTGAAACTGACACTCAAAGAGCAAAACCTCAGCTCATGTCTCCAAAACTATAAACACATTTTCTCCTTTGTACCCAATTTGCAACTGAACATGGCACTTTTTGCAATACTCAAACACAGGTTTTTAATATGAGGGGGTGATTCCTGCCATTATTAAGATGCACATTCGGAAGGAAGACGTGCACGCGGAACATGCGCAATGAATTTTGGGCAGCCTTCAGTATCCATAGCAACCCGGGATACAAACGCGAACCTTCCGAAAGCGGATCTTCATACCTTCGCGGCGAATGTGAATGTTCCGCGTGCACGTCCCCATTCCGAATGAGACGTTAATGCGCATGTTCCGCGTGCACGTCTTCCTTCCGAATGTGCATCTTAATTATGGCAGGAATCACCCCCCATAGTAAATCACTGATGACCACACACATACATACATAGCAATGCACAAACACCATGTGTCTTTGGACTTTGGGAAGAAACCCAGGCAAACACAGGAGAAACATGCAATCAGTCCAAGAGCCAGATTGCTGGTTCATGTCATATTCCAGGACACTTAACTTTATAGCGATCAACATTTATCTGTTGGTATGAATAGTGAATGAGATTTACTTGCATGTAACTTTAATAAGGGGCTTTGAGAATGTTAAATATGTAAAAAATTTATTATATAAATCTTCTCTGTACTTTTATTTATCTGCAAAAAATCAAATCGTAGTTCCCAATTGTTAACCTTTCCTGCTTCTGCCCCCTGACCGTACTCTGGAAGCGCAGGGGAGACTTGTGCGGTCACGCTGCTCCAGGACCGAAGTTATCTTGACTCGAACTTCGGGGTTAACTCCCCTTCCTAATGACCGCAGACGGTGGTGCAATGAACCAGGCACACACTACTCTTTTTGATCTGAAGACGCCTTCTATTTTCCGCTATCACCCTCTGTATGCTACACCAACTCGTACCGCTCGCATCCAACCTCCTCCCAGCTCGCTCTCTCGCTCCTGCACACACCGCTCTTAAAGGAGCCGCACCGTTTACAACATAATAATGATGAACAACCAAGAACGTTCCAGAAATTGATGCCTATTAAAACGCAAGGTGTACATCACATGAAAACCTCTTAAATACTACAGCGAAAAATAAATATGGGTACAGTTTTGACGTAGACACATCACAAGACCAGACTTGCTTTCTCCACCGTACTTCGAAAACTGAGATAAATTAAACAAGTCACTGAAAGGTTAATGTTTTTCTAAGGCAAATTGTGACCCTCCATTCCGCTCTTTCTCCGGACTTTCTAATCACATCCATCTACGGGTGGGATAAGAATGCAAGTTAGTTTGCGTTGCCCTAGTAGGTTTCTTGACAGTTTATAAAAAGGGAATATTACTTCACGGCTGGGACATTTAGTTAACTAAGGCACTTCCATGAGGGGAAGCTCGAAACATTTAATTTTTTTTCCTCTCGAGGGTAAGGAGAAAAGCCGCAGCCGGCCGCGCGGCCGTCGGAGCTGATGTGGCGGCGCGCTCTCGGGAGCGCGCACGGGGGGGTTTATTCCTACCGGTGTATCATTTTTCACGGTTTCACCTCCTTCCGCGCTCACGCCGCGTTTCCGCGCCCCCGGCTACTTGTACGTTCTTAACTAGACAAATAGGCCGGCTGGTCGGAGTCGCAGCCGGATATCAGGCTCGCGTGTGCGGCAGCCCGTACTTTTTGCAGCGCTGTCTTGCCGCGCTCTGGTTCGGCCCTCTCCTCCGCCCTGGGCCGGTTAGCCACATTAGCATTGTTTATACACCCCTCTCCCCGTATTATCGGCTGGTTAGCGGCGAAGCTAAGTGGCAGCTAACAGCTTTCTCGGTCGGTGTCTCACTCCGCGGTTTCGAACCATGGGAGCAGACGGTCATCCCGGCGAGAGCCGCGCTTGACGAGCCGGACGAGCGCGGCTGCGGAGATGGCGGCCGGCGGCTTCAGCGATCTCCGGGAGAAGCTGAGCTCCATGACGCCGCAGCGAGAGAATTACAGCGGCAGAGCTTCGCAGCACCGGCCGCACAGCGGCGGGGCCAAGCGCAGGTACCGCGACTCCGAAGACGAGCTGAGTGACCCGGAGGAGCAGCGGGAGGCGGAGGCCCGCCGGGTGAAGAGCGGCATCACGCAGCTGAGCATCTTCAGCTCAGAGGAGTGCGCTCTCATCGAGGCCAAGATCGACGAGGTGGTGTCCCGCGGCGAGAAGGGTCTCTACCGGGAGCACACCGTGGACCGGGCGCCTCTCCGGAACAAGTACTTCTTCGGAGAGGGATACACGTACGGGTCCCAGCTGGAGAAGAGGGGTCCGGGCCAGGAGCGGCTGTACTCGAAGGGGGAGGTGGACGACATCCCCGACTGGATCCAGGAGCTAGTCATCAAGAAGCTGGTGGCCGGCGGCGTCATACCGGCGGACTTCGTCAACAGCGCCGTCATTAACGACTACCAGCCCGGCGGCTGCATCGTGTCCCACGTAGACCCCGTTCACATCTTCGAGAGGCCTATCGTGTCCGTGTCCTTCTTCAGCGACTCGGCCCTGTGCTTCGGCTGCCGGTTTCAGTTCAAGCCCATACGCGTGTCGGAGCCGGTGCTCTTCCTGCCCGTCAAACGGGGCAGTGTCACCGTCCTCAGGTGCTTGTCGGCGGCCCACGTGCTTTACATCTTGCACCCCATGTAATCTTCACACGTTATTGCACTTGTGAAATTTTTTTTTGGGAAAAACATAAATATGGACACGTTTTGCACTCGTCGTATAGTGCCTGGCAGAAGACTAGACTGCTGCAGTCTCGTTATCTGTCTCATACCTGCCTCTTTGACAGACTGATCTCAGGCCCCTTCCTCCCTTCAAAGTGAAAGCCAGCCCTTCCCATTATTGTTGTGCCTCATTTCCAGGTTTTGCCCATCCAAATAACCCCCAAAACACCCTGCTGCATATCTGTATGTCTATAACTCTGGGTTAATCCATTCATGTTTTCATGGCTTGAAGAGCATGCTTCATTTTCCACATCCAAAATACCTCTGCAGATAGTTTTAGACCATTCTGCATAGTTAAGGACTGGATTCAAAACTAATATTTCTTCAGTGTTGTATGTTATACTATTCCACCACAAAAAATGGAATCAAAGACACTAGAAAGTGAATGACCAATCTGGTAACATAAACTGCTGCAGTGATGGGTTTTCTCGACACTCTCCGAGTACCTTGCAGGGCGCCTATGCGTGTGCATTAACACCAAGGTTCGGCTCTTCCTTGCAGTGGGTACGCAGCCGATGAAATCACACACTGTATACGACCACAGGACATCAAGGCAAGAAGAGCCGTGGTCATCCTGAGAAAGTGAGTGTCACACCGAAGGGGAAAGGCAAAATATGATTAAACTGACTTTTAAAAATAAGTGGCTGCCAGTTATTTCATGTTTTTAGCTGCTTAAAATGAAATCTAAATATCTCTTTTTCCAGTGTTAAATTATAGATGTTCATCAGAGCACAATCTGTTGAACCTTAAATTTTTAATCGCTGTTCACTTGAAGAGTAACACTTCAGCCCATATGTAAGAGAGCAGATGGTTGGATTTACCAAAGTGTTTCTGACCTTTTTTAAAGGACAAGACCTGATGCCCCACGCCTGGAGACGCATTCGCATAGTAGCACAGTTGTCCCCTTTTCTTTGGGAAGACACCAGCTATTGAAACCAAAGAGATCTCACCGAAAGGCTGATCCCGATGCAGCTCACAGGCAAGCCTTTCTGCCTTTGGGGGAGCGCCCCCTGCAGGCTTTCCCTTTGCATTGTTTTATGATGGCTGGCTTGACACATAACCTTTCTGAGTATAACTGACATGTGGACTGATCTTCGGCGTTACCTGACTTTCTCAGGCCACTGCTATTTGTTTTACTGATGTTCATCAATATGGATTAGGGAGGTTTTGTAGACAAATTTTCACTTTAACTTGTGAATTCCAGTGCTTGTTTAAAAGCACCTTTCTAGTCGCAGTGGCTAAGTGTCTAATTCACTCTTCTTGAACAGAGGCGATTCCTTCAAAGCACGTTGGCTCCACAGGACCCACTGTCTGTGGGGGTAATTTTACTTTATTTGAGGCACAGAATCGAATTAGCTGCGATATACTCTGTGTCTCCATGCAGCATTGTAAGGTTCCGGTAAGCTGTCTGTCCCTGGTAGAGGTTGCATTGTTTCTGTTTGTCTGAATACCTTACAGGTGGTGCCGGGTGATTGGTGTCGTGAAAGGAGGTGCACTTTGTGGGTCCACCTCCTAGCAGACATTTGGCTGTTTCTCACAGCAGTGCCTGGATACATAGTTATGAAAAGGGGATTGAAAATTTGTTAATGAGGGGAAAAATTAAGGGGGTTTGGGGCAAATCTTGTTTCTCTGTTTTAGGCCTCGCATATTGGAGATGGACAAAGAGGAGAACCGGCGCTCTGTGATTCTTTCCCGGTGCAAGCAGAGGGGCGGCTCCAGCTCCGAGAACGTCCGGGGACGGTCCTACGAGTTTGCAGGCAGCCACAGCGAGCCCCATGATGACACGGATTCGTCCCGGAGGGTCAAAATGAGGCGGCACTAAATCGGATTTTGCTCTCCCACAGGAAACTCCTCAGAAATTCTCTATTGACATGCAGGTTAAAAAAGTTGCCGTTACTTGCCAAGCAAGCCTCCGGTTTATTTGGCTTTGGGTTACTCGCAGGATTCGCAGGCGACTTGGGATTGAGGCAGAGCTGTTTGTCAAAGGGGTTGGTTGGTAGCTTTGCGGTTAAGTTACCGTAATAATGCTTCTGGTTCTTGTTACAATGCCCCCAGAGAGCAGTCTGGGAAACACCTCTATAGGTTTCTTCCAACCTGCATCTGTTACTGTAAACTATAATATAAAGTTTGCAAGTTCCTGCATGGTTTATTTGTTGTGAGCAGTGCAAGTGGGAGAATGCTTTGAATATGATTACCAACTGTTAAATGCTTTTGCTTTTCAATTTTTTCTTTATTAGTTTAAGCTTTGGGCTCTTAAAGACAAACTTCTCCCTAAATCAGAATGAAATATCTGGGATTATTGAAAAATGTCATCATGATGCTTTTCTGGTTTACTTGTACATAGCAGCACCTTGATGCACATGGCGCTATATGAAACCTACTCATATATGGCGGATAAAACGGCATAAAATGCACCTCTACAAGTTACAGACATGCAATTTCAATAGCCGTATCCATATCCATTTAAAATGCATAAAGGCTTTTTTTTTTTTTTTTTTTTTCTTTGTACCATTTGTATTAAGATTGGTTTCTCATTTTTGGTTAAATCAAAGTTGTTCTGATACTTATTATAATTCAATCATTAGGATGTTAATCCCTGGAGATGGAGCCATCATGAATATGATACACTTTGCATCAGCTGCGTTCTTATGTTAACTGTAGCAATGAATTGTAGTGTTCTGTCTCATCATATTGAGTGAACAATCAGCCAGTCAGGCCACACTATATTTGCTGTTATGCCTCCAAAGCCACAGTGTTTTTGTCTAAAGCCACTGCTTTTGTCCTTTTTGATATTGCTAGTTTTTGGAAGAGAATATTTAATGGTGATAGTGCAAGAAGCTTGCTATCTTGTCAACAGAATCCTAAGAAATTTTACTTCTTGTCATTTAAATGTATATAATTATAACTTTGCCTTAATGATCATTATTCGCTCTGTTTTCTGCATCAGCAGGGATGGGTCGTTTCTGAATTTTTTTTGGAATCACGTATTCTTGGTTATCATACATCGCCATATTTAGTTCTTTATGGCTAAAGGCATACTGTTTTGCACTTTCCATACCTAGAAGTTGAGAGGGTTTCGTATTGGAAAATCTATGCTCAGCCGTTCCTCGTCGGTGGACTTCGGAGCGGTATTTTTTTAGAATTATGCATGTAACAAAGATGTACAGACCTACATGGAATTGAGGAAGGAATAGTCTTGAAAGGTGAAAATGTATGTATAAAATCTTTTCCCCCCTTTGAAAGCTTGTTTGTAATCATATTTTAATGTTAGACTATGTTTGATTTCATTTGGATTGTTCTTGACTGCTCTCGGCCGTGTCAGTGAGCCTAAAGATGACGTTTATATTTTCAAACAAAATTGAACAGAATGGGGTTCATTTTGTGTGGAAGACCCCTGCCCAAGCCTTAATTTTTCTTTTGGTAAAATTTTCCACTCCTGATGTTTTTAATAATGGAGATGCAACTTTATTAAACGTATTTTTGAAACCATTATGTTAAAATATTTCTGGTAATACCTTATGGTAAGTCTCACTCATGTAAGCAATGAAATTCTCTCATCACGAATACTGTTTTATTTCAGTTATAGCTGTGTGTGACACCAACTCCTTCTGTAGCAATTTACACAATTCTGTTACAGGCTTTTTTGGCTAAGTACATTATTAATTGTCAATTTCTACAGCAATTTTTCTGTTGGTATTCCAAAACGGTATACGTTTTACTTTAATACTTCCTTTTCGCATACTGCAATGTTTCATTTGATTAAATAAAACCAGGAGTCACAGTCTAATAAAACTAATGCAAGGATTATTTTGAAGTGTTTATGGCCAAAATGGATTTAATGACATAAGGAAAAGAACATTGCTAAAGTTTAGAAAATATGGAGTTGACCACAAGGGGGCATCAGATGATTTAAATTGCTGCCAGCCGAATTTCCCGCAGGGCATTCTTCGCGCGTTCCATTGTTTCCATTTGCACCTGCGATACTTGCTGTTCCGGCGGTATGATCTTTTGCGTTTGCCTTTTGGGACAAACGTACCAGTTTATTTGAAATACCTACTGATACATATTTAAACTATGTATTCTCCTTGAGATTTTTCATTAAAAATTCCATGCAAGTAGTAGGCTTTAACGCAGAAAATGACACTGTATATTAGCTCTAGTGTGCATTGCAGGGAAAGTGTTAACGCTATGTGCAATACAAGCCTGCTAGATGCCTTATAACGCTGTTCAAGATAATTTTAGTTTTTGAAACTAGGTATAAAACATACCAAAGCTGTTGGTGGATAATCTCCAGCAACACGTCGAATGCGCTTGTTTTCCACCACCAGTACTTGCATCCAGTGGTAATTAGGTTTCCATTTACAGCAAATGCAATGGGACTAGAATCATTCCTAATATTTCTAATTTAGTAATCAGTTTATTTTTTCCGATTTCAAACAGTTACTTATCCAACTTATTCACTTGCCAGATATAATACCTGAATTATAATCATTTGAAATTAGATGTTTATTACCAGCTATTCATGCATCCATCGTTCAAACGCTGCAGAAGTACAGAATTGCGGTTAAAGGCTGCAAATCAAATGACTGATAGAGAAACGAAAACGTATTAGCGAGATTATTTTGATCGTTTTGTGTGGCCGTGTTCTTGAGTATTCTGTGAACGTCATCAGGTTTACCACAACACACGTGTATCAAAAGAACCAAGATTGAAACAGATTGATTGTTTCCCCCCGGTTCCCAGACAGCCACCTAACTGTATCTGTTTTTTTTTTTTTTTTTATTCCAGTGTCCCGACCTTAGGAAACAGTTATATATGTTAGTATTCATGGTAAACTATATTTGTTGTCTCAGAATTGTGTGTGATGCAAAGACACGCTGAGTCTCAAGTCGATACAGCGGAGGGTAGGCAGGTTTATTTTCAAGCGTCTCGTATCATGTCGTTTTGTTTCAGTCGTGTTCATTTTAAGTTTTTATCGGTTTAAAAATGTATAAAAATCTCTGCAGGTGTGGTATCAGTTCAGCTATTACGCAATCACCGTTTATTCCAGCATTATGTAGTACTTGAGGCACAGCATGTGTACGTGCCACAGCCCAACCATACTATAACTGCATTGTAAAACCCGAAGGTAATTGATTTATCTTGTCTTAAATTTATCTTATTATTGCAATCAAAATAGGACAGACTTCTGCGTATCGTGTTTTGACGTCTGAATGAAACAGGAGAGCCAAGCAGTTTTTACTGAAGAAAAAAAAATGTTCCCCTCTGTGACCCACTGTTGAAAATATACCTACCGAAACGTAAACTAATCGAAGGAAAACTACAATTCCCAAATTTTGGATTTGGCTTTAAACGCGTTTTCGACGGCGATCGCATTTGTGACCGCCCCATTTCATTCTCCAATCTGATTGGATATTGGAAATTGTTTCGGTAATCTAATAGGTTAAGCAAGATGCCAATCATTGACAAAACGTATTCAGCTTTCTGGCATGTAGTTACAGCCTTTTGAGAACTGGCTACAAAGAATCGGGAGCGTGTATGGGGAACTTATTGTTTACTATTAATATAAACCTACAGGAATTTATAACTTTGACGCTTTGCAACAACTCCTTTCCTTCCATCGATTTACTTAAGCCGGCTTCAGGATGATGAAGTTTAGGTTTAGGAGGCAAGGCAATGATCCCCAGAGAGAGAAAATCAAGCAGGACCTTTTTGCATTTAATAAGGTATGGCAGATCGGGAGACGTATGCCGGAATAGGCTTTTATTTGACATCGCATTGCTTCAGCACAATCGTTAACGGGACTGGGTGTATTTCACCGAGAGGTTTTTAAATGAATTTCTGCACATTTCTCCCGTGCAGCAGGATTGCATCAATGTAATCGCCGGGGCTGATTAAACGTATTGCTGGTCAGCTGCACAAGTGCTGTGCAAGAAGTTACAAATGGGAATCGATTCTTGGTCGAGCGCTACAAAAAAGTTGGCTTGGCGAATTGATCATAAAATGCTGTTACAAAGAAGGAGTTCGTGCATGGTTCGGGTGATCAATATCAGCTGTTTTTTGTCCTTTTTTTCCTGCTGTTTTCTGTATTAACAGATTGTTCCCCTAAAAGTGCAGGCTGATCGGTTCAGATCCAAACTGTCTTTACATGGGAGATTCTCAACCCCCCAGACCTTTGAGTTCGGCGATCACAGATGGAAGATTTTTTTTTTTTCTATGTCCAATTAAACTGGCCTAATTGGTTTTCTAGTACTTTTTGTTGAGCATAAAACATTTAGATCTGTTTTTGTATTTTGTTCCCAGGACGACGGCGTTCACATTTAAATGCCACGGTCACAAATATGACCCCGAAAACATTTTCTTTTCTTTTTTTTAATCCTGCTTGCCCTTATTTAGTCAAAAGTGTGGATAGTAACCTTTCGACCACCGATGGTTATAATTTACAATTCCGTCCGTTTGTGCATAGCCGTGTATTGCAACCATTATTTGTTTCTAGACGGATAAATAATGACGCGTAAGGCCGCCGTAATAAGTGTTTAGTTCTGTTTTTTAAATTCAAGTCTTTGTATAGCAGCGTGATACTGCGTCGTAAACAAGAGTTTCTCATTCAGAGCATAAATGCACTATTGTGTCTGTCGAGCTCTGCGAATGCTGTGGCATCAAGTGACCCCTTGCGATTCCCAGAGATGACCCCGAGTACTCGAAACTACGCTAGTGTCGTGTTTTTTCTGACAAATGGGGCCCCCCCCAGCAGGTGTCCCCCTCCAAGCTCGCGCACTCCTGTGCTGTGGCTGACGGGGCGAAGCTGCGCGTGGCGTGGCGGCCTTCACGAGGCAGGCTCAGCTGATAGAGCTGGGGCTTCTGCTGACCAGTACGTCAGAATGGCTGGCTCCTTGGTGATGGTAGACCTTAATATCTCGGGGTGTCAGACATTGGTGACTGTCTGACACATGAAAGATGTCTGTCTTTGTGTCTGTGTTGGCTTCAGCCTCCTTTTTCAACCTGATGTGACTTTTACCTGTACACTAGATTACATGCCCCGCCACTGGTTCTCTCTCCCTTCTTTAATAAAACTTCTATCCCCAAAGACTGTGGGCACTTGTTTCGTGCGCTTGTGTCTTGTGGGAACTTTTGATGAAGCTTAGATTGTAACGTCTGTCAGTGTAATACTGACTACAAAGTGCAGTGTTTATTCTTTATGTGACAGGTTACAAACAGGTTACAAATTATGCTGACAGGAGCAGCCGAAAGTGAATGAGGATGCCAATGAAATGAGTTTCATATTATTTCATATTTCTAGTCTAGTGGTTCTGCCTTCATATGCCACTAATGTGGATGTGCTTTTCAGGGTTTATAAAGCAGAAAGCAGGATTTGCTTTTTTTTTTTTTTTTTTTTTTTTTAAAAAAGGTGATGGTAGCCCCGCCCTCCCCCTGACATGCTCTCCCTATTGTTATTGTTGCTCAGCCTCTCATAACATACCCCCCATGCCAA
>JAACJT020000075.1:18010757-18035827 GCA_009936485.2 Gymnarchus niloticus | reverse complement strand
AAAAAGAGTAGGGAGAAGAGGGTTAAAATAAAATTTTTTTGTTTTTTTTTTTTTTTTTTTTTTTTTTTTTTTTTTTTTTTTTTTTTTTTTTGAGGGGGGGGGGGGGGGGGGGGGGAATCAATCCCCCCCAACTCATCATTGCGTGTGTTTGTATTGTTTCAGACTGTTGAACATGGCTTTCCTAACCAACCTAGTGCTTTGGCCTTCGACCCCAGGCTACGCCTCATGGCCATTGGAACGAAATCTGGAGCTGTCAGAATGTATCCTTTGTCCTCCCGATAGCAAAGTGACCCTTTCTTCACTGTCGTGCTGTCGCAAAGGTAAATCTTGAGTACACCTGCTCTTGGAATGCCGTGTTGGCGTTGGTTCATGAATGTTATCACTACCCTATCTGTATGATAACTTCAAATGTTCAACAGAATTTTGTAATTTTATTGTGTAAAACCTGACCGGTTGCTAATGTGTTGGCCGGTTGTGTGTTAACAGATTTAATCTCAAAGTGGTACCTTTTTCCACAGTGTTTAAAGTTGCATTGACTCTTTATAGTTGAATTGACACATTGTCTGGTCTCAAATTGCAGTAATTTACTATGACAGCATGTCATTGGTGAAATTCAGTGTCTAGTCTGATTAGAGGGGAGCATCTGTTATCATGATACTGTCTAAAGTGTATGTGTTCTTAGCATAACATAAACTACAAACCAGAGCCTTAAATTACACCTTTTGCCTGCATCACTGATGTAAAGTACCCCTGTGAGACTGAGGATGTTAAGGGAACAATCTTGAACCCACCGACATTGTAGGGGGACGGTTTCCATGGGCGTGCTCTTTTAGACCAGGGTCTGTCTGCTGTGTTCCCCTGTAACGTTGAACCAAGTCTTCCAGAATTCAGTAGCATTACTGTGGCATCTCTTGCACGTGTTTTGAGTGAGCAAAGTAGCCTTTAGTCTTTTCTACTGGCTGCCTCTGCAATGGCTTGTGTTTTCCAGAAATTTTAGAGGATGCAACATGCTTGGTCAATGCAGTTCCACTACAAAGCTAGATTCTAGCATGTATGCGGGCTGGCCCAGCCATTGGTGTTGAAAGGGACACAAAGCTGGTTTTGTGAGTCCCTGAAGGCTGAATATCTGTGAATAGCTCAGACAGTTGGGCTCGTCGTAAGGAGACTGGCACAGTGAGGCTCCTGGCGCCGTGCCTACCAGAGTGGGCGTGCATTGGCTGGAGGTAGACTTGTCTGTTGCAGCGGAGATGTTATGACACATTACACGCCGAGGTCCACGGTCTGCATACACGCTCCTGCTGATGGTTTTGAGTGAATGTTGGCGATGAATTCTAGGTTTTTGTGACTGTTTGGTACACAGTTTAATCTGCAAACAGCTATAAATTTCTTTTTTTTTTTTTTTTTTGCTGTGTTGACTTCTTGCCAGCTTTACTGCTGGTTGTCCTGCTGGCTGGTCATTAACTAGAGAGCTGAACATCAGGCTTTGCCCATGGTGCCTGTAGTTTACATGCACTGTCAGTGACTTGATGGTTAATTTGTGCGGGGAAAACTTAATGGATTCAGGATGCATGTCTGAGCACACTTCAGCCAATTCAATGATAGAGCTCCTTGAAAAGCCTGAAATCCTAGCCCATTTTAACTTGGCCAGTTGACCAGTTATCCATAGTATGATATTTAAAATGTATAACAGTTTTTGAGTTTTATTTGGCTGACATTTTTGTCCGAAGCAAAAGACAACTTGTATTTCACCTTTTGGAGATTGAACTTTCAAAGGTGCTCAGCAATCACACTACTAATCACACTGACAAACCAGTAAGTTTCTACACGGAAAAAGTTAGGCAGTGTTTTGGCTCTACTTTGCTTTTATTCATTTTTTAAAACCAAGCCGTTTTGTTTTTTTTAAATGCGTTGGCTTTAGTTTGACTTGGCTGATCTTGAATCAGTTCTGCTTGCAGGTGGTCAGGCAGTGTGATTTGAAATCAGCCAAATACTAGGAAGAAATCAGTCCTTAAGAAGAAAGTGATTTTGAACTTGGTTTTTTTTTCTGTAGGAAATGAACACAGACAGTCGTGTTGTGCTCTTGCGGTATTTCCATGTTTAATTAAGGCACATCTAATGACCATTTTTCCAATATTCTACACAAGCTATCAAAACAAATAACGGTAGCATGGGTGACCAGATCGCTGTAAACGGTCAAGTGTAGTGAGGTATGGGGTTCTGAAGCTAAGGTGACTTTGCTTGTCATGTGTTTTGCTCGTGTGTACTGTCGTGGTTGAATCTTGGATAATGCAGTGCTGATGAAGGCTGTTTCATGTACTCTCTGTTGAAAGAACCGAAACGGTCAACAATAAATCTGTATGTAGTCTAACAATGCTGAGGTATTTGGGGGGGAGTTGATGGGGATGACTTGTTGGATGCCGTGGCCGCAGGTGTTGCCCTGTTGTTTGGTGACATGGTTTGACCCCTTTTGCTTTTTTCTGAAATTAGAAATGAGCTCTTAAACTGACTGTGGTTGAACACAGCTTTGATTCATAGTCTCGTGTTTGTTTTGGAGAAGACATTAGATTTTACCCAAAGCCTAAGAAGCAGAGCGCAACAAAGTTTATGATGGTTGGATGGCACTACCAAATCAGAGCATTCAGAGTGGTACTTAATGACCAAGCAGCCTGGCATGCTGGAGTCCATGAGGTCTCTTCTGGAATTCAACCCACCTATGATAGACCAGTAGTGTCTGCTCATTTTATTCCATGCTTTTCCTCCTTGTGGGTCTGTTGCTGTCAGGGATTTCTGTGCTCTATACCAGCGGATCTTGGTGGTACGGTTTGTAAACTTTATTTTCCGAAACTTCCAGTGCAGAATTGGATGAAATCTTCCCTGCCAACTGGGTTCAGTTGATCTGACACATTCTGTATTGTAGATGAGCCAGTGCTGGGTTTCAGGTCACCAGCTTATTCCAATGAGTTCTTGTGTTTCTCAGCTCTATCCCACTTCTAGATCTGGACTGCCCAGTATTGCATCTGTGCAGCGAATTGTAGTCGAGTAGACCTATAGGAGCAGCTTTTAGCTTTGCATCATGAAGAGTAAGCCAAAGAAAAGGACTGCCATAACAGTTAGGTGTGTTTTAAGCCAGACTGCCAAGTGGAGGATCGCGTGAAGCTGCTCCAGATGCACGTCCTGCATCGTTCGCTGTCTCGGAATGTTATACTTCCATGTCTACAGGTGAAATTTCAAAGCTGGGAATGTTCATTTGATAAACGCCTTGGTTTTGGCATAACCCCCTGAGCGGTGATATTTGGGAAGCTCCACTGAAAACCAGTCCCAGCTGGTTCAGTCTTTGCTTCAACTATTTGCCCCCCCCCCCTTCAATGGCTCTGCATAGTCTGATTTCTAATGGTGTGTTTTTCAATTAATTTCAAAATGGGTTATACATTCAGAACTGTGTTAGCATCTTTGAGCAATCAGAGAGGCATTTCTCACTAACATGGATGGCTGCAAAATTCCTCTCTGACTTGTGGCAGATGCTTTTTGTAAGCATGACCGACCACTCAAACTAAAGGTCCAACGAGAACTCGCAGTGCCTTGCTAACCCTTTGGCGGATAACTCTGTTGCGTGACACCAAAGTAAATTTGACTGCTTATTTAAAACTCCAGCCTGCATATTCTCAGTTGAGCCCTAGAGGGAGGGAATTTAGCTACCCAGCTTAATGAAACTGAAATGAACTAAAGAAAAACACTCACTCAAAAGCTGTGGAATGGGCTACTGGATTTAATGTTGGGGGGGGGACCAGTGTGATTGCAGTTGAGCGTTGTCTTTGAGATGGTATGCTCCAAAAGTTATGTGCACCCCTGAGGAATGTATATTGTTCTGTGAGGGCCCCCCCTCTTGCAATGAGAGGAAATTCCTGGGAAGCTTTCTGGCTGCGTCTGGTCTCAAAGACATCTTTGAAATGGTTTCCATGGCAACTGCCGTAGTGGCTCGATAACTAGGGCATGGTGAGTTTAGGGGGAGAAGCTAAACTGCACAATACCAAAATTATGTGGCTGTCAAATGTGCAACTGACAATGTTGATATTTGTAATTTTGTGCAGCTTTCTGTTCATGTGGGTTTACTGGGTGTGGGTCTGTTTGGTTGTTTTCGCTCTTGTGCTGTCAGAATGACTTTTCCCACCTCCCAGACGCTGCCAAATTTCAAATGGTTCAAGCCGTCGACTCTTGGATGGGTGGAACGTGTGGGAGTAAGAGTCGTAACAGTACAGGAGCACTGCTGGTCCAAGGCTGATGTGGTGTCAGTCACCGACCATGTGCAGCCTCCGAAAGCATTGCTGAAGTGCACCGTCAGGCTGTGTAAACACACACGCGCACGGCGTTGGAGAACTTCATCTCCAACGTGCTCGTGTACCACGCGACCTCAGAGTTGAGACCTCCTCGTCGAGCGTGTGAATGGTGGTCTTCGTTTTCAATTTTGTGCACCTTGAGTCTGTTCACTTTTTGCCTGCCCTCAGTTTTACCGCTAGGGTGTTGACACACGGTCGTTTGAAGTGACTTGTGCTTTGTGACATAGCCCACCAAAGATCTGATGCATCTTCTCCTTTAGAGGCCATTTCGTTATCCCACGTTGGTGGTTTTTTTAGTCAGGTCCGAGAATGTGAAGCCATGGTCTTTGACGTGAAAGCAGCAACCCAATATCAGGAGACTCTTCAGAGACGTTTTCACAATAAAGTAATAACACAGAGGCTCCGACTGAAGTCTGTATTTGCATAATACAGTTTATGCATGTGTTGTTTTTACACTGAGTTCATGAACTGCTTGCTCAGTGCTGCATTAATGAATTTAGAAATACATCCTGTTTATCGAATGTTTGTTTTGACAGTGGTTTCATAGTATTTCATGAGAAGCCCCTTTAGCATTTTGCCTGCGCTTAATGTTAATTTTTACCGCTGAAGCTATAAAAAGTTGCTTTTATAAATCAAATTATGATGGTATATATTGTACAGTTGGTTAAACTTGTAGTAAAGAAGCATTTGTCAGTTTTTAGTTTTGGCAAGAAGGTGAATACTTTGTGACCAGTCATAATTCTTGTTCTGTCATTCGTTGCTGTTTACTCTCGCCATGTCCCGTCAGCTGGCCGAGGGCAGCTATTGGCTTTAAGCTCCTAGCCAAGAGTTCAGCGTTCCACTACTGCGTTTCTGGATAAAAACATTGCGTTTTGCCAAATATTACCGTTAGCATTTCTAATCACTCGTGTGGTTTTTAATGCTTCGGTATTCTTAATGAAATTTGAATGCCGGTGAAGAAAAGGGGCTTGTTTAGTTCATTGCCAAAGACCCCATGCTATATAAGGGTGATGTAAAGTGATTTTACTTTTTGAATGCGGTGGAATATGAAGACATCTACATCTGACATGTTTGCCTTAAAAGACTCCTCCATTACTTCTCACATTAGTAGTTTAAACTCCCTAGACTGGAATGTCTGCATGGGTTTCATAAGTGGTACTTAATGTTAAACCCTGTACATTTTGTATGTATAAAATATTACGAGGAGTCGAGAAAATAGTGAAATGCCATACCGTTTATCAGGGAATTGGGGTCTAAAGAGAAATGAACAGTTTTGAAACGGCAAGACTTGTTTTGGGTGGAGTTTCTACGTGTTGTAAAAAATGTTGGCGATGGATCTTCATCTTGTAATGCTTACAGCACAGAATTGGACCTCCACCCTGGGTCTGGGGTCAGGGGTGGTGGGGGGGGAGTGGACAGCTTAGACGTACCTTGGATCTGAGTGGACCTTGGAAGCTCTCTCTCTCTGTCCTCAAGCCAGTTTTGTTGGAGGTTAGTGTGCTTTTAATGCAGCTTCTCCGTGGAGTGGGTTCATCGTCCGTGCACGTCAACCCTAACTTTTCTATGGTTCCTTCAGCGCACGTGTGGCAGCAGGAGGGTATCTTTCAGGTGGAAAATCCGAAACGCTGTGGTCTACGTGGTATTTTACACCACCCAGATACAGCCCCAGCCTAGACCTCCTGTGACATACGGTGCGGTTTCTGTGGCGACGGCCCGCTGCGGTGGGGGGGGCGGCTGCTCCGTCCCGCTCCACTTAGTGACAGACTGAGTGGGATCTTCCCGGGCCTGTGTGAGTGATGTCACTGCGTAGTAACGCACCGTGACTCCTGGTGCCAGCGGGCTGTCATTGTCGGCCTGGCTCTGATGGCGGGGGCACTGTTAGCGTGACGTGATGTGGAGCCTTGCGTTTCATTTGTGTTGTGATGGGGAGGGTTTTTTTTTTTTTTTCCTCCCCCCATGGCATAATCAGTCTACTGTCATTGTGCCCACAAATGGTCCAGTGTTTAAATAGGGTTGGTGCTATAAAGCCAATGCTTTTCTAACTTGCAGCCCTTTGAAGAAACTCCAGAAAATGGCTTCCATTTTGGGATTCAAGCCGTCAACAACAGCCTTCAAATGCTTTCTTTTTAAACTAGGTCTTTTGGCAGAGTCGGCTTCCCAAAAAGACACCATATTTGCTGTCTTAGTAATTCTGTTTCCTTGATTCATGCAACACGTTGAGCTGTTAATTTTTTGAAAGTTGATATAACTTGTACAGGTTAAAACTTGACCTGACATATTAAGTAAATGTTTCAGATATTAATGTAGAAAGTTAAAATTCTGCTCTTGGTCTGTGCTGCCTCAAGTCTTATTTCCAGAACAAAACACATATCGATTTCTGTTATGGATTGTGCCTCATCTGGCTAACAACTGTGATAATTCAACCCATTCGATTGAGCTCCTGTTTTGCAGGAAGGAAAAATTCCCTGCTTGGTGTTAATTTTACGTACAGTAGCTGTAGGAAAATGGGTGAATTCTGGGGCCGTTGCTTGTCTGACGGTCCGTCCTGATGGCTGGAGTGTGTGAGTTTCTGTCAGTGTTCTAAACATGGTCACCCCTGCTGAGTCTGACCTGGCTCGGAGAGTCTAACATTAACCACCTTAATGTGGGCCCAAGGTTCTGTGTTTTAGTCCGTCCTTGCCTTTTAGTTAATCCCGTGTCCTTCCCTGGAGTACTTGCTTTACTCTAAGCCATTTCCTGATGTAATTTCTCATGGAGATTTTTCTTTCCATTCCAGGGGGTGGAAGGAGTTAACTTGGGGCCCAGTGTCTGTCTGAATATGCTAGAACATTCTCGGTTGTCCAAAAATTAGTGAGTCTGCACACACCCCTCTGCTTTGTGCCGGGGGGTTGATGGTCTATGTTTTAAACTCGAGTTGTGTTTTTGGAGTTCTGGTTTGCGTTGGGCTCCTGATTTCCCTCCTCCTCTTGTCTTGACCATTTGCTTAGTGACCACCACAAGCATTTGAGTTGTGTTAATCACAGATGTAGAACGAGGTGTGTGTGTGTGTGTGTGTGTGTGTGTGTGTGTGTGAGAGAGAGAATTCAGCGGGCCAGGGTGTACTGCTTGGGCTACATGATTCTTCCGTGCAATGAGAATATTCTAGAATTCCGATGTAGACTCTAGGGCTGTAGTACAGAATAAGTATATTCCGTTTATATTCAAGTGTATTCATGTTAAGTCGTATCTTTCCTGTTTGAATGGCACCTGTGCCTCACAGTCCCTGGATTCGGTCTTCGTGATGGAAGGGGGGGGCAGCTCAGCCTGGTTTGACAGAATGTGTCGAAATACGCCTGGTCCCGACACAGCTGTACTTATTGATCGCTATTTACGCTCCCTCCCCCTCAATGCGTGAACCATCTGCTTTGTATCAGCGTGTGGACAGGATCACAGTCCCCCGCCCCCAATTCAGAATGCGGTGAGTGCAGTTTTTAATCACTGCTTGGTGAACGAACAGCTCTTGTGTGAGCAAGGAATCTGCATTGCTGATGTTGGTTTCCACAATGGCTAACAAAATCTAGATTGCATTTTTTTTTTTTTTTTTTAAATCAATAGTACTGCCGGGTTGAGCCAGTGGAGAGATGGCGCCTGTTTCTTGAGAGTAAAGAACCGTAGAGTGGCTCCTCTTTGTAAGTGTGATAGAAGGGGTCTGTCAGCTTACTGTACCGATGTGGTAATTAATGTCCTCAGTCTGGGCTTAAATGGTGAACTGTAATTTTAACCGTTGGGAGTGAGTTAAATTGTAGGTGATGTAGTTCAACCGATTTCATTAATTAATAGCAGACCTCACTGAATGGTTGATGTAGTGTGAACTTCCTGCCTCTGAGGTTGGCTTTGTGGTGGTAAATGAAGAACGGGGTCATTAATGTTTTCACTAGTGGGCTTTGGTGGTGACAAGTGTAAATTTTCTGAGATACTTGCAATTAAAACGTGAAGTGGGGTCATTTTTCTAATATGGGGAGGGGGTGGTAGTCATGAGAATTGAATTTAGGCCAAGGGGGGGGTGGGATGAATTAAAAACAGACAACGGGTTGTGACATAAAAGCTTGCCTGCCAGAGACCACCCCCGCCATGCAGAGTGTTTTGGCTCCTTCTAAAAAATGTTTGGGGGGAAAAAAAATGTTCAAAAGCCTTGTGCCTCAAAGTAATCAACATCATAAGTCTACGGTTTCCTCGATTTGGTCTCTTATCGTACTGTATTACATACCTTGTAAAATTTGCTGTTGTTTTTGGACTGAATTGCTCTTATCTGTTATGCTCCTGCGTCAGGCTGAAGTCCTGTTATCTCTGATTCCGTCCATCCTGGTCGAGGGTCTGTGTTTACGCACAGCAGGGTGACGAATGAGCTGGTCTGAAGATGGAGGGAGGGCTGAAGGGTGTCTTGATGATGTACAGCTGAGGCCTTTTTTGGGGGGTGGGTCAGAATCAGGATCCTGGAGGCAGGTGGGAGGGGCTTAATGTTGATTTCCTGCTTCAGCAACTGAACTTTACATTAACTGGTTTGCTACAAACTTGAAGGTTCAGGTGAAACTTTGCCTACCGTAGGTCTTGAGCCCTTTCCCTGTAAGGAGGACATGGCTCCTGAGACCGTGACGCCGATGACTCCCTGGCGAGCTTTTCTGCCGCGCGTTGGTAGTGAAATGCCAGAGCTGTGGCACTGCAGGGATTAAGTCAAGCTTCTTGGCCAGCTGTTTATGCCGTGACTAGACAGCTGGAAATTCTTGTGCGATGCCAAGACTTGTGGAAGGAGATTTGACCCCACCCCCAGAGTATTGTGGGAGGGTTAGGGCTTGCGATTTGGGATCCACCCCTCTATTGTTTGTGTATAATGACCTGTGGAAGAGCTAGGATTGTCCTGTGAGATGTTTGCGTGCTCCAGCTGTTTTCCCGTGGCTCTGTAGCTAATCCTGACCAGCACAATTCAACCGAGAATATCCGGTTCTCCAGGTCGTTATGGATTCAAGATGTACTGTTTTGGTTTCCCGAGTAACCTTAAATTTAATGGGGGTGGGGGGGGCTGAGAAGTGGGGTTGTTTTATATTAAATGCAATAAAATGTCCAATGGATCCTTAAGAATTTGAACGACGCATCCTGTTTTGAAAATGAGTGTAATGGTTTGGATTGCTTTGCTTTCTGGACTTACACAATGTCCACTTTCAGGAACATCTGGGTGGGTGGTGTATCTGTTTTCACTCAGACAGATGTGCACCATGATAGATGTATTTTTCTAATTCGTATTGCAGTTTGAAAGTGATATTTTGCTTGACGACTAAACATTTCCCAGCGTCTCTTTTTTGAGGGTTTGGCTTTTTCCCTGTCCCAACTGGCTGTATTAATTTTCATAATCCTGGCTGTCTTTAGCGGTTTGTATAGAAATCGAGTGCTCTTTAATGTGACCCTTCTGGCACGTGAAATCCCATGCAGTGAGATGGGGATGTTTGCCTCTAATAAATGGTCTGGTGACATTGCTGAAAGCATTAGCAGAATGAGAATTTGTGCAGTCCGCTAACTGCTTGGCGATCGAGATATCAACTGTAGTCTGAACCCCTCTTCTATATAAAGGAATGTTAATTTCTTTGTTTGAGTCCATTTTTTGTGTGTGTTTGTATGCCAGCTTTTACCCCCTTTGTCATTTTTGATGATTGAAGCTGATGTTAGAATGCTTGGCAGCTTCAGATCATTACAATGAATTGGCACTGACCCAGTAATCGTTTCATCATCCAAAATGTTAAACAATCATGGGTCACTCTAGCTAGTAATCTAGTTGCTGTCACTATCCTCCCACTGAGGAGGAGTTGCCCAAGTCCTAAAGGTTTCCTGGGGTCTCATTTCTAACAAATACGTACGTACTAAAGGATGCTCAAAACGTGTGTACGTGACTATCCATGCACAACTCAAGATTTATAAATGAAAACATGAGGAGAATTTTGGAATATTTACAGAAACTCGGGGGCGTGCATATGCAACATTCTGAGTAAAACTTGGAGAATACACTGAGGCAGGTAAACTAGCTAAATGACTGCATATGCCCACACCTCCCCACCAATTAATATTTGCTGTGAGATTTATTGATTTTATCCGCCACTTGGTTTTGCAGCAGTGTCATGCACCACCAGTGTCTTTTAACTGCTCCAGCCCCATACTGCATTATGGGACATCCACTACATCGAAGTTTGACAGCACAGGTGTGGGTCTGCCCTCACCAGTTGCTGACACCCTGACCCTGTGTACCGATAGTCAGTCATTCTTTTCCCCTCCTCTCTTCAGATCCGACTGTGGTGGAAATCACCAAGGTCTGGCAAACTGCTGTGGGAAATAAGTCTTAAGTAGTTAAGTTCATGTGTATTAGTTTAATGCAGCAAGCGAATGCACTTTGATCAACATTTCTGCACCGTGATCTGACAGTCATTAAAGTCCATTAGTAGTAATAATAGACCAGATACCGATGAATGATGAAAGGGGGGATATTTCAGTTTCTGCAGGCAGTGAGTAGTACATCTGTTGTGTTAATCTCAAAGTGGCCATACACGTTTCCTAAAAGAGATGTCTGTTTACAATGCTTAGTGAGAAATGCTCTTAGGTTTAGCATCCTGACTGCTTGTCCATGACAAATGGTTCCCAGGACAACAAAACCTTGGTGTGTGGTTACCCTGAGAATGGCTCGGCTGTTTCGCCTTAAATTGTATATTTGCATCCACAAGGTGTATTATTTTGTGTGGTTTTTTTTTTTTCCTTTTTTTGCTTGCTGGCCACTTTTGTGCAGTGTGTTCTGTCAGCGGTGATGTCTTGCTATTGAAGATACTTGGTTTATAACATTTTGCCATCAATCAAATCGCTATTGTTAATTAGTGGCCAGTATAGCTTGATTTGCATGTTATATGAGCAGGGAGTTGGTCCATAAAGTGAAATTTCAAACGTGCATGTTCCAGGTTTTGTAAATCCATTGATTTTTGTGTGTGAGTGCTTTCATAGTGGAATCCACACAATTATTTATAAATCAGACCCCTGGTTTTAAAGGAGACTGGGGACTGAACCACTGAGTATGTTGTATAAACTCTTCCACTTGGACTAGTCCGAGCCCTGGCTCTGCTATGTAACTTTGGCCCAACCCCCCATCAAGCACTCCCTTCCCGGTGATGGTGGGACCTCTGTGGGGGTTTTCATGCCTGCTCGGTGGTCACTGTGGTCACAGACGCTCTCTGCGGCATCCTGCTTTCCCAAGCATGCAGATGTTGGACTGTGAAAGCTCTCTACTCTGTACAAGCCCCGTGTCAGAGTTTGTCTTTTCTTAAGGAAAAGAAAACGTGTTGTTGGGAACTTGGCGATCCTGGTTGCACGGTCGCTGTACTTCGCGACATGCCCCCCGTGTGTACGAGAAGACGGAAAGCTGAATGCTGGTAGCACTGTGTTGTAATGCCGGGGAGTGATGGAGCTGGGGTTGTAGAATGGGCTGCGAAGGCCCCCGAAACCTCTCTTCCTTCTCCCCCAGCTTGGGAGTAGATCCATGGGAAACCCAGGACTGTAGGACAGGCACACAAGGCCTGATTACTGTTGGTTGCTTTGTTTGTGTCCCGAAAATCTGAACCAATGGGTGTCTGTCTTCTTGGGGGGAGGGGGGCTTGCTCCTTATCCCACTGTCATTTTAGAAAGCCCCCCCCCCCGACAGATTTCTTTAGATTTTCTCCTTTTACGTAGAGAGGAGTTATTCAGTTACCTATCTAAAGAGTGTCATAAAGAATGTTACCATGGCTTTTGGTAATTGTCTTCACCACAAGTTTGTAAGCTTTTCTTATACCATCTTTTAATATTCTTGTCACGTGGTGCCTTCTTTCTCGAAGTCAAACCAGGTTTTGCTGACTATGTGCCCTGAAACGTCCCGGAAACCCACATCTGTGGCCTGAGCCTATCCCGAGCCATCTCGTGGGTGGTCGTCAGAACCACTCCTGCGAATAACCGACCGTTTCTGTCCCCCGCGGTCGCTACTTGCTGCGTTTTCAGGTCCCCATCTGGAAGGCTTCACTAACCAGCCTGCTTTTTGTATTTGTAAACAAACTTCTTAATTTCTTAAACACAACCAGATTTTCTGCCCCCACAGTCTAGAGCGGGGAATTGCTCTGCAGTACACAGCAACCCTTGGCGCTTCAGTAATTGGAGTGTTTTTCGAAGTACAATTTGTCTGTTGCAGCAATAAAGCAATGTTTGTTTCCCACTGCATCGTGGGGGGGGGAGTGGCCTGCAATGGTGAGTCTGCCTTCTAATTATTGTGCGTAAGATGTCTTCAAGCCAATGATTTGGTGTCTGTGCCACAATCTTGACATTTTTTGCTGCAGGTATGTTTGCTATGTTGCCATTTTTTATGCCAGTGACTTTTCTAGTAATAACGTGTTCAAACCACATAAAGGTTTTCAGAGAACAAGGTGATTTTTAAGGGACTGAGTATGTTATCCGAGCCAGGCCAGGTAAGTCCCGTACCGATGTGAAAATCAGTGAGCATTGCTGAATGCCTTTGGTAGCCTACAGTTGTTTGAATGGGGTAGAATTACAGTATTCACAAATGCTACGGATTGTCCTTTGTGGCTCTGGCAAAAACCTGCTTACCCCACACACACACCTTTGTCATGGTAATTCCCCTTAGCCTCTTTCCATCTGACAATCAATGAGGCCGTCCAAGCATCTTCCCAGCTGCTGTAAAGTAATTTGGTTTGAAGGGAACTTTTGATCTTCAGCTTCACAATAACTGGGGGGGGGGAGCTTTTGGTGTCACTGCCTATGGTTCTGTGCAGCATCTGAGCCTCCAAGGCATCGTCTTGCCATTTTTCCAGTAGAACAAAACGGCAGACAATATGGCCGCCACCACATCTTTACTGCTCTGCTGCCTTTTACGCTGCTTTGTGCTTCTGCAGCATTATCATGAAGAAATAGCCATAGCGACGTGGAATTTTAACCTGTGTGTGGTGTGACGCTCCTTGACTGAAGCTTTACCAGCTACGGGGCACCCGGTGTGGAATTCACAAGTTCCCACAAAGATGCTGCCACCGTCACCCAGCTGCACTTTTTACATGGACAGGTAAGCCCCCCCCCCCCCGGTCACCCTGTGCTCTCCAGCTCTGGAACTGGGGTCCTGTGCTAGTGTGTGAAGCTGCTAATGTCAATGACGTTCTGCCTTCACGCTTTAAGGGAATGTTACTGTTGAGCAGTGATGGAGGGAGAGGGACTTGATTAATCCCGTTAATCAAAGGGAAATTGCAGTGTTACAGTAGGCACAGTACAATAATGAGTATAGTAGTAATAAAGTGGCAAAAATTACTGTAGCGATACAATAAATAGGGATACAAATGAGAGAGCAAGCGTGCGGCTATCCTACGGAGAATGAGGTGTAAAGTCTTGAAACAAAGACCTGCATGACGGCTAAGTGATGGCGTCCGATTGAAGACGGCACCACGCGTTCATGCTGGATTAATATAATAAATACAGGAGCCATAACAGCAATGAAAATAAGTCGTGAGGTAGGGTGGGGAAAAGATATTAAGGTATGTCGGGTGTCGCAAGGTCAAGTCCTCAGGTGAGTGTGCATGTGGTTATGAGGCCATTTTTAGGTGTGAATGTTTCAACAGCCATAGCTGTAACGTTTAATAGGGTCGACAGGGTCTCTCTCCTGCCTTCTGAACTTGAGCTTTAGGTAAGCGATGTCGGTTTTTTTTTTTTACTGCCAGAAATACCTCCCTTTTCGATTTCAACTTTGTAGGAGTTGGGTAATTGAAGCTTCACACAACTTAAGTGGTTGGTTAAGACCTAGTTTTAGGACTGGCATGCCCAGCAGGGATCCCAGAACAAAACCCTGTATTTGGATTCGTTTTGCTATCTCAGTGGCCCCTGCCAAACACTGAGGAGTTGTCTCCTACTATACGTGCATCTGTTCGTTGTTCTCCGCACCTTGACAACAGCTGCTGCAAATAACCCGAACAGGGTTTTCTATCCACTTACTTCCTTTCTAATTGCTAGTTTCCAGCTTAACAGGCAAAATCAGTGCAGAAATCCATTCCCCACTTAGCACTGTTTGAGATGCACGCCAGCAGAATAGTGTGGGGGGGGGGAGACATTTGCTTAAGTTGACTGTTTCTGTGACACAAAAATGAGTTGATTTGGCCTACAGCTGTAGCTTTTGTTTGCCAGTTAAAGTCAGGCTTGCTTTGTCTTTGTTCGCTTTCCTCTTGAATTCAGTACTGGCAGAGGGGAGATGTCTAAGCAGTGAATAATTCTACAGAATGATGCAGCTGGACCAAACCGATGTAGCACAGCTGCTTTTCCTGCACCGTTGGGGCCTTCCTGTTGCACCACTAGTAGGTTCATTGTGTGTGGGTTTTGTAGGGGCGCCTCGTGTCTCTGCTGGATGATAACACCCTGCACCTGTGGGAGATAAGCCCGAGGGAAGGCCGCTCAAGTCTGGAGGAAGTGAGCAATTTCACTTTGCCTGGTCGTCCAGGCTTGGAGAGCACCAGGTCAGTATCAAGGTACTGTGAAAAGATCGTTCTATGTTACATGTTTAGTCGTGTTCAGATATAAAGTGATTGATCTTGGAGGGTGGATGAAAGTGAAAGCTGGTGGTCTTTCTAGAAGATGCTAAACCTGTTTTTTGTGGGGGGGGAATCCAATGGCATGATTTTGTTGGCATTGTTAAAGCGATGACGGGACGGTAAGACCAATTCTCTGGTTACAGTGCCACTCGTGTGACGGTCATCCTGCTAAAGCGGAGCGGTGACCTGCTTTGCCTGGGCACTGAGGGTGGTGGTGTCCGCTTTCTGGACCTGCCTGGCCTCACCCTCCAGGACATACAGGCTCTTCTCCCAGACGAGATCTTACGCAGGTGGGTGACAGGGTACCTACTATTTGAATGGAACCTTGATATGACAAATTTTTAAACCTAAAGCTGCTTTCATCAGCTGGATGACTTATAGCTGAAGTTCTGGTACTAGATCTACCCTGTGCTGGTGTCCCCTACCGTAGAGAGGTCTAGTCAAGACACAGTTCTTCCAGGACATGTCGCTTTGTTCTCTTTGAACTAGATCTTCCAGAATTCAAGAAACTTCTGGAATGGGAGGGGGGGGGGGGGTTGAGTATGATGATAAATCCTTGTGTTGGCTGGCTGAGGGTCATCAGATTGCCCCCCCTACCCAGGTTTGTGGAAGTTTTTACCAGCCCACAGTTTCAGTCTGATGGGTCGGACTCAGTCATTTGGATCAAAAGTAACATTTTAGCTGGGTGTTTGGTAGTCTTGAGTAAAAGTAGCTTTAAGAGCGTGTTTTGAATTCTGAGTCTGTAAGCAGTGCATGTTTACTATCTGACTGGCATGTTGACGTCGTACCCAGAGCCCTGAAAGTCTCACAGGGCGGCTTCAGCTCCTGTACCAATCGCAGTGGTCTGTTTGAGGGATGCCTGTGATCATTTCCTTGCTGCCTGGCTGAAGTATGCGGAGGCCCATTACAGTAGGGGTTTCCATTTGGCCACCGTCCACACTGATTTTCTCCACATTCATGTCTGTGCTGTTGGCAAATGTTTTTGGAGCCTCTCCAGAAAAGCACTCGGTACCTGCTGGGCGTGCTGTATCACTGCTGAAAGAATGAATCAATCCATCTTCCGACTGCTTATTCTGGTTAAATTCTTATTTATATAGCACCTTTCATACATAGACGCAGCCCAAAGTGCTTTACGAGAATACGAAAAACAAAAGTGAATAATGATGAGAGAAGAATAAAATAAGTAAAATACTAAACAAAATGTAGGCATTAGAGATCATTCACTTTGTATTTTTATAAGAGAAATTGAAGTAAAACAGACAGATAAAAATACAAGAAACAGGATCCTGTGCGGTGAGTGTATTAAAGCTACGGTAGATATAAAAGTAGACATAGGAACCTAAGAACCAGTTTATGGAATTTAGGGGGGCAGGGAGGGGGCTGGGGCTGCAGGACTTGGCGTAAGATTAGAGTACACCCTGGACAGGAAGCCAGTGCGTCACAGGGCACAGGTCTAGGGTACACCCTGGATGGCATGCCAGTCAGACTATATATTGTGTCGTTAACCTAATTGCTTGTCTTTGTACTGTGGGAGAAAACCAAGCTTCAATCAATTGCAGATATCTTGTTTAAGGTGTGCATGCACACATAGACATCTCAACTCCGGTCAATTTCCTTGTGAAGCCAGTAGTCACCTGTTTGTTATAAACTGGTGTGAGCAAACACAGGCCTGTCATCATCAGTCTCAGCCCTTTGATTAAGGCTAGGAGGTGCAGCAGGTAAACCAGAGGTATGCATGTGGAAATGAACGGTGCCTGAAGGGCCCAATCTATAGTTTATGATTGGGAATCTGGGAATCGCTTGTTGGTTGTTACTATAGAACTGGTCATTCTAGCTGAACCTTCCTGTTTAAGCCCCTAGAGCCACTCTGACTGACCCGATCTCTCTGTCAAAGACCCCAGCTCGCTTATAGTCTGTCTACCTTAACATACATGAAGCTCCCGTTTCAGTGAGAACAGTCCCGTATCCTGAAGGGATTCTGTGCAGCCTTGTTGTTGTTCACAGCTCAACCAGCTTCCTCAGGCGCGGAGCAGAGCTGCATGGTGATGTCTGACTGATGGGTTCAACTGCCCAGCCATCATTGTGAGAGAGCCTGAGATGGGCTTCTGAGGCCCTCCTTGTGCTCATGTTAATGAATCCCCAGGTCTCCTTCTGTTTTCCACACTCCCCGTTCTCCCCAGGTAGCAGAGTCCCTTTCATGCTGCCCTTGAATACTGGGAGCTCAAGGGGTCAGAAGTCCACCCATGGTGGTCCCCGGGCCTTGGTTCCACCTCCCGCTGTGTGGGCCCCAGTCTCCTGGGGGTTCCTGGGTTTTCTGTTTCATGAATCAGAGCAACAAAGCTGTTAACCCATCTAGGTGTTTTTCTGCGTGACAGTTACACCAACCATTCTTCCATTTATGTCGTTAAGTCTGAATTTTTGTCATGGCACAGGAAGCCGGTACAGTCTGGCTCGTTCTTTAATTGACCTCCAGGTTTTGTTAGTGTTGACCAGTTTCTTAACGGAGCTTTTGCCCTATGACGTGTCTGCATCTCTACCGAACCCTCAGTTTGGCTCGTCGTGTCTTGTGTCCAGTTCATTGTTTAGACTTGCATGTTTTCCAGATGTACTGTAAGGGTGTGTTCACCAGTGTTCATGTGCAACAAACCAAACCAGGTTCCAGTCTGTACCAGACAGAGATCACCAGTTCTTGTTGGACCAGGGTTCACTTGTTTGCTGTGCACCTGAGTGTGAGTGGAGTGTCCACACCTGCCGAAACGAACCGGGCTGTTGGAAAATGTTTGGTGCGTGTGAACGCACCCTAGGGGAGTGAAGCTTCGTGGTGCGGAGGGAGTATTTCCTCTGGTGTGCTGTGGTAGCTTCCTGGAGTTTGAGGTCAGCCCGATAGCATTTCTTAATGCACACGTGGAATGAAGCGTTACCCCCTTGCTGCTGTGTGACGTGTGGAACAAAACAAAATCTGTTTAAGAGGTTGGCACATAGGCATTAGACACACTGACTACTGTCCTGTGGTGCATTTTTATTTATTTTTTTTTTTCCCCCCTCTGTCAAATGGCTGATTGGTGGTTGCTGGGATACCCTGAAGGCCTCCATGTGACGCGTCCTACTGACTTCCAAAGCCCCTCCCTGTCTGAGGTCTTATTTGAGCACCGTCTGCCCTTATGATCGCGCTGTGACTTTGCGGAGTGCCGCTTCTGCAGGGCTATCCCTTCATCTTTCAGGATTACTTATCCGGTACAGGGTCCTACAGTTCAGATCTTGTCAGCCTCTAATGAGTGCTGCCTGCCGAGCCTAACGTTGATTTGGATCTGGAGTTCTCAGCCATATGCCTCCCTCAGTGCTGACCTGTGGTCGTAAACGGAGTGCAGAGATTGTGGGCTGCTAGCACAGGGACCTTGTCTTAATACGTGGTAACCACTGGTAATTTGTATTCCACCAGGCTGTGCCCAACAGCTGAGTACACATTCCGGCACTTGCATCTGGCCAGGAAGTGATCTCAAAGCAGCCCTCTGCTCAATCTCTCCATTATCAGTTTCTGGGGCCTTGGCATCCCAGACAGAGTAGCATTCAGAGAGTGCTGTGGAGTGTTGTATAATTCATGGGATGTTTATAGATGGTGCCTGTAATGCCTTAAAAACATGGTGCTGTTTCTGTATGGATGACATCACTATTTTTGAGACCATCTAATGAGCATTAGTAATTTTTTTTGAGTGGTATGACCTGGCTCCTGTGGGTTTACGGAGCACCATGGAAGATAGTTCTTTAATTTTGTGTCTTGATGGCAAGCATTAATGAGCAATCTTCTGAAGGACCCTGAAACACCCCCCTCCCCCAATGTCTCCACAGTGTCCCAGAGGACTACAAATTCGGGAAGTCTTTGGGTCCAGTGGAATCTCTTCAGGAGCATCCTCGGTACAGCAGCAAGATCCTGGTTGGCTACAGTCGAGGCCTGGTGGTCCTGTGGGATCACAGCACCCGCAAAGTGGAGAATGTGTTCCTTGGAAACCAGGTGCGTATCCTGTTCCTTGTTCACGTCTTTCTCTCAGACATGGAAAACGGACCCATTGGCTCGGGAAGCAAAGGAGTTTCTGAAACGTTCACCCACTGGCGTTTTCTGGAAAACATTAGCCTGGTGCTCCAGCTGTGCTAAGGTGTCACTAAGAATACAGCTTGTTTAGAAACTCAATGTTTATGGAAATCTTTTGTAGTGCATGTCAGCTTGCTGCCATTTTGCATTGAAACACTAGAAGGAAATCTTGTTTTCTCCCTTTTAAAATGTAAAAAATGGAGCTTTTTAATCTTCGTTGGCTGAAGTGTAGACAAAGCACTGCATTAAATTTTACCGGCCCCCGAAATGGCAACCTTTAGCAGCTGACAGGTTGCCATTTCGGGGGGGGGGGGGCTGTGAAATTGCGTATTGGAGTTGTCCTGTGTCTTTGTGTGATTAATGCTTTAGAATGGAAAGGGTTTCACTTCAGCAGCCGAATGCCAAAGATCGCTACGTTTTGCACACCACTAATTCTCACTGAAGAGGATGAGACCCACCGTTGAGTAGAAGCTAATCGTGTCTGTGTGTGTCAGCGTTGCTCAGACCCAGACAGCCGTTACTTGTTTACCCTGGTTGCTATTGGCTTGTTACTTGGCAACAGTAACAGAAATAACATGAAGGTCTACGTAGATCTTGATGGGGTCGGCGACCTCTGCATTTCGGAAGCCGGTTTCAGCTTCGTGAGTCAAGGACCCTGTCAAAGTATGAACTTGACATTATGTGACCCATGTTAACTGATGCTGTGTCCTGTGGCGGGAAGGACTAAAGTACCCAGGTTTCTACTCCTCTTAATGGTAGAAGTGAAATGTCAAGACTGGTAGGTACGTATTCTTCATTGGTCAGTGTGTAGAGAAACAGATCTAGGTGTAATGGCACCTTCAATGGCATGCGATTATGCCATTAGGGGAATGTTTCTCTTCGTTCTTAACCCTCCCAGGATGACAATGGATGAGTGTTGTGTAGACGTGGTGGTGGTTCATTTATGCTGTTGTGAATATGCTGTGCGACCCGTCTGCGCCCACAGCAACTGGAGAGTCTGTGCTGGGAGAGCAGTGGGCGGACCTTCGTCAGTTCCCACAGCGATGGCAGCTACGCGCTCTGGACCGTTGGCGGCTACGGCGTCTGCACGGCACAGCCCAGCACTTCTGCTGTGCCCTACGGTGAGCTCTTGGGGCGACCGGCGGGTGTGCCGTCGGCTCGAGCGTATCTACCGGCTAGTTAGCGCGTGCGCGTATGTCCGTCTTCGTGTGGAGGACTTGGTGCTTTCAAGTAACGTTTTCCTTCATTTGTTGTTTTTAGCTAATAATCAGCCAGAGCGGTGTGGCCGTTTCCTGATCAAATGGCTTAAATGTTCTCTCTCGACGTAACGTCGGGAGTCCTGCTGAAGTTTCAGTGCCCTTGGTGTTTGACGTTATGCCCACCGCGTGAAGCTTTTGCTGGGCTTTGTATGTCAGGGTGTGCCTCTAACCGCAGAGCGCTACAAGCTGCTGAAGCCTCGATATTCTGCTCTGTCCTTCCAGGCCCGTTCCCATGCAAAGCCATCAACAAGATCCTGTGGAGGACGACGGAAGCAGGGTGAGCATCGGGCGACGCGCCTATCCAGAACACAGGAGACTGGACTCGCATCCGGACCCAACGGTTCTGAGTGACCCTTTAAAGGGGAGGGAAACGCTCCCTTCTTCACACTGAGCAGAATCTTGAGAACGCAGAGAACTGCTCGCGTGTTGACTTGCTTCATAAGTTTCGTGTGTGTGTGTGTGTGGAAAGTCATCAGGCAGTGACCAAGATGGTGTGAATGTTTTATGGGGATACTTGAGACAGAAATTACAGCCAGAAGCACGCCTAAAGTTATGTGCACAAGTATACACTGCCATCTAGGCACCCTCTGTCATGGATTGAGGGACCATGGGTCGTGCCACTGAATGGCCTTTCTAGCCTCTGAATGCTAGAATTGGAGTGTGATGCCCCTGCTTTGTTTTTTTTTTTCCCAGACCCCCCTTTGTGCTGTTCAGCGGGGGCATGCCCCGGGCCAGCTACGGGGACAGGCACTGCGTCACTGTGCTGCAGGAGAAGACACAGGTGACACTGGATTTCACGTCACGCATCATCGACTTCTTCACCGTCGACTCTATGAGTGGCCACTTGGGTAAGACGGTCGCTAGACACTCTTCAGGGTTAAGTTTGGCTTCTCTGGTGTGTTTATCAGATTTGGAAAGTTTTTGTGCTTTAGCTAGAGTTGTGAAATTGGAGCTATTATTGGGTTTCCTTTTCTGGTATAATTTGCCCAGCCCTGTCATGGAGGATATTTCTTGTTTTGAGCCATCCCCAGTGCTTGTAACTGACAGCTACACGAAATCCCAGATTCCAGCCTGAAAGTTGTTGGATCTCGCTCACCCCCTACCCCACAGAGTATGATGACCCATCTGCCTTGGTGGTCCTCTTGGAGGAGGAGCTCGTGGTGATTGACCTTCAGACGTCCAGTTGGCCCACCGTGCCCTCACCATACCTTGCACCTCTGCACTCCTCCGCCATCACCTGCTCGTATCATATCTCCAACGTGCCCGCCAAGCTGTGGGAACGGGTGGTCGCCGCCGGGCAGCACCAGAACACACCACTGACGCACATGGTGGGAGTTGAGGCCGAGATCATGGAAGTTATGTTAGGCGTGTAGCTCAGTGGGTTTGTGGATCTGCACTCGTATTTGGAAGGTCATGGGTTCGAATCCCATAGCTGACAGTGTTCGTGTTACTTTTGGGGCCCTTGAGCATGGTCCATAACCCCAGCTGCTCCAGGGATGCTGACTGACCTGCTCTCTGAGCCCACTTTCCTGATCTGAATGTCACTTTGGACTGAGGCATCTGCTAAATGTGATTGTGTATGTTTTTGGTGATGGATCCTCCTCTTGGCCTTCCCTATACACTCATAGGGCAGAACTGACTGTTCCCTGCTCTATTGCATGTATTACCTAGCAATTGCCTCACCCTAAAATAAGTCTTGATAATGGTAAAGCATAGTTGATTCACACAGCCCGTTTTTCAAGCTTTATATGAACAGTAGCCTCTTGGTGGTGAAACAGTACAGCTGTTTCCTTGTTAAATGACATGTAAGAATACAGGACTGTGTAGTTCCTGTGGCAGTGCCCCCTCTCTGCCAAGTAGCATGTCTTGTTGGACAGCATTATGTCACATGACACTTCCTGTCAGAACTGTTTACCCTTCAGGCACATTCTTTAGCATAGTGATGTTAGAGCCGGTAACAGAGCTCCTGCTAAGGGATGATGATGGTGATGATTCCCCTCCTTTGGGAGATCTGGAGATCTAAGGTATCAGGTGTATTACTTTGTGAGCCAACCTGTTAAGACCACTTAGGCCTGGTGTGGTTCCTCCACGTCTAGAAGTGGCCCATTGACGGGGGGAGGGACCTTGCTCCTCAGCCGAAGCACAACGGGCTGCTCCTAACAGGGTAAGGACGTCCATACCGTGTGGATGATGTCTACCTCAAGCACTTGGCCCACTGATGGAGGCGCGATCTCAGCTGCCCAACCTGTCATCGGTGCGGTTGAGTGTTTTTGTTTTTAAATCCCCACCCCAGCCACGAGGATGGTACCGTTCGATTCTGGGACGCCTCCGGGGTGTCTCTCAAGCCCCTGTACAAGCTGAGCACAGCCAACATCTTCCAGACGGAATGTGACCACAACGACAGCCTGACGCAGGCAGTGGAGGAGGAGTGGCCCCCCTTCCGGAAGGTGGGACTTTTATCCGCTGCATCCTTCGCCGCCGCTGGCAAAGGACTGTGCGGGTGACATTCTAGTTACTAGTGTATTTTTCCTTCCTTCCTTTCACCGTTGACGTGATGTGTTCGGTTAAGCGCCAAAACGTCCGTGAGGAGTTGAGCTGAAATGCGAAATGTCCCATTTTGTGTGTTAAACAGCCCCGCTATGATTTCTACACTTCAGAAGAATAACTTCCAGCAGCTTTGCATGCACTGCCTTCAGACACACAGTATTTACAGTCGAGTCTCTACTGATTTTGCACCCCCCCCCTTCATTCTCCCTAATTAAAGCCAGATTTTTGGTGGGGGGGCTGTGTTTGTCGACTGAAGATCTGAGCCGCCTGGTCATAGCTTCTCTGGACCTCATTATATTTATGAGTTTGTCTCTGTTTATTTGAAACCATGCGTTTGTACAGACAATGCTTTCAGAGGTTGGGCTGTGTACTGTACCTATTTTACCTTTCCTTGTGGTTTTGTGTGTCAGTGTGGTGATGGGCCTTCCTGTATCCCCTAGGTGGGCTGTTTTGATCCCTACAGTGATGACCCCAGACTGGGAATTCAAAAGATCTGCCTGTGCAAATACAGTGGGAAGCTCGTGGTCGCTGGGACGGCCGGCCAGGTACCATTTCAGTAACATCTGCCCGTCCCAGAAGGTTCTGTAGTCCTGTATGCTGTCGGTCATCAAGCACCTTGTCCATTTCCTGATGACTCAGGTACTTGTGATGGATGTAAGCGAGGACGAATCGGATCACATGATCAACGTGGCCACAGTCGACCTTCTCCAGGATCGCGAGGGCTTCACCTGGAAGGGCCATGATCGCCTAGCCCCGAAAACGGGACCAGTCCGTTTCCCAGCCGGCTTTCAACCAGTCCTACTGGTACAGTGTGTGCCCCCAGCAGCTGTCACCGCAGTGACACTTCATGCTGAATGGAGCCTCATTGCCTTTGGCACCAGCCACGGATTTGGCCTGTTTGACTACCAGCGCCGCAACCCTGTCCTCGCAAGGTAGACCCAAGAATGACCCCATCCTTCGTGGCTTAGAGCTACCATTTTCCTCCAGACTCTTAACCAAATTCGTTCTAGGTGCACCCTCCATCCCAATGATTCCCTGGCCATGGAGGGACCCCTTTCTCGTGTGAAGTCGCTGAAGAAGTCCTTGCGTCAATCCTTCAGGAGGATCCGGAAAAGCAGGGTCTCCGGGAAGAAGCGCATGGTGCCCAGTAGCCCAACCAGCAAGGTAGGCCACCTTCCAGAAGATTCCCTGAAACCAACACTTCAGTATTTGGGATGCTTCCATAAAATGTCCACTTGTGTGAATGGGTTAAGCTGTTGCTTGGGGTGTGTAACATCCCAATGTTCCTCAAGGCCTAGAACGTTGATCGCTTGACAGCTGATATATTAATTGGTGGGAATTTGGTCAAGCTAGGCTCGATTTATTAATTCTGGTCCTGTTGGCTGTGTAATCTTAAGTGGCAGGGGGTGTCCATTGCGTTGGTGTGATGGTGTGTGTGTGTCTCTCTCTCTCTCAGGTCCAAGAGGCGAATGCCCAGCTGGCAGAGCAGGCTGGCCCTCACGATGTGGAGGTGACGCCCGTGCAGAGGCGAATCGAGCCCCGCTCCGCGGACGACTCGCTGTCCGGCGTGGTGCGCTGCCTGTGTTTTGCCGACACCTATCTGAGGGATGGTAAGGTCACTCTTCAAAGGCCTAGGCAGGCTTGTGGGTTTGATTTGGTGGTGGTGGTGATACAGAACAGTCAAACAAGTCTTAGTCCAAATTGTTCAACAAAAGGAGACGTCTGTAGGATGTCTTAACTTTGAGGTTAGGGTTAGTGTGGCATGGTTTTGGTTATCTGTGATTGTTTAGCTTAAGAGCAGAGTAGACACTCAACGGCGTCATTAGAGGACTGGGTGTACAGTACCGTTTAAAAATGCACACTCCCTGCTAATTTGTGGAAATGTGGTAGCGATTTACAACCCCCTTTCAGTTTTAGCTCTTCATTGTGTGGGATAGACAGGAGTGACTTGAATATATCCCCTCCCCCCAGCATTTGATAAGCGTGGAAGCAGGCAGCTCTCTTGGCGCCTTGGTGCTCTTGGTTGCCTTGTGGTCACCTGCACACTCGAGACACCCCCCAGGGTCTCATGGGAAAATCGTTTGCCTACATGTGTCTTCCAGTCAGCGTTTTATTGTGGCTGAAATATTTTCAAAACCACCAAAGGATTGGTTTACCTTTTTTTTTTTTTTTTTTTTTTTTTTTTTTTTTTTTTTTTTTTTTTTTTTTTTTTTTTTTTTTTTTTTTTTTT
>JAACJT020000075.1:17940558-18000615 GCA_009936485.2 Gymnarchus niloticus | reverse complement strand
GGGGTGGTGGGTTGGGTGTGGGTCGGTGAGGGGGGGGCGGTCAGGCGGTGGGGGGGGGGGGTGTTGTGTGTGGGGGGGTGGTGGTGGGGGGGGGGGGGGGGGGGGGGGGGCTTTCTGTGTTCCTTTTCAATTGAACTGTGTGATGGCCTCTGCTTGTGGTGAACCTGCTCCTGTTCCTTTTGGGCAGGTTGGCTGACCATCCACCTCTGGCACTAATGAACAGGCGTCTGTTTGGCAGAGCTTCGTTCCACTCACTCCTGCGTGCTTCCACCTCGTTTACATTATGTTGCCAAGTGCCTTTGTCTCATAAGTAATATCCTGAACTCGAGCGCAAAATACTTATTATCCCATGGGTTGTTTCGGACGCTTGGTAGCCAGGGTAGATGTAATATGTCAACAATGTTAAATTTTGGCAGCTGAGGGAAAAATCCCAAGTAATTTCCATTCCGCTCAACAGCGGAAATTATGCCTCTAGCCGCAGAGGCCTGTCGGTTGACAGGTGATTTAATGCCGTATTTTAAACGGCACCAGTTTGTGTAACTTTGCTTGCTAACTCACTGGCTTTCCGTAATCGTGTGACGTCTGGCTGCGGTCCTTGTGTCTCTCAGTGTCCTCTGAGGACGGCCAGGCTGCTCTCTCATCTCCCGGCCTGGACTCCCCCAACAGCAGTGCCGACATCACACTGGACACCACTGGTGACATCACCGTGGAGGACGTCAAGGACTTCCTTATGTAAGTCTGCACGCGGCTGCTAAAATTTCATCTAATTTTGAGCTTGCTGTGGATAATAATTCTCCTCCCCCGGCCTAGTGTGGGTGCCTATATCCCCTTCTTGGCAAAACCCGTCAGCTATGCAGTGTGCGGGTTTTTCTGTCTGATCCACGTGTAATGGAGGCGTGTGCGATTTGACATCCTAATTTTGTTTGGTTTTGGTCGAATGGCCCTGGTGCTCATTCATTAAATTGAACTGCCAGGAAGTATGGTAAAAACCCTGGGTGATTTCCGACTGTCTCCCACATCCTGCTTCCTGCTCATCTATGCTACCAATTCATTAAGTTCTGCTGAAGAAAAAAGCTCTTAAGTTGCCCCCCCCCCCCCCCCCCCGTCAGATATTACTAGACACTGCGATATAGGACCTTCTCAAATGACCATATTGCTAACCCCTACCTTTTAATTTAGGGGTGGGATTGGTGGTTTCAGGAAGTAAAGCATGTTTTACTTCACTGCCTTCATCTTATGTGTACATGAGGGAGCTGGGAAGAAGTTGGGTCATACCACTTGTGATCCTGGCAGGTGGTATCTGACTCTGTGCCAGGCCCTAGGTGTTTTTAACCAACATGTTTGCCCTGTGCCTAAGTGGGGGTGCCGCATTTGGCCGCCTGATTAAAACCTGCACTCGTGAAGTTGGTAATCTAGGTCAGCGAGGCTGAGAAAGGCAGAAGAATGGGTTTATTGAGTCAGTCCAAAACACAGGCACAGTTCCAGAAGATGCCACAAGGACACGTGGGCCAGCTTGTTTTGTTGGGTAACGAGTTCCACAGGCTTCGTTAGATGCAGCATGAATACTGTTTTTGTGGGCTGCTTTTTTTTTTTTTTTTTTTTTTTTTTCGGAGCTTGTATAGTCGTTCAGTTGGGAGATTTTGCTTTAAGTTCTGCACAGGGAGCAGATGCATTTCTGAGAGACACTGGGAAGGCTCACAGGCTATGGTGCTGCTAGCATTCGGCACATTTCATTAGCCTTTTCGGTCACAGTGCCAATGGTGTGGATTGAGGGGCTCGGCATAGCTTGGAAAGGGCAAGGTGGGAAGGTTTTTGCAGCGGAGCAAGCTCAGGTTCAGGTGGTTGTAGGGTGGGATTCAGAGTAGTCTTAACAAATCTTATAGTTAAACCTGAATTCTGATGAACAGCCTTCTGAGAACTGAAATGAATGAGAACTGAAAGCCCAACTTTGTGATTTGTCACTTTCCCCAAATTCAGTCAATTTCAGAAATCTCTGCTTTCTGGAATGGCCCTCATGATGAGCCTGCTGAATATTGGCAACAAGCTGCATCTGGCCTGCTGTAAAGTCAGGCTGTTGGGTGATACAGAAGGCCCAAGCTGACCCTTTTGTCTTGTAGGTCTGTGGATGAAGCGGAGAATAACCTGAAGAATATTACTGAAGAAGATGGACGCTCTCCAGGAATCCTGATCAGCTGAAGAGGTTAGTAGGCTGTACCTTGGTTGTCATACCCCATACCTATGGCTTCCTTTCATGCATTCTGATTTTGCTTTGCAATGGGAGCTGCTCTTATTCCACCAGAGGAGCTGGTAGATGAGTATTATGCAAGAGCCTCAAGCCTGGAACCACGGTGAGGAAGGTTTAAATGGAAGTGGTGTTGTCTTGGGGGAATGGTGGACCTTCGGTTACCTTCCATGCCGATGTCGCCTGAACCAATGGGCTGTCCATGAAAATGGCTTATTGGAATAAACTATAGGTGGAACATTCTGGGAGGCAGTGTCGGTCAAACCATGTTGAAGGGTCCTGCTTCCATAAAATCAGAAGAATTCGTAATGCAATTAATACCAATATAATTCTGATCTGCATAGCATCGTCGTCTTTTTTTTTTTTTTTTTTTTTTTTTTGTCGAAAGGATTAATTTTCTTGCTATTTAATGCAGGGAATGCTTGAACACGTACCAACAGCTAGCTAAGTATTTGTGCAAATAAAGTATATTCTGCCAAAATTGTTTAGCATAAGGTCTATTCTGGAATATCTAAATGATGACTTGGGGGGGGTTCTGGCTGGATTCAGCTTAGCCTACTAGTGGGATGGCGCCCCTTGGTGGGCATATTGTGTAACTGCAATAAACAGCCCAAAAACTGAATTTTGATTTGCTGCGTGGCTAATGTAAATTTCCACGTGTTTAGTGGAAAACAAACCCAGGTTGATGTGGTTTTGTTTGCTTATTCTTCAGGCCTCACTGGCTGGTCATTTGGGATGAAGGCAGGTGTGAAGATGGCCATCATGTCTAATGGATCTAGACTGAAAAACTAAATTGAGCTGAAGTTGGACCCAAACTGCTTTCGGTGGGACAAACAATGCGAGGACACACGTCGTCTGTGCCCTAAGGCAATAAATACCAGTGCACCCCCCCCATTCTATCTGCCCTCCTCTTCATTCATCTGACCTCTCAAATGGGGCTGTTTCCTGTTTTAACTAGAAATGCCTTTGACCACAAGGTCTCTTTGGTCATCCGAAGCCTCTGGTTTTTCAGGTTTCTCATGGATATGTCTGGTCATGTGAGCCGACCATGCCCATATCAAGGACATTGTATCACACGGTTGTAGTCGACCTCTAAGCTGATGCCATGTGTCACATCCACGGACTGTTTGACGTCATGCTTTAGCCATTCGGTGTCTTGCTCAGCTCTTTGGTCAGTCTGTTGCCAAAGCCTCCACAGTAGCTACCACTTGAAAAGAAGGTGATATGTTAATGTGTGCAAATAGCTTTTTGCAGTTTGATATACTGTGATTGTATGAAGAATCAGAAGGCTGTTCTGAAGTTGGACCCTGTGGGTTTGAACAAATGTGTTTTCTCAGCTGGTCATGCATTTGCTTCTGTTGTATTGATGGTACCTAGAGTTTGCCCTTTTCTCCAGTAATTTGATAGTTGTCAGGGTGCATTTTAAAGTGAGACCTTCCTTACACACTCTGTACTGCTGTGAAAAAATGTTTACACAGAAGCAGGGCATGTGATTGAAGACTTTTTTTTTTTTTTTTGTGGTTTTAAACTTCCTGATAGTAGCTTTTTACAGTTACTCGAGAAATACATCTTTGGCATGAGAAATTTAACATTTCAAGCTTTTAAGTTGAGGCAGCTTAGCTGTGTGCATCAGTTAATGACACAGATGAAGTAGAGACTTGAAAGCAATGTCCTGTTTCTGTCGCTACTCATAGTATTAACACTATGGATACTTTCTATTTGGAACAGATTCTATATTGCAAAGGATGTGAAAGCACCAACTCAAACTTTGTTGGGTATTATTAAGCTAATGGATACCGTAGTATTACGAGATGACCCTTTCATGATTGGATTTTTAGCAGGGCTGCGTCAAACTAATCTTCTGATCAGTATCTGACTCGTAGAAGGAAAGCCAGTATTGGCGACTGCTGAAATGTAGATTAGAAGGTAACATGCTTGAGTGGTGCTCCGGATGAGTAGCTGATTTTTCTGTCCACTTCTAAAGATTTAGAATAGGCATACAGTTGTGGTCAGTACAGTACAGGTGTCAAATCTTTGTTGAGACAGTCTCTCTTGGGCCTATATGGGTGAAATATTTTTACTGTGTAAAAAAGTCAACTTCCAGTGAACATTGCTTTTTGACCTCCCCCATCACGTTGGATTGATAACACTTGAGAAAATGGCACTTTTTCACGGTTTCCTTAGTTTTTCCTTTCTCCACAACCACTTTTAAAAAGGGACCTTAAACGTAGTCTAATTTATAATTTTTAATTTTCCTTCCTGAAGTGACACTTTTTTAAAAAGAAAAAAATTGCTGGTAACGATCCTGTGAAACTTCTTTGGTTTACATTTTGTCCGTCCCTCCCCCCCAGACTGTACCTGATTTTACTGATATAGCGTTAAAGAATTGTTTGATTTAATGTCAATAAAGCATTTACTGCCTAGTGTCCAGCTGAATGTCTGTGCAATAGCATCACATTAGAGGTGAATTAATAAAGGGAATAATCAAGGAATTGCTGGGGAAGTTTGTCCTGAAATGAGCTTTACAGAAAAGCATTTTTGGAGTCAAAAACAGAACATAATTTGTAATTTCCTTTTTTGGTTCAGCACATCTTTGTAGAACCTACTGGAGAAATCTGACATCAGTGTACATGGCAGCTTCAAGGTTTCAGTTAAACATGCATTTGCTGTGTGCCTTGATGCTAATGAATTGTCATCACTGCTTTTCTGTATGCTCTTGGAAAATATTCAGCTCAGAGCCATTGATTATTTTTCTTCAGGGTTTTTTGGGTGTGGTGGCTAGGCTTGTGTCTTAAAGTAACACTTGTGAATTTGGCAGCATGGAGACTGTTGGATAGCCCTCACATGCATGCATTGCTCTGAGCATGCTGTTTCCCAGCCTTTGTGGGATGAATGATTGACTTTACAACAACAATCAATACAAAGTCATACCATATTTCCCAGGCTAAATTTAGAATGCAGTTAAGACCAGGGCCTATGTCAGTTTCCTTTAATACAGTCCTTATTATGGCTGAGAAATGTACTTTGCATACACACCATAAAGAGGAGTGTAGTGGTTCACTAGTCCAAAAATTCCAACCATTGTCAGTAGGAAGGCATGAACATAGACACCTGAAGTTCCTTGAGACCCCCACTCATTAAAGCTTGCAGAGATGTGTATGGGGGGCTACCCCTTTTGTACAAGCCTTGTTTCCTTATTAAGACACAACCATGAGTTGTCAAGCATACCCCTTAAATGGCATATAGGGCAACCAGCAGTCAGGGAGAGTGCTTGTTGTTGTTGTTGTTGTTGTTTTACAAGGATGGGTCACTACCCTGACCCCATTCAGGCTAATACTGTTCCAAAAGCTGTCAAAGACCATAGTTTTCTTGATTCCAAAGAGCAGGAAAGGAAGGATTACTACAACTGAAATCAACTTCAGCACCAATGCCTCCACTTATCTACTACATGTTACTTTAATTAGTTGCAACTGAAACCAAGGAGCTCTCAGACCCAGCACAGGGTGACCCTTAGTTAACTAACTCCATGATATTGTTACAAATGCATTCCTGCTGCAGAGCACTTGGGGGGAATCACAAGACCTTCACTTCAGAATGTTTTTTCTGCTCACTATGGATATCCAGAGAGACAATTCACCACATTAAAACAAAGGCTGCAGCCTAAGCACTCATGAACAGTGCAGCAGTAATAAGACCTCTGTGACTTTGAAAGGGGTGTAATCTGCCAACATGCTCCACCATTCCAGAGCTTTAGTACAGGAACAAAGGGGAGATAAATCCATTTTTGCTGGTATGACATGGACAAATGGTGATTGTATAAATGAGAGCCATCTTCTCCTGAGCCACACATCAACAGAGGACCTAAGAAAGAAAGTTGTTAACTGGGTTCTGCTCATTCCCCACTGAATGAATTGTACAAAATACAGACACAACTGCTTTGACATTTTATTCCATACCAAAATAAATATTTCTCTCCTCACCCAGATCCCACAAGTGACCACCTCTCAGGGATAGTGGATAACAATGAGGTGCAAAATCAGCTTTGGTGGTCTACTCATGGTAATATAGTCTGAATTTCTTTCTTTGTGGAGGGAAGTGCAGCCTAACTACAAACATGGTAGGAAAAAGGCAGCTAGCACTCTGTTGTGCATAGGACAGAATTATCAACACACAGGCTAAGCTACAGGAAACAGACTGAAAAGGGGCATCATACAGGGTAAGAACTGTGTAGGACATGTGCACTCTGCTTAACCAAAGGAATCTTGCCTATTCTCAGTCATCTTGTGCATTGCTTACACCTAAAACTATTCAAAGACTGCTTTACAAAAAAGAAACCTTACTTGTACATTCATGAGCGAGTCTACCCCTAAGGGCTGCATTGGCACCATTTCATTCTCTGAATAACAGTATTCCATTACACCTGTTCTCCTTATTGCATTTGCTGCTCCCTGGGTATTTTATCTGAAATACTTCTCATTATGACCTACAGCAGGATCCCAACACTTTTGTATTGGCTGTATGTGTATATATACACACACCCCCCCAGTCTACAATTGACCTGTTGGGTTAAGCCAACATTGATGTCAACTTTAAAACTGCAGCTATTTTTTTTTTTGTCAATGCAGTCCAGCACACAAACTTACTCATCCCAGTGTAGTCCAAAGACATTTAGACTACAGTCATGCTTTCAATCCAAATGGCTATTTTTAACCCTGAAAATGTTCATGTACATAGCAGTTTCTGATAACCTAATTTGAACATTAAAATAGAGCTATACAACCTGACATACAGTAGGATTACTTCCAAAGCACTGACCAGACAGCAATGTTTAATGGATGTTGTTTTATAGAAACAACAGCAGGCAGAAAGCGGGTAACAGTCAGCATACAGTGGGACCTGACCTACACAGCGGGCGGGCATACCACAAGGCCACTCCCCATCTAAGCAGGCGGCTTCCTGAAGGCACTCCAGGCATGGAAGCAGCGTGTGAAGCAGTGCGGCTCGTTGCCCTTGCGAACCAGACGCAGCTTCCTGGGGTGCTCAGAGTCCTTGGTCCTCATGTGCTGGATGTAGACCTGTGACGGGGGGGATAGCAGGCTGACACCATGCAACATGAGGTCAGATAGCACATGTAGCTTTTAGGTCTGGGGCTTTGGGCTCACCTGGCAAGCCTTCAGGCTCAGCTTGATCTCCACCTGACTGGTCTGCGTGCCAACCCACATGTACACCTGTAAATGGAATTGTGGGAAAGCAGCAAATCAGAAGACTCATCGTGGAAATCCACAGAAAGTGCTAGGGCCGTGCTAGCTTAATTGGGCAGAATCACAGCGAGGATGTCAACCTCTTGTCCATTATCCAGTAGCATGATGTCATCATCAGCAAGGTCATCTTGGCAGAAATCAGAACACTTCTCAGAGACAGCGAAAAAGCCTTTCTCGTTTGAGCACCTGGAACAAAAGCCATAATTCTTAAGTGCAATACCGTTTAAGGTACAGCTGCCTCTTTATCAGCAACCTTTCAGTGAGAAATGCTGGGCCATTTCTCCCTACGTAAAACCAAAGCAATTGTGGCCATGGGCCGTGTTCAAGGCTCAAAGGTGACAGGATTACTCTGCCAGCAATGGGATTCAAACCCATGACCTTCTAGGCATGGGCACATATCCCCAACCTACTGAGCTCTGCAACATCCCACTACAGAATGAAAATGTCAAGTCTCATAAATCAGACCCAAGAAAAATACCCAATGGCACTTGGCTGTTTAAAAATGCTCCATCAAACCAATTAGAGTACCTGAACAGCCTGGAATATTTCATGTAATCGGCATCCTCATCATAGGGCTTCTGGGAACCAATTCCCACCCAAAAGAAGTTCTCCGGCTCCTCCCCCTCGTTGATCACCTGGGAACAGAAATCACGTTAGCCATCCAGTCCGTCACACATTGCAGTCATTCCATGAGTCATTCCTCTGCAACGTCCCACCTGTTTGCTGTAGCTGTCATCAAACATGCAGTTCATGATGTCTTCTGCGAGTTTAGCTTCATCTGGATCGGCTGCCCTGCCCACCCATGTGTACACAATCCCTTGGTTGTCGGTGCTCTCAAACGGCACCTAGAACAAGAGCTGATTTAAATTCTTTATGGATGCCAAATGGCAAGTGCAGGAATGCTAGCTTTAAAAATTAAAAAGGTGGGGGGAAGGGTAATATGAAGCTGTTGGACTGAAGTTTCTGTGGACCTCACCCACCAAGGAGAACTATCACAATACGTCATTGGTCCTTTCCAGTTATCGCATACGGGTTAGCCTTTTGGGTTTACATGACTTGGCCTTTAACCAAGAAACACCTGCCACCTTCCCAAGGTCTACATTAAAGATGACACACTACAGGCAGAAAGTTTTATTCATATGGCAGACATGGACATATCTGGAAGTCTAATCTCAGTTTCTTAAAACACCATTTCTCCTGACCAACATGCACATATTTCCTGGTAAGAAGTTAAAAGGCCACAAATTTGTGATACCAGTGTTACAAATGTATTTTATCTGATGTTACACACAATTTCTCATGACTGGAACAGAACCCTAGATTTGTGGACACATCCAGAAAATGTAGCCGTATAGCAGGGAGGTCCCCATTTATGAAATACACCTAGGACATTGACACTAAAAGCAAGAACAAGCCAACAATTTCAATTGTACAGTGAACTGCATAATACATGGCTGGTCAACTAGCTACAAACAAAACTCTAGGAAATTCATTCACGTCAGCAAGTGCTTTCCAGATCATAAGTTCGCAAATCAGAATCCTTGTTAAGTAATCCAGCTGCTTTGCAGATGTTATGCCAATCATGGTAATAATCAGCTATTTCACTAACAGTCCTGTGTTGCCGCACCTCCCACAGCATCCAACGATTTTGGTTCGACTTGCTAGCTCCGCCGGACTCCAAGCGAGCACGACGTGGCACCAGCTTCACAGTTACTACCTCTGGCTCTACACGCCGCTTGGCATGGAAGCATGCATTTTATCTAGGCAGGCCGCCAGACCATCAGAAGTCAGGAATAGATTCTTATGAAGAGCAACTGAACACATGCAGTCATCCTTGAAATACAGGGCACCTCACCTTGAGTATGAAGCAGAATTCGGAGTTGAGGTTGCTGGAGTCAGTGGTAATCTGGATTGTCCTTAGGACACAAACAAGATCAATAAAATGTTACACCGAGTCATCTAGATTTCCACGTCCATATTTTTAAAATGTTTTATTGCAATACCACAAACCATCTGTTATTATGTAGCTCCACCTTGTATACTTGTAATTTATAGGAGTACTAACACACAACACATCTGAGTGAAGGTTAGTGTTACTGTGAGAGAAGGTCACGTCCACCATCCATCTCAGTAGGGGGGAGTCAGATGATCAGGGTTAACTCTATTCACCCCCCCCCATTCCCTTTTTTGGTGTACCCCAATGTTATGTTTGTCAGTCCCCAGTGGAGCAGAGTCATGACTGCTGCACTCACCAGTCTGGTTTTTGTTTACCCCTTTTCTTCCTGCCCCATGTGACACCAGATTATTAGGACTTTCATTTCTAGCCACTTTATTTTTAGGGCAGCTTTTGTTGTGTTTGAATTTGTACCACTAAAGAGAGTCAGGAAAGGGTAATCACAAACTCAAGAGTAAAAATCCAGCAGAAACATTAGCAAACTTCCAGCATTTTGTTGGTTTCTGTGCTAAATAAAAACAAGCTGATTTAAGTATTCCTTTTTTTATGTGGTTCAGGGTGGGCCCCAGTTCTCAGGATTTAAACTAGACATCCAGATGCACTCTGCATATCTTATGTAACATTATTGCTCACAGACATTTCATATCTGTGTTGACCGACTGCTCAGACATTTAAGAATGATGTAAACAGGATCTCTGGTCACCATTCTCTTCTTGCTCGCTTTATGGGTACTTCAGTCTTAACAGTACACACGATAATGCCCATTACCAGCCGTATAGCTGCAGCTGATACATCTCACCAGTTGTCCAGTCGAGGGCATTGCTCACCTGGTGCAGAGAGCGCTGCCGTTTGTACGTATGTGGTACAGGCTGGGCTGGACATTGTCATCTTTCAGCTTCCTCTTCCCTCTGTGGATGATGAACTTCCTCTTGAAGTGAGACAAGAACTTGAGGTTCTCCTGCTGCTGAGTCATCCGCACGACCTGGGTGTAACATGGATAACTGTCGCTATGGTGACGAGCGGAATGCGACGTGAGAATCGTCCCGTACGCACGTACAGCAGAGCACTGGGGGGGGGGTCAAGTTTTTTTTTTTGTTTCAATTCAATTCAGACATGTTTAAGGCTACACCACAGAATGCCAAACCAAAAAGCAGAATCTGCAGCAGAATCTGAAGAACTTGACCGTCATCTGCTGAGCAAATGCGATACTGCAGCCTGATTATGTCATCCTGTCAGCATGTGACAAAACGCAGCAGCAAACAAGGAAAGATAAGGACGCTTGCACTGACCTCCAGTTTACCCGGGAAGAGGCTCTCAAACTTCTTCTGCAGGCTGAAGGTGAACGTGAGCCAGCCCATGTTGGAGGCCTCGCGACCCTGCCAGAAGTAGACCACACACTGGAAGTCCTCCTCGGGCTGTTTGTCCTCGTCCTCTGCTTCCTCCTCCCCTTTCTCTCTGTTTTTCTCCTGCTCCTCCTCGTACTCCACGGGTACCCAGTACCTGGGTTCAAGACAGAGGGGAAACAGCACGTTTTTTTAAAAAAAAAAAAAAAAAAAAAGGCCCATCCTCTGCTCCTACCGCTACGGCAGCATTTTTACCATCTCCACAAAGAAAGGAGCCTGGTAGTTTCTGTGTTGTGGAACAGGGACTCTTATTGATGCTTATGAGATCGAGAGACATGCCTTTGTGAAAACGGGGTGATATACAAGGTGTGGTATCAGAGGATGAGGCGTGTGAACTGGGAATGGATGGAAAGCACATTGGGACACATCCCAAAAATCAAGGACGGTGATTCTGGATGGGGCGACACAGCAACCCCTCAAAGGGCCGTTACACCCACAGCAAATTACTCAAATTCATCTTTGCACTGTGAGTGAAAGATGAGTAAGCAGAATAAAATCGGTTCAGACATAGGGAGATACAGGTAAACACCAACCAGAGCGCACACTGAATCAACATCAGGCACTCTGAAAAGAACAGCAACTTTGTATTCTCAGCTGCATGATCACAGGACACAGGTCAAAGGTCATGGTGTTTCCACATCAGGTCATAGCTGCTGGTTTTCTCGCTTATCTTTATAAAACCACCCCCCCGATAATGGATTCTTCGTCTGTATCATCTCGGTCCAAAGCACCGTACCCGATTAAACACACAGTGTGCACCCTTCACATGTTAGTTTACCTGCAGAGGAACACGTAACAATCCTGAGTATAGAAGTGGCCAAACTCCTCCTCTGGCAAGCGGGCAAACTTCTTTCCCTCCAAAACAAAGCCCTCCATTCCATCCAGATCCATATTCCATTCCTCCATCATCTGCTCTGCCTACAAAGAAATTGCCTGTGAATGTCACTGTCATCTCAGTACAGGATTCGGTATTCTGAGGAAGCCTGGCCTAGTGCTCGCACCTCGGTGAGTGGCATCGGCGCTTGTCGCGGCAGGAACAGGGCAGTCAGGTCGGCCTTCATCTGGTTCTTCTGCTCCGCGTCCTTTTTCACCTTGCCGGTCAGCCCCTCGTTCTTCAGCACCATCTCGGCGTTCCTGGTGTAGTCCACCTTTAGCACGTCATCCCAGTTCTTGAACTTGGATTTGAAAACCTTAAAAAGTAAAAAAACCATACATAAGAAGCATACTTCCTCCCCAATGTGGAAGAATCAACCGAATGTTCAGCGATTCGTTTCATGCATTGCGTGTGCTGTCCTACCTGGCATTCCGTCCCTTCCAGGTTCCGGATGACTGTGGCATGTTTGGGACGGTGCAGCATGCTGCACACTTCCTGGCCCAGCTTCAGGGCGGCAGCCCTGACCAACCGCGGAGACTTGCGGCCAATCCAGATGAAGACGTCTGACCAGCAGTCAAGGATGTAAACTCCTTTTGTGTCCAAGAGACTCTGGAGCTGCAGCAACGGAGGGGAAAACCATCACGGTAATTCCAACGGCACTCTCGTCCTTCACATCTGATGCTGTCCAAAGCTGTAATTTAAACATTTGGACTGTACCAATCTCCTCTCAGGGAGGACATCCAACTTGAGCTTCTCTTTGTGCTCCACTGACAGTTTGTAGTTAATCTGAGGAAGTTCCAGGTACCCCAAGCCAAGGCCAACCTACAAGCAGGAATGGCATCTCATTAGTCCAGTACTGGCAGGCCATCTATACCTGTTTGATAGTAATAACATATTCTAATAATCTCAAAAGGACTGCAGCACACAGGTCTTCCACAATTTAGCAGGCTAGACTCAGTACTGCTGCATGTGCTTCCCTCTCTTCACTGAATGTTTCCTTTAGGCAGAGCAGACCTGATGACATAAAAACCAGTTTGGTCTGAAAAGAGCCTCTTCCTCAATGCACTACAGCAGCCGTTTTTAAATTTTCAATAATCCTAGGACCCCCAAATACAAACACACCAGGTTTGTAGACCTCATACCACTACTATGTGACCACATAAGTAAAACTAGGGGTGAAGCGAGGCCCTTGAACTTTTTCCTCTTTGACAAGGAAGGGTTGAATATTTGTCACGTCACATAAACCAGATGCATTATGGTATCCAGGTGACAGGGAATGACAATACCTTATAAAGTTTAGGACGGAAAGGGGTGAAGTCATCGGGGACGTGCTTCTTGATTTCTTCAGGCTGACCCCCAAGCGATTCCCAGAATTCAGGGCTCTCCTGGTTCTGGACCAGCAGTGTGATCTCTGCTTTCCCCTTCCTTTCATTCTTATTGATCTTCTCTGCAAACAGCCTGAAACGGACGTAACCCGGCTCGTGGCGTACACCGCCTTACAGTAATCACATACCACTGAAACCGTAGACCAAGAAGGCAGTGGGACACACCAGGGGAGTGGGTGCCGAGTCACGGCTCATACCTGGCCTTCGTGGTGCCACTCAGTGTGGCATTCACTCCTCTCCAAATGAAGATCTCCAATCCCGTGTCCAACAAGAAGACAAAACTGCAACAGAGACGCGGCCATAATTTCAGGATACAGAGGCTTTGTAGATGACTGAGAGAATGGTGATTAGGATATACCCCCCCCCCCACCCAGACACACCGATGGGCCACATCTATGACTTACCGTGGGTCCAGGGAAGCAGCCTTCAGGGGAACGGACTCCAGCTTGATGTTCTTCTTGCCATAAACACGGTAGAGTCTGTTGATGATACATAGCTCTGTCTGTAACAAGACTCCACTTAAAGGGCCACTCACAGTATATTAGGCCTCTCAAGCCCTATCAACTCCACCCATTTGGAGCCGATGTGGGTCTACAGGCTAGGCAAATGTGCCCATGTCCAGAAGGTCACAGGTTTGAATCCCATTGCTGGGAGACTCCTCATATCACCAGTGGGTGCTTGAGCAAGGCCTTATACCCCAAAAAACTGCTCCAGGGGTGCCAGTTAAATGGCTGACCCTGCACTCTGACTCCAAGCTTCAATCTCACTGATATGCGTGGGTCTGGGTGTGTCGTGCAGAGCAATAGGAAATGTGGTTTTCACATATCCTAATGTTCAAAAGGAAAACAAAATGTATCGTTTGTCTTGTCAGTTTTTACCTTGTAACATACTGCGTATCCTCCACTGTGAAGAATCCACTAGCAGTACCTCCCTCAATATAGGAAATTTCATGGTCAAACACCTATATGTGGAATGCAAAAGAGCCACTTATAGCTGAAATTGGTTGCGATGAACAGCAGTAACGCAGTGAGTGACGTGAGATGATGATAGGCTGCTCCACTGCTGCACTCACCGCAGTGAACTCCTCGCTCTCGTCGCCCATCTCCTCCCGGATGGTCCTGCACTCTGCACCCAGGTAGTTGCGCAGGTTGACGGCGTGGATAGCCGAACATGCCTTCTTGTCTAGCGTTGCCTCCTGCCCGATCCAGTAGAAGATCTGCCAGTTCAGGGCACCGTTATCATCCAAGTAGGTCTGAAAGAGACACGGAGAAACGAGGACGGCAATAAACTTGCATCCTGGGAGACTAAGCTTCTGGAACTATGTGGACGAGGATAGATGAGGTAGGTTATCCTTGCCTTGAGAACAATGTAGCAGTCGGCTTCGTAGAACTTCCCAATAAAAGTCTCATCGACCAGAATAGGCACGAAGTTCTCAATCTGCCACACAGTGACACCTGGGATTTGACCCACGTCCTCCAGGAAAAACTCAGAATAGTCCAGCTGGGGTTTCTCCAGGTTCTTATCCCAGCGGCGTGCCTTTGAGTCTGAATATTTCGTGCTACTGTCATCCTGACCGAACAGAAGAACCATCCAGAGTTCAGTTTACCTTTTTCTGCTTGGACAGCAAACCAGACATCTACAGTCTAAACTGAATGCTTTCAAAGCCAAGAAACAGACAAAAAAAAAAATAATAAATAAAAATAAATGAATAAAAAAACCACACACTCACACACTAACCCAACATCCATCCATCCATCTGCGTGTCTTGGTCAGGGTGCCAAGGGGCCCATCATTTCTTTAACTCAAAGTAACAGAAACATCTGCGTGATGGAACTGCGGTACCTCGATCGATTTGTTCTTTTCCTGGGCCACGTCCGTCATGCCCTTCAGCACCTGCTTGGCCTGGTCGTCTTGGGCAGAATCCTTACGTCTCCGAAGCCGCATCTTCCTAGCCAGCGGGTCTCTGGGGCTGTTCCCTACAGGACCGAGTGGGTTTAATGTCTCGACTCGTCTTTTTCGCCGCCATTATCCCCAGAATTTTCGGGCGACCCACAGACAGTACCTCCTCCGGCTGCTGCTACCGTGGCCGGAGACGCGCCAGCCAGTCGGAGCTGGTTCTGCAGGGAAAAGTCAATGTTGTACCACTCGGCCGTCCTGTCTATTGGTTTGGGCGGCATCACCAGATTCGGGTTTTCCCTGACATCAAGGACCTACACAATGCAACATATAATCAAGTACATTCAATTATAGGGAAAATATCCCACATTTTCACCACTTTAACAAACATTTGCATTTCATACACAACAGTGACAATCTTACCTCAAGGTCTGTGAGGAAATGGATCGCTTCAGGTAACGTAACCAAGCGATTCTTATTTAGGACCAGCTTCTTTAACTTCCCACACCTAAACATTCAAGCACAATGGTGATTAACTAACCTAAACAACATTTTTAAGATGCATATGCCAGGCCCACTCACCTACACAGTCCCTCAGGAATAAGCTCCAGATTATTGTTGGCTGCCATGAATTCCACCAAACTGGACAGCTTCCCAACTCCAGACGGGATTCCATCAAAATCCAGCTTGTTTGTATTCAAATACAACTTTTTCAGCTTGGACAGCTTGCAGATTGCAGACTGAAAAAGGAGAGCACGTAAAAAGGTCTTGTCCTGTGGATTATACACGTTTCAGTCGTGCCAGAGTGCGGCCGTTCTTACGGGGAGTGACGTGAGCTGGTTCCTGGAGAGGTTCAGGGTCTCCAACTGCGTCCACTGGTCAATGCACAGCGACAGCTCCGAAATCTGATTGCTGCTTAGGTTGAGGCGTTTGAGGTTGGACAGCGTGTAAAGACACTCCGGTACCCTGTTTAGATCATTGCAGGACAGGTCCACATCTGAAGAGAGTGATGAAAAGAGTGAGAGGGGAAAAAAAAAAAAAAAATTATATATGAATAATTCACTGAGCCTTCAGATCTGAACCTACAAAAAAAAAAGTTTTATAACAGAGGGCTCACAGCATGCATACAGCATACACATCCCCTCCATATTTAGGGATTTCATATGCTTAACTCAGTAACCAAATTTAGAAAAAGACCACAATAACCCAGTCTACTTGCCCAAGGCACTGCTCAAAATAGCCTTCGTTGTACAAATGATTTGAACACGACCACTACAGTAAGTCTATCAATTTGTAAACAGTACATCTCCACCCTAAATGAAACAGCAAATACGGAATTCAGGCCACCAATTATTTCTTTACAGCCATGCAAATTTCTAAAGCTGCCGGGCAGATTCTTCATGTATCGAAGACAAGACCAGCTATTAGAGGCTAAGTACCAGCAAGATTCGTGAGGCCCTCCAAACTCGTTGGCATATTGTTTTGAGTGCGCTGGGTATTTCTCAAGTGAAGGGTTTGAAGGGCAACCATGGCTGGAAGCTGTCTGCTCGATAAAGGGAGACCATGAGTTACAAAGCATGTTTACTATAGGTTCGTTTCCTATGAAAACAGAGGCCCCTCACCTCAGCTGAGCATGCATCAGAGGGTTATTGTTGAGGATCAAGGTCTGCAAGTGGATCAGCCTTCTCATTTGTGGTGGCAGGCTCTCCAGCTTGTTGTCACTCATGTCCAAGTATAGCAAGTCCGTAAGATTGATGAAAAGCTGATTTGGTATGTTGTCAATGCTTGGGAAAACAGAGAGACGGTTTTTAAAGATTAAGAGTTAATCAAGTTCTAGGCGATCAGCTGATACATTTCACATTATAAGAACACTTGGCACCCCGAAGAGGGTCCGAGTAGCCAGGAGTGAAGCCCCTCACCCATTGTGACTAAGGTTGAGAACAAGCATGTTCCTGGATTGCTCCAGGTCTCTCGGAATCTCCGTGAGCTGGTTGTAGCTCAGGTCCTGGAAGGAAAGTTAAGTAAGCCGTGTGAAAGAAATATTTGAGAAATACACAGCCAATTCTTGTTCATTCTCTTTCCTGGGAAATTTAAGCTCTCCCAGCTCTTGCAGGACAAACATTCACACAGGCAAGCTGTATAATGCTCTCGTTTAAAGCCATCCGATAAGCTAATATAGGATTCCATAAACCAGTAAGCATTCTTAAGCGTAGAAATCTCTGTAGACTCTGTTCTACAAAAACTGATCAACCTCTGTGTCAAGCACAAGGCTCAAATTTACTTTGACACAGAAATTTAATTCCACATTTTTTTAACGGTCCATGACAACAGCAGACTTGCTGAATATGAACAGCTGACCTAACGCAGAGCCAATCAGCACGACTCACTTAAAAGTCTGCACTGACAGCCCCTGTAAAAGGGTCAGACAGGCAGCTGGTCCTGTATACCCAGCAGTGTCTCACTCCAACACCTACTACTGCAGTTTGTTTCCTCAGGGGTGCTTTGCAATTACTGTGTTGAAAACTGTGTTATTGTAGCTATTATTAAGCTTATTCATGAGTGAATGTGTTGAAACTACAGTTAAAAAACCAACGCATTAAACTCGGTGGGAAAAAAGAAAACATCTACAGACTGTGTACTATTTACACGCAACACTTCCATTTACAATTTTCATTCAAAGCATTCAAATCTTTGTTACTCTAAGCCAACCACATTCGAAAGGGCAGTACATAAAAATAACCTTCAATTAATAAATGAAGTACCAGTCTTGCTTCTGTCAATTCAGATAAGCGAGACAGGGTCAGGGGACAAAATAAATCACAATAAAGGGAAGACGAGGTAAGCGAAGCGTTTGATTTGGGTCAGTAAATCTCGGTTTGTAGAGTAGTGTTGTGCTGGTTCCATCTCAGTCTGGAGTCCTGGATGGGGAGAAAATGATCTTTGCATACCAGCACAGAGAGGTCATCCAGCTGAAAAATGTCATCAGGAACACCAGAATTCTTCAGGTTGTTAGCACGGGCGACAATTGCCTTGAGATAAAACAAAACACTCATTTTAAACAAAAAAAAAAATGACCCTTCACACATTTTCAGCTCGCTATTGCTTTTCCACACCAGTAAAGTTTAAGTTCTGTGGTGATAGAGTGTATACGACCTACACAGCATAGCTGAGCCACATATTTAATATTAACCAGCATATATGAACAGCAGACACTGCAGCACATACATCTGGACAAAGAGGACAGAAAGAAGTACTTACCCTGAGACACGGAAGACTAGACAGTTCTCCATGTAAAGTTGTCAAGTTGTTGTGACTCACTGACAAATGCTCCTTCATTCGGGGAAAAACAAAGGTGTGTTGAAAGCATGACAAGAGTACACACAAAAAAAAAAAAAAAACAGAAACTCTCTCTTATTACACTGTTGTGAAAGGTGAAAAACAATCAAGATTAATTAATGTGAAATTATTACCAATTTCTGGAGCGATGCCAATTCCTCCGGCAGATAGCAGAGTCCGGTTTTATTGAGCTTCAACCAACGTAAGCTTGTCATGGACCTCACATGTTCAGGGAAATAACCTCCCTGAAGCAAATTAAGACAGAAAAATCTCACCTCCACTTACACAAAGCAACAATGGCAATGTATTCACTATATATGCTATTATATGAAAGACTGCAAATTTAAACAGCCCTGATCACAGCTCAGAGTAACAAAGTGATTACCAAACACTGATGGTGTTCAGGCATCACAGCTATGAGTCTCTAATCCCTGAATTTAATACTCGACCGTGGCTGAACAACTGCCTGCAACACTAAATGAGGTTTGGAGATTGAGCAGGAACAGTAACATTCAATGGCTGCCGCTCTAACGTTAAATTAACATTAAATGTGAAGCTCACCACCAAATAGTTACTAGTAGGATATCTAATATATATATGGGGTGACTAAACAGGAAATGGTGGTTTATAAGAGACTCTCCTTAATAGGAACTCTGTAGCTACCCATTTAGCTAGCAAGACAGTCGGGTAGCTATCAACCAACCACCACAAGTGGTAAATTCATGTAATATTTTATATTTAACAGATGTGTGTGCCCACTGGCCTTCTTCATGGCCAGACGAGTTTCTGTCACAAAGCACTTCGACGTGCGACAGCTGCTATCTAGCCGGTTGCTTGGGCAGTTCAGCCGCCGAACAATTGCCAGCAAAGCGAATCAATAAAATACTTAATCTGGCTTACTTTGAAGTCGTTTGAGCTGAGGTCTACCCCCCTAATGAAGGGGAGAACTCCGGTAGCGGCCATCGCGCTCGACTGCTCGGTGTGATCCCGTTCCTACTCCTGGGTGTGTTCCGCTAGCCCTGCTCGTGCGGCTACTTGGGGCTCAAGGAAGGGCGGACATCCTCCCCCGCCCTGAAAGTCGAATGGTACGATCCTGAGGCCGATACCATCATGGATTCGGGGGGGGGGGGACTTCGTAACTATGCGATAAGAGACGCCACAAAATCATTTATAAACTATTAGAATTTCTCTGGTAGATTTAAGAATCATGCACCAGTGATATAACTTACATGTGTCATGGATTACCTTGGAAAAAGTAAAACATTGTAGTATCTCACCTGTACTTTACGTGCCACCAACTTCTTTAAATTAACGGATGTTGGCAAAACTATTGATTTTAGCACTTATGATTGACTGACCTGGATGTTTTAAGTGGCCCCTATTTTTATCAATGTCATTGCACTGAAATAACGTCATCAGGGAGATCAGGATAACATCAGAGATATAATAATCTTTTAATCATAGTATAATGACTATCAATACATACCATTATCTTTACAACATATTTCCCACATGAAAACGCACATTTGAAACTGATTTTTTTTTTTCCTAACGCTGCTACAAACTCCGTTTTGTACTGCGCATTTGGAAACACTGGAACGTGAGAGCCGTGAGTGTTTTTTTTTTAGACTCGTCCCGCCCCCTTGACGTCGGTCCATTTAGGGGGGGTGCGAATAATGGCGTTCCACGCTGTCATTGGTTCGTTCGGACGTCAGTAAACACGGCCTCTGCCCTCTGCTCACCGTAGCGACATGCTAAGCTGGAGCTGAACAGGATATTATCACCTGGGATAAGAATTAGTGAGACCTCAAAACTCCGCGTGAAATATGAAATATGAAATGGTCTGTTCTCCATAAAAGAAAGAGGGAGGTAAGTTTCTACGATATGTTGGGTATTGACGCCATATAGTACCATAGAAAAGATGATGTAAACGGGGTCAGCTGGCAAGGTATCATTTCCATATTACTAAAACCCGAGGTGACCCGCTAGACAGATGTTTGCCAGCTGTGTCGCTGTTATTTTAGTGAAGCATTGCCTAGTTAACGCACGTCGGTGATGGTGCTCATAACCTGCTTGGTACATTGGCCTGCAGCAGACTAGTCACGCATAGTTGTCAAGTCATCTGATTTACTAAATGCCTGACTTGCAGTATTTTGGTTTTCTGAAGCACGTCGTGATTTCTTTGCCACGCTAGTTACAAGTTTATCCTCACTAACCTCATAATCAGCCTTAGATATGCCATGTCATAATTTAAGCGTAAACGTTGTCTGGTTCATGTGATCCCAGATGCAGATCGGTGTGTGTATCTAGTTTTTCTGGTAACTATGGTAAGCAAGAAACTGGTGTCTAAAGTCAACAATCGTCAGTAAGAGCATCGTCGATTCAAAATATATTTTACATGGACCGTAATAATAAATGGGGGATTTATCTGATGACTGGGGTGATGCGTGTTAAAGTGACTGCTAAACGCGCATGTCGGAAATGACTAATTTATCCTGTCAATCTGCTGCAGCACTGGGGTCTACACTAAACCATTGTCTGGAATATCAAAATGAATCGGGTGCCGTGGTGTGTTAAATCTGGATATCTCAAGGCTGATAATGGGGACCTGACTGCTGCGTTCACCCTTTTGATAACCTTTCTTTATTCGGCCTATTATAAATTTATGATGTGAAAGTTGCATGTTTTTAAAGATCTTTTAAAAGTCTTGCTGTGGTTGATTAGCACAATCATTGCTCAGTAGATCCAGCCATCCTCCAACAGGTTCTTTGCTTATTTATTGAAACGAATGAAATGTAATCATCCCAATATTCATGGACTGTCTTAAATATTATGTGTTCTGTCATTAAAATTTACCAATATGAAGTCATCATAAAATCTTCTTTCAGACTCCGATCTGACCCTTAAATGATAATATCCCTTTTCCCAAATTGTGCGTTAACTGTGGGGGTAAAATATCAATCTAGATTAGTGATATCTGAACATAACTGAGCAGTTGCTTTTTCATTTGAGACCTTGTTTGCTTGGGACCGACCATATCTAATGCATTTGCTGTAGTAGAGACCACTGTTGGGATCACTCTGTTGCGCACTGACTGTAATTTAAGTTGTATGTACTGTCAGCCAAAACGCCACTCTCAAGCACGGCACCCACCTTATACAGTTCTCATATTAAACTAACTTCTTCTAACCCAGTCCCGTTAATTACGAAACATATACACATATGATGGCATCACCAAGGTGATGAAGAATGTGTTTATAGCAAATACGTCAAACCAACCTAGGTGTTTCGAACTAAAGCAACGAAAGTAATTAGATACCAAAGGTTCCACCTAAATCCTAAGAATCTGAGGGCCTTTTATACATTTGCCCCACTATACACCGCTGTGGACTAAAGTGACAGCTTTATAAAATGAAACACCTGAAAGCTATACAACTGAGAGTCCATGGGTCTCTTTGGAGGGGCAGAAATGTGTTGGTTGTACCTAATGTCACATGACAGTGTCTTTACTCCACCCAGTAGATAGTATCTCCTCTGAGACAATGCCCAGTGACCTGTTGGAATTGTGTGTAATCATGCATCAGCATCTGAAAGAATCCAGAACATATAACCAAGCTTAAACCACAGTTAGAATTCTGTAATCCTGTAGAAAGTGTCTGCAGTGAGGACTTGTAGATGAGTTGTTTGCTGTTAGATGATCATGTCCTAGATGTTATACACTGATTGTGCAGTTTTGCCCTAGTGTGAATGACATTCTTCATTTGCTAATTTTAGGATCTTGTTGTCAGGACTCTGATGTCCCTGACTAGTGTCTTACACTTTATTAAAAGTTGAGCCGGTTGCCAGCCTTTTTATTTTGCCTGTAGGCAGAAGTACGTTTCCCTCAAGGTTGATTTTTGCGGGAATTCCAACTTCAGTAGCGTTTTTTAGGGGTTCAGGCACACAGTGTTGAAACCCTATTGTTTTTGTTAGGATATTTCTTGTTCCAATTCTACCTTAAAACTGAATGTCCAGCCAAAACTGTAAATCCTGCAAACACCAATTTTGGTAGGAATGTATAGTATCCTACCCACTACTCAAGTCCCTAAATTGAGTCCATTCCAACCATAGGGGGCGCGATAATTAAGGAAAATGTGAAATGTACATTTTGGTGTATATCTCAACTGTGAGACATACAGTCAAAATTCTTCTTTCCTCTTATTCCTTGGTTCATTTCCTATCAAAGTTCATTTGACAGCTTTGAGCTCCTCCCATTTAGATTTTTAGTTAATTTGCATAATTTGTAAAATCAGTTTTTGACTAGGCCTACTAGTTCTTAGGTATTCAATAAATCTAGACATGTGGTATTGCTGGAATCGGGAGACAAATTTTCACTTCTCTATACAGCATGGCTGCAGGCCACGGCCATACTGGACCTACATCACCACATTTCAATTTAAGAGTTATAACTTGTGTGCTTTATCCAAAATTCACCAAATTTGACAGGCATGATCAGGTTCCTACCCTATCCTATTCCACCAAACGGCACCTCATTACACCTTTAGAGGTCGCATCAGTTAAAGCCTATATGTTAAGGTACATTATGGTAAATATCTCATGACTTGTAACCCATACAATCAAAATTTCTTTGATTTTAGAATCCTTGGGTCATGCCCCATAAAAATGCCATCCACACCATTTCATCTGCTTCTTAGATTTTTTTACAAATAAATGTAATTTAGAAACCTTATTTTAAGTTTTTGATTTGAGTAATACTAATGGTCATCAGGTTGCACTGTTGATTAGCCAATGGAAATGTTCGACTGACTTGGTCAGCATTGATGTTTTATATATTAGTAAAAGGGGAAGTGAAACACCACCTTAGCCTGGCATATTCCTCTATGTGCTGTATGTCTGTGCCCACATCGGCTCATTCTGTGATGTTACGTCAACACACACAGTCCATGTTTCTTTCTGCAATATTTTCCTATATGATCTTCGTGCTGGGACTTTAAAAGAAAGTTTACTTCTGCAAGGAGTCCCTGTGTGTGTCATGTAACAGGCTGTACATTCTATTTTTTTTTTTTTTTTTTTTTTGTCCAGTCTGTTGTGAAACTATTCATCAGAACCATGCATCCTTCATTTTTTTTTGTCTATCCATTGCAACATCCATTTATCTATACATCCTTTGGTCAACCAGCTGCACACATTGCCATCCTTTCATATATCCATCCATTTTTAGATGCATAAAATCATCTACTTCTACCAACTAGACAATTTGAACTTAATGCGATGTTACTCTGTCTACTGCATGTCTGTGCCTACATTGACTTATTTTGAGATGTTCTTCTGACAACCATATTTCAACATGTACAGTCTATGACTCTTTCTGTATGATTTTAAATGTATGTATTTGTGATAAGACTTCCTTTTTGTCTACTTCTATTCCACGTTTCGTCAAGTTTATTTTTCCATCCATTTCATTGTCCCTCCCTCCCTCCTTCCATTTTTCCATTTGCACATCTGGTGTATCCCATATGGCATCATATACAGTCTGTTTCTTGCTAGGATGTGATGCTACATATCCTTTGACACAGTGCTTCCTTTTTGAGTGACTTTCTGTGATGGCTTCCTCTGCACCATGGAGCAGCCCATACGTCCTTCTTTCATCCAGCTACATATTTATGTCATAAAACCACTCATCAATACAATCAAACTTTTCATATAGCCATCCTTTAGTACGTACATCCATGCGTCTGCTTATACTAATGAGACAAATTGTGCTTAATGTAACGTTCCTCTCTCTGCCGATGTCTGTGTTCACATTAGCTTATTTTGAGATGTTCTCCTGTCAGCCATATTCCAACATGTGTATCTGTGTATCTTTCTGTAATATTTTAATATATGTACTTTGTGCTAGCACGTTTCCTTTGAGTCTTCTGTGATGAGTACTTGTTTGTGTCCTGTAGCGTGCCGTACATTCTGATTGTTTCCAGTTTGTTCAAACTGTAATACTACTCATCAGTATGAACTGTCTGTTCCAGTTTTCATCAGTTTACATTTCCATCCATTTCGATGTCCTTCCCACCATTCTTCCTTTCCCCCTTCATGCAAATGTGTTTGACCCCCCCCCCCATCACCACTTGCAGTTGTTTTGTTTTTTTTTAACAATGGATGGATGTGAAAACCATTTCAGTTATGCCACTATCATGTCACACTGCATGAATAATTAGGCTACACATCACATTAAGTGGATGAAATGATGATCTTTCATTTACTGCTAACAAAATTGAGTGTTGCTCTGATCCATTTTAATCAAAAATGGTTACATCACCTCTGTCACAAGCTTGATCACTACACTTCAGGCATTATATCACCGGTAAAATAAATCTTAAGTTGCACTTCTATATCTCAATACTGTTGCTCTTTGCCAGATTTAAAGTCCATTGTCTAAATTTTATAAGTACGGATGTAGACACTTGTAGTTCAAGTTAACTGGGATTGTCATTTTCGCATAATTTTTTTTTTCTTCAATATGAGGAAAACTTTGGGCTAATAAGTTTCACATGCTGTTGCCAAAATTGTTTCCCTCATTGTGTTGCAAATGATCCCCGGAAAAGCTATAGGCTACTAAATGGAAAAAGAAATTAAATGAAAGCTGCAATCCTAAAATGTCGCCTCTGGCAACCTGAGTGAACTCGTAGTCGGTTGTCTTTTGACTGGCTGTGATCCATGGAAATCTATTTCGGTTAAGTGCCAGCACCAGCTGCAAAATACAAAACAGGAGCAGCATGTCGTAGGTGGAGAGCAGGCTGGCTTAGCGATTCAGCATTCAGCGGGCGTATAGATGCTCAATATGGAGCTTTTCACTCTGTTGACCTCATGGTCATAAGGTAGCATCATGATTAATCTGCTGTTCTTTTTTTGCTTGCACTGCGAGCTTGACAACATCAGTCTTGGAGGAGGTGATTGTGTCAAATAGCTTGCTCCTCTCGTATCGTGATTGATGTGACTTGAAAACGGTACCTTTCAGTGTTATCATGTTTGTTTTCTAGGTTGCCAAGTAAAAAAAAATTTACAAGAGAAGTTCTAGGGACCTTAAGGAGCTAATAAAGTTTCCAGCAATTCTATGGTTAGCTGTAATACTAGGGCTGGAGCAGCCAGAATATTACCGGCCGAAGAGAAAATCCTCTTGGAAGGGACACTGGTTGCTTTTTGGTTGGTATAGTGTACCACAGTTCCAAAATCGTTATCTTTTGGTGAAAGCTTTTTTCCACAATTTTAGTCATATCATTACAGATATAAACTGCTACGGACTGATTGGGCATAAGGCAAATTAAATGGAAGCTTGAAGCTAGAAATTGAAGGTTGTCTAGATTCTATTTGGATGTGGATTGGGATATTGCTTCTGGATGATGTCGGGACAAGTGATTTCTCCAATACGTTACCACAATGTTTAACTTCCAAGTTGCACAGCTTAACTTAATTTCGTTGTACTCGTTACAATGACAATAAAGATATTCTGATTCTGATTCTTACATATTCTTCTTTACCGACGCACTGTTTGAATCCGTAGTAGGGCCACATGTCTGATGTAGGTGTCGAAGGCTGTGGTTTCGGTGGATCATTATCCACCATTGTTGTGGCAGGTCAGAAAAGCAATATTTTTACCCAGGCTTAATTAATGCTTGAAGTAATCTGACTGTTAAAACAGATTAAGGCAAGAAATTATTGAAAAAACTTGAAATATTTCTGCCTCTGGGCATTGTCAGCTGTTACATTAAGCAGGATGTTCATGTGTGCATGTACTTGATTTTCAGTGAAAAATGAACCATCAAGGAAAGAGGAGGGGTGAAGACAGCATTGGTGCTGTGATTGACTTCTTGCTGGCCAATGCCCGACTTGTGCTTGGGGTAGGCGGAGCTGCGGTGCTGGGAATAGCCACCTTGGCTGTTAAACGGGTAAGCGAACTGAAATGCACTCATCAGGGAGTTGGTGAAGAGCCTAACTGTTAGTCCATTATAGCGTATGTCGATACAAGAAAGCTGACATTGACGAGATCTCCTAAAAAAAAATAAAAGCCTGAACTCTGTTGTCGTAGCTGATCGAACGTGCAGGCAGACCCCCAGATGAAGAAAAGCCAGATCAAAAGCTGGACAGCTGGGAGGAGCTAAGCCTTGTCAGCGCCTCTCCAAAACTACTGAAGAAGGGCATTGAGGGGGTGGTCATGAAGCAAATCACAGCTGCCACAAAAACACAGAAAGGTAGTCCGTCTGGAATGTAGAACACACGACACGTGCAAAAATAATTTGTTTTGATGTTCTTATTAGATCCAGACCCTATTGGGAAGGAGAGTGATTATCTGTTCGACTTTGTTTCTGGGTCAGGAATAATGAACCAAAACATTGTGCTCTGACCTCTTGCTACATTTCAGCAGAGCTGAACAGGCCCCTAAGCGTGCCTGAGAAACCCAAGGCTGAAGTGAAGGAGCACCTGTGCATCACTCTTCAGGAGAAGCTCCAGCGCTACTACCAGACCCATGTAGTGCTCTCCATGGAGGATGTGAACTGGGCCAAGCAGCAGGCCCTGGACATTTGCACAGAGATCCAGGGCTTCCTCCATGCCAAGCACCCAGACATGCCCCTGGGGGACATGTACTTGGGAGGCTCTCTGGTGGACGATTTTCAGGTCGTGGCCCCAGACCATGCCTGCCTCCTTGTACCCCTGCAGGTCGAGGACTGTCTCTGGACACTGATTCCAGGAGAGGAGACCATCCTGGGGAACCCTCAGTTCTGTATGGTCCGCCGAAAGAACCTGGAATACTTTCCACGCGGCCGCTGTTTCTGGGACAGGTTCTTAGTAGGGGGCTACCTGTCCTCCAAGCTGATCACTGAAATCCTGAACAAGACTGTGATGGAGACCATGAACTGGCCATCCATCAGCAGCACCTTGGACTGCCTAGTAAGGCCTGTTATGGGATCCCAGGAGCTGAAGTTGGAGGTTCTGAGGGAAAAGAGCAAGATGTTCATCAGCATCCTGCCTACCGTATATCTGAATGACACCGTCCTGTCTGCTCAGTTGGAGGTCACAGGTAATTTTGACAACTTGTGGTACCAAAGCTTTTACACCTCTGAGACTTCCAAGCTTGCTGATCTGGACGAGAAGGACTGCGGCCTTCGAAAGAAGTGTGTGAAAACCCTAAAGGCAGTGTGCAAAAACAACCCCGCACTAAGGAAGCTGTCCGGTCAACACCTAATAAACGTAATTTTACATCTCAGTGATAAGGAGTCCGATTGGACAGAAGCTGCTTTTGTCGACAGGTTTCTACAAGTGATCAAAGAGCTGATTGGATACCTAGAAATAAGTTGCCTTCCCAGCTACTTTAGAGAGACTGTGAACTTGCTAGCTGAGTTTTCTGAGGAGGAAATTGATGAAATGGGTTTTATGTTGTACTGTGCTGTTTCGGATCCAGAAATACTGCTTGAAGCACAGTAACCCCCTGAATATCAAGCTCTAATTCATTTAAAGTCTTTAAGCTGTGTCTAATAATATGCTCACTTTTATTAATTTAGGCAAGCTGAAGAGTAGCTATTTGTTCGTTTACTGAATTTTTTTCTACTCCACCTTCATGCAATTTATAAGTGCTTTTTATTTAGGTTGTGTTGACATATTTTTGCATATGATACTGTGGAAATTACTGAAAATTGTTTTAGTGTATCCTAAGATGTTTCATATAAAATGATTTTTTCATGCTAAATTCAGCAGTTTTCATTTTAATGGCACATTAAGTGCACTGAGTGATGAATTAATGTTGTTTGCTAAAGTTGCTTACGTTCAATGATCAGTAAATGCGTGATTCCTTAAAGCAAATGGATTTAAATTGGATAAAAGTATGTGAAATGATAGGCTATTGAATATACATTTGTAAAATAAAAAATGTCTTGAAACATAATACCCTTGTATTTCATATGCAATACACAATTGTGCACATCAAAACTCATTGTCATGTGTCCTGTGGTTTGATTTGAAGTTTCAGTCCCTTTTAGCAGTGCCGTCTGTGGTTATTTTTCTTTTCTATAGGAGCCACATGTTCACACAAACACCTCAGCTTTGGATAGTTTAGCTGGAGGGATCTGTGATAAAATATGTAACTTCAGTCATGGGGATCAATCGCAGCTTAATCCTTTCTGTAATGTGTTAACTTTACGCTTGAAGCACAATTTAATTTAAATCAGAAATAATGTGACAGGACTAATTTTCTAATCCTGATAATACAGGGACCGACTCACACACTTCCCTCGTGCCTGGAGTCTTTCCAAAGTGCCAAGCAGGGTTATAAAAATGGGTATGTATTCATTTTGCAAAATGAATATATTAGACAATTTATTAACTGTCAAATTTCACAAGAGCAACAATAAAATGATTAAAACCAATCAGTGCAAATATACAAGCATCGAATAATTCGGTCAAATTCAAATATTAGGACACTCACTTTAATATTAACCACAATAACCAGTCCACAGCAATGATTAAAATGGTTCAATCCATCCAAAGTGTCAGACAATAAATGATTCGAAATCATCCACTCCAAAAGATTAAGCAATATTCAAAACCATCCCCAAGTGCAACCTTGCGGATTACAGGGTCTAGTAGAAATCATGGAGCCGCCCCCATTGCCGATGTCTTTTCTCGCATGAGCTGACGTCAGACCACTGCTAATAAAGTAATAATAATTAACCCTTTCCAGTCCTGATAAAACAAATGCTCATACGTGTTGATGGTCTTAAATAAATTCTGTTTACGTGTTTTCTATCCGATCTCTTGGATCGGTGGTTATATTGAAATCATATTTTAAGAGTTGGGTCTGAATAAACTGAAATTGATTCTACATCAGCTGTTAAGGCTGAGGAATTAACCAAAGCCACCTAGCTATGTCCGGTTAGCTAAATAAATACTACAGACAAAAACGAGCAAATGTCATCTGCACAGATATATAATCAAAACATTTTTGAGCAGATGTCACAAGTACGAGCTTGCGGAACAGCACTTGGGTGTTTGTAGTGTAGTATAAACAGTAAGGCTGTGTAACAGGAGGAAGAGGAGAGTCCTCGGTGCTTCCTCGTTGCAAGCTTGTCACATGGCTAAATATGGCTGATGATTTCTGCCGCTACCTTTGGACGTGTCACGCACTATTTTTGCTGTCATCTCACTTTCCCGCATGTTTCCTGCATTAAATTGGATCTGGAGAGGGTGACACGCAGAGAAGGAAATGTCCCTCTAAGTCCTGGCGACTTCCATCCGGCGAAGACGTACAGTAACCCCGCAGTTATGATATTTCTCGTTGGCTTTACCGTAAGATGACAGTGCTGTTGATTATTTTGACTTGGTAGGCAATGGTGTTATTAATAGCGCTGAAAGGCAGAACACGGATTATTTCAGAATCGGCGTAAACGCATAAGGCGGTTATTAAAAGATCGGAGTGTTTTATGTAACATTTTACTGTATTATGCTTTACGCGATGCAGTGGACACTGAACGCAGCGAATATGTATGGAAGTACAGCTGCCTCTTGACAGTGCTGACAACATGAATGGTGACTGCAAAAAGAAAGCAGGATAACGTTTTATCCATGCCATCTACAAAAATATAGAAAATATGATCGGCTCCCCCGATTTGGTGGCATTTACCAAAGAAAATGATTTTGGAATTGCTGATGTAGACCCCCCTCTGCTTCCAGAGGAGTTTTCTCTGCCTCTTTTTCCTTATTCGGAAAATGAAACCCCTTGGTCTAAGACGTCTTATGAGAAATTTACCAAGGATTTCATTCTCATCTCAGAGTTTTCTGAACAAGTTGGCCCACAGCCTTTAATTACCATTCCAGATGGGCCTAAGGTCTGTGGCACATTTGATCTCAATTATTTCTCCCTGCGCATCATGTCTGTAGATTACCAAGCCTCCTTTGTGGGACACCCGCCAGGCTGTAGCTATCCAAAGCTTAATTTTGTGGAAGACTCAAAAGTTGTGCTCGGGGATTCGAAAGAAGGCGCTTTTGCGTACGTGCACCATCTCACCCTTTATGACTTGGAAGCTCGGGGCTTCGTCCGGCCTTTCTGCATGGCATACATCTCAGCAGATGAGAGGAAGATAATGCAGCAGTTTCTGGAACTATCATCGGAGTTCTCCAAAGCGTCAGAGTGTTTGAAAACTGGAAATCGGAAAGCGTTTGCAAATGAGGTTGAAAAGAAACTTAAAGACCTGGAATATACTCGTGCTGTCTTACATAAGGAGACGGAATTACAGAAGCTGAACAATGGTTGCTATTCGACTCAAGCAATAGAAAAAGCTAATGAGTTAGCCAATGTTGAAAAGTCTATATACGAACATAAAGATCTGTTGAGGCAAATTACATCCTACCCAAACAGAAAAACTAAAGACCCTGACTTTCTTCCCTATAACCCAGACAACACAGTTGATTCAACTACCTTGGATCCGGACTCCACGAGCGAATCCAGGCCTCAAGGTCAGTCAGAGGATCTTAACATTAAACGCAGTCCCTCATACATCCCTCAGCTCATAAAGGCAAAATCTGCAAAATGCTTTGATAAGCGCTTAAAGACACTCGAGGAGCTATGTGACTTATATTTCTTCCACCAAACGATGGACCAGCTAAAGCAAATTGAAAAGACCTTTAGAGGAGATCTTTCCTATATCTACACAAACCAGATAGGTCAAGCTTTGCTGAAGAAACAGAAATTCACCAACTTCCTCTTTGAAGACTATAGCACCTGGGAGGAAGAGGAGACTGAGAAGCACTTTTATAATGAAAAGGACAATTTGCTTACTAATCTACCTCCTCCTGTTTCCACCCGGGCAGTTGAACCTGAAAGTCTTGAATCCTACATCTCCTGCGTAGAAACAGTTCCCATAAAAATGGATACAGCAGGTGACGAAGAAGAAGTTCTTCAAACAGCAGAGTTGACAGAATCGAGTCCATGTGACATCAGGCAGACTAATTCTGACAGAGGTATGGATGCTGAGATGAAAGGGAGCTTAAGCAGTGGCGAGAGCATTGAAGTACTTGGTACTGAGAAGTCTTTCAAAACTCAGGGAATTCACCTGAATTCAGAAACCGTCACAAACCTCTCCCCACACTATCCTGTCACAGTCAGGAAAAGAACTGTCACCAAGAGGGCAAATAGCGAAGATAGCATCGAAGTCTTGAGCACTACAGATTCCATTATACCTGAGGATTTAAGAGCATCCTATCCTTGTGCTATTTACGAGGAAGACTGTATAGATCCAGGGGAGGACCTCACAAACAACATGCATGAACAGATATTTTCAGTTAATTCTGACACTGTTACCCAGAATGAATATGTTTATGACACTGGGACTTTGGTCCAAGTGGATGCACCTTGCTGCATGGGACAGGAGAGCCTTACCTATGAAGAGCCTTCCCCAGAGCTGGCGCAGGAATCCTCTGCCAATGGGGTGGTCAAACAAGAACCCCAGTCTTGCCGTCTGGGGGACCTTACACTGCAGGTAGATTTCACACTTGATGACACAAGCATATCCGATGGCCTCGTAAGCGGCATTACGCCTTACGAACTAAATCCCAACTGTCTGTTAGACGAGACGTCGGGGATGAGCGCGGATGACTTCTCTGACAGCACCAGCTTCATGAGTACCTCCACGAGCTCCGATCAGACGCACTTTCCTTTCCTCTACGGCAGTCCCGTTACCATGAAGCAAAAGAAGAAGGCCGGGCAGAGTGCGCTCAGATTCATCCGACAATATCCCTTTGCCCAGCAAGCCATATACTGCCTGCTGAGCGGAAGGCCTCTGGTGGTTTTTGGGACAGACGAGCGGACTGTGAGAAAGCTGGTTAACGCTTTATCGATTTATGTACCTAACCTTGGCAAGTATGGAGAATCTGTGAAAGCATGGCTTACCTCACCTTTTCAAGTGACAGACCTGCAGAACTGGAAGCTCATTGGCATGCACAAGTAAGTCTCTTATTGATTAACAATACTAAGCACATACTCTATATCAAAGATTAGTATTGTATGTTTTTGTACTAGTGAATACTGTATTTACTTATTCAGCCATCTGTCGTTTTGGTGTAACTGACTTCCATTGATGCTACATTTTAAATGTGCCTGTTCTACACATCATTTTTGTCCGCTTTGTTGCAGGTATCTGTTGTTTAAAGAAGTAATTGTGATTTTGAAACTTGGTGGAGTGTTAATCTTAAAATAATAATCAGCTGTTCATGCAATTCTTGGATTTTTTTTCACAGTTTAAAGACACACATGCTTAAAATGTCAAAATAAATCAGATCATAGCTTGGTGTGCACTAATCATCTGTTCAAGACAGAGACAATGAAGAGTCACTTTTTAAGAACCTTCTAGTCAGTAAACACTGAAGACCAAATGCTGTGAGACGGAGGACTGGGGAAATAAATTGTGATTCTGTGTTCACAGATTTGAACCTTTGGACCTTTATCGTGACCCAGTTTTCACAAACCCAGTTTTTTCTAGCAAGTCTGATATATCCATCCATCCATCCATCCATCTCCTAAGCATGCATCCCTGTCCAGGTCATAGGGGGTCCTGGACCTTATCTCAGGCAACATTGGGCATGAGACTAGTGTATACTCTGGGTAGTATACCAGTCCATTGTAGGGAAGATGTGCTGTATGAATTATAATAATATATGATCTTGGTATATTTTATTAGTTCTAAGCAGGAACTTGAGAACCATTCACACCAGCATTAGTCATTCTGGAAGTCTGGCTTCTGCAAAGATGCTGCCGTTATAGTTGACATTGAATGTCATTTGCACTGTGTGACAAGTGAACATGATGTGCTCAATGTGGGTGTTTCTCTCTTAGCACCTAATCTGCCAGGCAGCACACTCTTAGTGTTAAAATACAGTATGTCTACCACTGTTGTGGTTCCTACCAGTTAAGGTCCGGTTGTTTAATTCACTGGAGTTCTTTAAGCCGTAAAGCATGAATGACTTTACAGCTCATTGTCTTCCTCTAAAATAAGCTCGCCTCTTTCTGTCTGATGTTCCAGGGTGGCCTCTCCAGCAGGGTCCAGTATCCTTCACTCCCTGAAGCGTTACAGCCGCTACATCAGCATCCTGGACACTGATCACAAGACCCTCCGCTGCCCGCCATACAGAGGTACGCTAATCGAGCGTCTCGTCGACCACCGGACCCAGATCAAGCGCGGCAGCACCTACTTCCTGCACGCACAGAGTTTGCTGACGCAGCTGTGCTCCAAGGCCTTCCTGTATACGTTCTGTCATCATCTCCATCTCTCTGTGAGTCCTGGCGAGGGCCAGGATGTGGTGGCATCCCGCAGGACGAATTTCCTGCGCCACTTTGGCTGCACTCAGGAGGACGCCAGGATTTTACAGTTCCTCTCTGAGCTTATCAAATGCTATTACCTGCGAGCTCCCAGACAAGGAGCCAACCCTCTGGTCTTCAGATTCAGTTATGTCACCAGCGTCGTCTATAAAATTTAGACTTGAAAATGTCGTACACCAGATTGTATCGCTGGGCTATTAACTTCTTAGCAAGAGTTGAACAACAGGAAAGCAAATGAACACTATCTGTTTGCTTTTCCACATCCCTGTGAGTTTGTTGGGCAATGTGTTTGCCGTTAACTGTTTCCACTCATGTACTTAATAAGCTGTTGCTACTAAATCACTGTCTGTTACTGGAGAGCCATATTACTGGAAAAATAGCAACTAACATATTGTATTATGAGCAAAAATCATGACCCCAAAAGAAGGGTGTTTTAACTAAGAGAATTTAACCACTAAAATATGCTGTATGATGTTAATGCGCTTTAATATTTTGTCAGAGAAAGATGTTTGAGTCTCTTGGTGATGCTTATTTTGCCATAACAGTCCAAGCAGTGCAGAAACATCATATTGAACACTTGAAGGACGCCGCTGCGATTTTGTCTGCTAAACAGACGTTCTCATTTTGTTGACAAAACCATTTTATCATAGGAAAATATTCAGTACGGTTACAGTCGTTTATACCTTTTAGAACATTTTCTTAAATGTGAAGTATTGTGGGGAACAAATCTTAACAGGAATTAAAAGCAACAAAATGATTCATGTCAAAAAATGGAAGTGTTAACAAGATGTCGTCTGGTACATCTAAACGCTATGGGCTGCAAACGTAGCGCAAATGAACGGCAAATTCTCAGAACTGAAGAGGATCCAGACTGGTTCTGCAAGAGTGCCATGGCCACTCACTGACCGCTCTGTATTACGGTGTAACGAGCTCCATTACCTTCCGACCGATTACTATGATGCACGTGCAGGTAGTGAGTGCCATGCAGGTTGGAGTCTCGCGTGTCCCGTACGCGACTCGACGCTCACCTAACACTACCGACATCTTTCCACGTGTCACCTGGTCTCGTTCCTGTAAAGAAACCTGGTAATAATCATCGTGTTAAAGACGAGAAACGACCACTCACCATAACATATGTCCATATAAATAATTTTCAACCACTTTATTTCAACTACTGATGGCTAATGTCGGGTCTGACGGGTGAATTAAGAAATTTTAACCGAATCTAAATTTAAACAAAATATGAGAATCTTGTCCTAAGAGAATGATGTTTTTAACAACAATGAATCATGTTCTGGGTAAATAAGTGTATAAATTATATGTGGAATCATAAATGGAAATTAATTTTCAAACAGGGTCCTGGGTTCTGTGCATGTTGTAATGTAAAGATCATGCATGCTAAAACATTTTATTTAGTGATTCTTGTGTATGTATATATATATATATATATAAATATATATAAAAATGTATGTCTCGGGTCAGCTATCATCAGTTTTTCACATTATCACTTGTGTTTTTTAAGTTCTTTTTAGGTGTGGCTAGTCTTTTTCTCCTTAATTCTTGTCAGTATTCTGATAAATCAACTCTGTATTCAGTATGTTATTTAGTTTAACTTTCAGCTGATCCCGTTGTGTTTTTGGATAATCACATTTGAAAATTAAGCTTCTGTTTATTTAGCAATTTTCATGAAAATCAGGAAAGGAAAAGCAACTGCAGGCGGTAAATTTGGTAAATTCACATATCCTTTAGCCTGTTTATTCACTGAGAAAATCACTTAAACCAATACGGTCCTTAAGCAACTACAGAGTTCGATACTCATGTCAAATGACTTCATTCAGGCTTAAAATCAATATACCCAAACTTCATAGGGTTTTGGATGTCAGTCATTTGGGAGGTGTGTACGTCTGCATCTTGAAGGATTATGCTGCTTTCGAGAACAATTTAGAAGCCTATTGTGATTATGTTTTTGCTACGAGTTGTTTTGAATGTAATTCTTTGATAAGCCATAATGCAGCCAGCCTTCGGAGGAATCAGCACATTAAGGCTCCAGCTTTTCAAAATGTGCTGTGTTCAAACTCTGATACTGGATCGACAGCCCTGAACTGAAGCAAATCAAAGCTAACCAATCCAGTAATCAACTATATACTGTATTCTGAATCATTTACTTTGCACACCTCACAAAGATATTTTACCAGATTGTCTGAGGTATTCTGAGATACTTGGATCATGTTTTCTGAGTCAGACGTATAGTTGCAGGTAAAACTTCATCTTTTGAACAGAGATTATGTAACCGAAAGCATGGCTGAGTGACGTTTGCTCTGACCTTCGTGGATATGGTGCCTCACGAGCTAGCCTGTATTCGTACAGCTAATCCACACTGCCTTTTTGTGTGAGTTAGTGTGAATGTTTCTGTGAGTCAGTTTCCGTGGTTAGAGTTACTCTCATTTGCTAGTTATTTAAATTAAGCATTAATATAACTTTAAATGTCTCCTGTTTTCTCTGTTGATTTTGCACTAAAATTAAGTTCACAGATTATTTATTGTTTTTTTCTCCTTTTATGTATGTACTATAATGTTGATTGTAAACAGAAAAACAATATATAATAAAGAAAATGAGATCGACGCTGGCAGTAGCATTGGCAATCATTGTGGGCCTATTTTTGTGAAGTGCAGGAAAAGATTGTGCAGGAACAACACGCCTTTAAGTTTTTGTAAATATAGGATTACATCAAGAAGGGGTTAATGATATGAGGGCATAGTTACCCAGGGTTAGCAATGATTTCATTTCCATTTGAAATATGCTACTGTAAATTGAATGTTGTATATATTTGCTGTTAACACAGAGCCCTGGGTCCGAGATCCCCAAAGAGACAGCCAGTGGCGATAGTGGAAAGAAAAACTCCCACCCTTGAAAATGAACATGTTGCCTCTTTCAGCTTTATCCTTTATCCCATTTCATATACTTTAGCGTTGTTTCAAAATGTACAAGTCTGCCACTAATGTCGATTACATTTCATACGGGATAGCTTCTCTAAACCACAATGAATTCTCTGTTTTGTGAATTTCTATCGTAGTTTCATTTGTGTTGCGATTATGCTGAGCTACAAAATAACAATAGTTAGAAAATAAGGAGTCCTTTTCTGTTAAGCGTGACAAACCGGGAGGGAAGTACTCAGGCCCCTCAGGCGGCACTGTGGGCTAAACCAATCGAGCTGGTTTTGTGCAGAGTGAGACAGCACCACTTATCTCTAGGCTGGAGTTGGCTCTGAGCGAGAGGCCCGTCATGAAATGAACTGGCCATTCGAGAAAGTAGATTTAAAAAATACTGAAATAAAAACCAGATTTAAAGGGTTACATAAGGGGCTGGAGCTTATCCCAGGCAGCACAGGGCCCAAGGCTATGCTACATCCTGGATGGTATGCCAGTCCATCACAGGGTATATATTGCCGCCCTGGTCAAAACCACCCTAAAGAGCCTCCCTTCCCCAACAGACACTGTAACCGACCAGAAATTTCTGGGACTGAGAGAGGATGGGCTGGCGCGGTGATACATTGGTGCGACGGCAAGAAATTTGTGCCAGCAGAGGAGGGACTGCATGCCACCCCAGGTGGTTGTCCATATCTCAAATATCTACTGTCACACCTGATTCTGAGTCACCTGTTTACCTAACTAAATACCATTGAACTGCGGGTAGAAAGCAGAGTACCCAGTGGTCAGCTGCACAGCACAGAGAGACATGTAAGCTCTAAACACACAGAACAGAGGTGGGATTTGAATCCCCAACCCTGGAGGTGTGAGCTACCAGTGCTAATCAAAGAACCACTGTAGCTATTTGTCCTCTATCAAGGATGCTTGATCTTGTAGTAATTTTAATTGCCTTATCAGATAAATACAGCACAGCAGCACGAGACAGACATTTCATGCAAAAGGCCTAAAATATGTGATTTATCTGTTGGAAAATCTAGGTTTGGGGAACAAATGGCCACAGGCATACAGACCAGGTCTTTCAGGAATTATAATCTTCTGAAACACCAAGAGATTCGCACTAACAGTTAAAGCTCCCAGAGTCACACATTTTCTAAAAACACAGTTGTGGGCAGTCAGGCTGCCAAAAGGAATATGGTTACAAAGAGTTGTAAACTGGCATAAGGAAATGTATAGTTTCGATTCCAGAGGAAATCCCTAACCCAAATCTACATTTCAATAAATTGCCCACTCCACAAAATGTCAGCAAAGTTAAGGTCTATTAATGATGGTTTCAAAATTTATCATCTTTACTTAAATCTTCCAAGCACAAAAAGTATGTACTCTTTTACAATAATACATTTTATACACCATTATTCAAAATATTCAATCACTCCCCAAATACCATGTTCCATCACATAAGGAATTTTCTATTTTCAAACAGCGTGACATTATTTTCCGGGCCGATTTGTCTCTCCACTGACGTCGTGCTTTTCAGTCTCTCGAATTGGCAGTTTAAATTTTTCCCATGGATGTGGCGTCTCCTGTCCTGGCATGGACTTCAGCCAATGGGCGTAGTAACCTCTAAAACCGTCGATTTTCTCCAGGTAGATGTTTCTGGATTTGTACTGGAAAAAGCAAAACACCAACATGAGTAAAGGCGATGGTTCACGACACCCCCTTTAATTCTGAGATCAACGTGCGTGTGATTTTCCGTAACTAAGCAACCACATCGTGCGCGATTTTACCTTGTCGTACTTCTGCGGATACTGAGCTATGAACTCAAGCTGCCGTATGATGACCTCGTTTGGGGCCACCTGGTTTTGCTTCATACTTTTCAGAATCTCTTTCAAATACACATAGTCCAGCCGTCTAGAAGCGCTGCCGATGAGAGCACTGTACACGTGAGCATTGGGATTGATTCCGGAAGCCTACAATAAAATACAGGAAAGATATAACACCACACACACCGCTGCACAGAAGATTTATCAAGCCACACATCATTCTTAGAAAACAACACTGCAGGCTATTCTGTAGTGTCCTGTCTTGTGAACACCCTGTGTTTGAAGACTGAGGTGGACTTATGACAAGTCCGCCATCTTGACATTAGATGCATGGCGGAATTGCTCAGGACAGCTGATCCCACTCCTTCTGAGGACTATCGAAACAGTTCGAGGAAGTCACTAAACCATAAAAAAAGATCATAAACACTTTAGGTACCAGAAAAGCTGTCATCTCACCTGCATGTCAGAAAGCAGCTGCAGTCCATCATTCATCCTGCTGCAAGCGACGGCCAGGCTGCTGTACGTATGCAGGTCGGCTGTCATACCCCTCTCAGCCAGCAGGGGCACAAGGGCCTGAAGGTGATCGAGAAGAACCTGAGCTTTCCTCGGAAGAGGCGAATGATGATCGTAGAATGCAACACTAATAATACTAATGCGTTTTATTTGTATGGCGATTTTAACGGACCTGAAGATGCTTACATTAAATTAGAAGGGATAGACAGGGAATGCAGAACCAGGTAATAACATACGAAAGAATAATAGTATATAGACTTGTTTAAGATATAGTATACAAATATTACTAAAAGATATAGTACAATAATAGCCAATGGAATTATCATGTATATATGATGAACTGCAGTGTAGCAATATAATAATAGTAGAGCATGATGTAGTATTTCAGTGGTAAAGGGTGTCTCATAGGAAACATTTAATTCATATTACTCTGATACTACATGATATTCCTGTAATACATGTGGAAATCACGGTTACCCTTGCTCCGATCAAGTCGCCCGCTTTGGCTCTTCTTCGCACCAGGGTATTGAAGAAGGCGATGTCTAATTTCACCCTGTGCTGCTCGGCAACTGCGAGCAGGCTCGCCACCGATTGGCTTCCGGGTTCTGTCACGTCAGCCAACAAGGTGAGAGTCTTGATGTCAGGTTTCAGGCCGTCGGAGCACATCTTCTTCAGGAAGCCGTCCACGTTCCCTATCAGCGCCAATCTGTCAGAGGCGTTGGCCACGCACCCCAGGGAGACCACGCTCACGCCATCAATTTGATCGTTGAGAAGGTTGGGCAGGTTCTCGCTGTTCACCGAAGACTGGGACTCAAGGCATTCAACAGGAGAAGCTAGTTTATTACATACAGTACTCAGTCTTTGGGAGGAAAGATGGTGGAGGTCATCTTGCTGTAGATGAGACTCGCCCTCTTCCCTTATGATCAGCCCATCAGCCTGCTCCTTGTCAGAGACAGTAATGCCGTGTTGTCCTGTCATTTCACACCTTCCTGGGTTCTCGTCTACGAAGAGCTGCTTTTCAAAGGCATCCACGTCCAAATCTATAATGTGGGACTCCTGTTCTTGGTCACGTGCCCTCAAGCCCCGTCCGTATCTCGTCGGCTCGGGGCTTAACATCCCTTCGTCTCTCAGAAGTAGATGGGAGGCCACTGCTGGGTCACCGATGCCACAGTCGCGTGCCGCACGGAGTAGCAGGTTATAGCTGTGCGAACTGGGCTTAATCCTGCACTTTAACATCTGACGCCAAACCTATGTGGAATACGGGTTCAAATACCTGCATTTTACATATACAGTATATATTACATACAGATATCTCGATAATGCAACCCTGACCTGTAAGGCAAGCCTGAAGCCGGTATCTTGCTCTCTAACACATCCCATTAGGAGAAAGTTGAACGTCTCATGCGTGACGATGTGGCCGCTTCTCACCATCTCCTGCAACGGTACGTTCGATCACAACATGCCCAAGTGAGACCGTGATGTGGAGGCCGCGCCGACACTCACCCGCAGTACGTGGAAACAGGCGCCGAGGTTGGAGCAGAGCGCGTGGGTCTTGAGCAGGGCGTGGTATGTGATGGTGCTCAGCTGGATGTTCTTCCTCTGCAGCTCCTGCTGCAGGCCAAGGGCCTGCTGTAACCCCGACGCCTTCCAGGGAGACTCGGCACAGGCGTTGAACAAAGCGGTGTAGGTTGCGTCGGTCGGCTCGATGCCCCGCTTCTTCATCTTTTAATAACCAAAAAGAAAGAATCATTTCAAAGACACATACACATACACTTCTATCATAAGCGACATACAGTATGCATACATCACAAGCATTCAGCTGTTAGAAAGCCACATTAGATGTAAATGCAGCTAGGCTGAGGTTCCAATGAGGGACCTGTAACAACTGCAACTTAGCATTGGACCAGGAGCTGTACAAAACCTTACAAAACTGTAAAAACCAAACAAAAGAGCTTTTAAATCAAAATACCAAAAGGACCAGGTTCCCATCAAACAAGTGGAAACTTCAAGAGCATCCAATGTTGCCAAGAGGCCATAACCAACTGATGCCAGATGGAGATGTTCAAGAGGGGTATTCCAGAAAGAGGGTTCAACATATATAGTTAACCCTCATTTCTGATTGGATAAAACTGAAAGGCCAACTTCAGGATGTGAATCTTGACGAATCCTGAAGTTGGGCTTTGGATTTTCTTCAATCATAATTCAGGTTTAATGACAGGATTTGTTAAACCCACTATCTGGAATATCCCCCTGGTCAGCAATCTGAAGAGCTAGCTGATGTGATCCGGGGGGAAAACAAAAAACCTAAAACTGTATTTCAGTTTCTCTTTATAGTTCTGCACATAATACTTTATGAAGATCTTTATATCGAATACTGTCAATTAAACCGTGTAGCATTAATAAAAAATATCCGCACACCTTACTTCAGCCTTGCCAAAACCTAGCTGGCTTTAATGAAAAGCTGCCTTACTACTTTCAGAAGCTATAACTCTTGCCCTAATTTGTGGCGTTTTACAAACACTTACGTCGTTGTAAAGTTTGAAAGCCTTTTTGACGTATCCGACCCGGCCACAGCCGCCGATCAGCACTGTGTAATTAAACTCCTCTGGATGCAGCCGTTCAACCTTCAACATCTGCGTCTCAAACAGGTCAAGTGCTTCAACGAGCTAAATCAAAAAGGAAATGCCGATTTAAAGTTCTCTTCGGTACTTCAAATCCACATCCAGTTAATACCAAGTTGCAATTATTGTGCAGATTTGTAAGCGATTCATTCAAAGGTTTCCTGCCATCGTCAGCTTGACTTTGGTGGTACCCGTAAATCGACCGTTTTACCTTCTTTTTCTTGATCAGTTTCTTACACTGAAGGAAATACCAGTATGGGGTATTTCTTCTGACCGGTCGGGGATGCAGCTCAGGGTCGTCGTCGTCGTCGTCTGTATTTTCTCTGCTGTATGCAAAATCTTGGACTTCTGCTGAGGTCTTGCGAAAAAACTTCCTGGATGAGAACCTCAAGGAGTGGGACCCAAAGTCATCCTCAGCCTGACCATTCCTGACCTTGTCAGTAGCAGTCATATCTGTGTCATCTGATGGAGGCAGGCGCCTTTGATCCACACTGTGATTATGTGAATTATCTTGTGAAGCACCTGACAGACTAAATTTTCTACAGTGGTCAAATAAAATTTTCTCTAAAGCTGCAGTTTTAGAAACAGGCACAATTCTCCCATGATTTCCCCAAGTCGATCCACTATAGTATTTGAAGCTATAGTCCAGAATGGCTCGTCCGCGCACGAAAAATCTAAAAGATAAATACTTAGACATTCTTAACACTAAGGTAATAAACCAACACTGTAGTTTGTGTTACATTCAAAGGCTGTTTTGCAAACAACCTGCACGCATGAATGCAAGTCGGGTACCAGATAGCTGTCAATAGTACCAGTTAGATAGAGATGTTGAAATATTTGTTTTAAATTTAATTTACATCGTAATATGTCCTAAAACAACACATTAAACTGTAGTGTAATCGCATTTTTTAACTAAGATTATTCCTATACTTGTTGCAATCCTGTAAAATATACTTCATGAAATTAAACTAATAACTACCCAAGCAGATCAAATCCAAGCGTGGCCATACGCACAGGGAAACACTATCACGTGTTAACCGACGTCCAACGTGAACGTCCGATCTTTCCAGACCTTCGTGTAGATGCCAGTGTTCACTACCCATTAGATTTTCAAAAACAAACGCTACAACAAAGAGAATCCTTATTTATTCACATGTTACATTATTCACTTTATTCACATTATTTACGGTAAACCGTGGTCTCCTAACTAATCCAGTTAATTGGTGTTGCGCGGCTCCTTTAAGGGTTTTCTCTAGGGTCGATTAGTCTGGCCTAGCAGGTCGGAGTTCGGAGTTCAAGTCTTCGAGTGCTCAGCCCCAGGGAGAGGGTTTCTTTTAATTGAAGAAAAGTCGTTCATTTCTGATACCAGCTTATCCAGATGTTCGTACGATAAGCTTTATGGTTCCATGTGTCGCCAGTTCAGTTAGAACATTTTGAGTAATCGGCTGAGCTACCAAATTCGCGTGTTTTATTGTCCGTTCAGTGAGGGACCATGCAGGAGCTGATCGCCACGGTGGATCACATCAAATTCGATCTGGAGGTGGCTGTGGAGCAGCAGCTGGGGGCTCAGCCTTTACCCTTCCCGGGGATGGACAGTAAGTCGGAATATTCTGCTGCGTGTCGTTCAGCCCGAATGAGAGCACAGATCAGAAGTTGGGCTTCTTTCCTGACGTCTCGGCTACACCGAGATGCTCGCTTCGTTGCCACGCAGAATCAGCATGACTTCTGCCTGTGTCGGGTTATAGACAAGTCACTTTTTACAGCCAGCTGGTGAAAACATCGGGTCTAAATGATTCCTGCCCGTCCCAGGAAGCCTGACAGGATACTTCTAATGGAAACTCGAGAGCATGGCGGGCAGTAAACTGGCACCGCCACCAAATCGGATAAGTGGTCATTACACTTGAATGGTCTGGCTAATTTTCCTGTGTATGCAATGATTGTTTTAATAATCTCTAAAATCGTAGCCTTGCATTTCCTGTTGGCATTCTTGTACGAAGCTCCCGTTGTGTCCCTGACCTGTGCCTTACCTGTGCCTTACCTGTACTTGCCACACACCCAGTCATAACTTTCATAATGCTTTTTTTTTTTTTTTCAGAATCGGGAGCGGCTGTCTGTGAATTTTTTATGAAAGCGGCCTGTTTAAAAGGTTGGTTCATAGTCTCCTTTGGGTGTTTTGTAAGTCCGCAGTAATGAATGATATTGACAACGTAATTATTCGTTGACTGTACTGAGGTAGGCTGTTTCTTGTGTTGTTAATTGTATATAATGAAGATTTCCTTTCCTGTTGCTGGGGTTGCCGTTGTTATCGCTTAGCTTGCCTGCATATGTAAGTTATTGTATATCTCGTTTTCTGAAGCAGTTTAAGTCAACTCCATCCATACAAGGTGTAGCAATTAAACCTTCCTGGGACTTCAAATTGTTTTCAATCGTGTTCTTAACCATTTCACTGTCCATTGCTCTGGTGTCAGCCCTCACTGCTGCGTACAATCGTCTTGTCTTAAAGGTGGGATGTGCCCCTTCCGTCACATCAGCGGGGAAAAAACAGTGGTCTGTAAGCACTGGCTGAGAGGTCTGTGTAAGAAAGGGGATCAGTGCGAGTTTCTACACGAATACGACATGACCAAGATGCCCGAATGTTACTTCTACTCCAAGTTTGGTGAGTGGACCACCACATGTCTACAAAAGCCATGGTAGTGTTTTGTGTTGCACTGCAAAGGCACTCATTTAAAAATATCTCCACAGGGGAATGCAGTAATAAAGAATGTCCCTTCTTGCACATTGACCCCGAGTCAAAGATTAAAGACTGTCCATGGTATGACAGGGGCTTCTGCAAGCATGGTGAGCGCTTTGTATTTGGATTTCTAATGTGAGTCTGAATTATGGATATGAGTGCAAAATTGGAATGATGGGGACTCTGGTGTCGTATGCATAAATGCTGTGTTTTTTAACATATACATGTGCATATCTGTATATGCCTGCATGTTAAACTCTTGCATTACAGGTCCTGACTGCAGACACAGACACACTAGAAGAGTCATCTGTGTCAACTACCTGGTGGGCTTCTGTCCAGAAGGCCGAGCTTGTAAATTTATGCAGTGAGTTTGTTTACATAAGTTTATATTACCCATTCCTCTCAAGTTTAAATTTGTCATATAGGGTACAATGGCAGCACGGTGACTCAATGGGTAGCCCTGTTGCCTCCTACCTCTAAGGTTGGTGGTTCGAATCTTACCCCTGCTCTGTGTGCTTGTAGGGTCTACATGTTCACCCCGTGTTGCAGTGGTTTCCCCCCATAGTCCTAAGATGTATAGTTAAATGGATTGGCTTACTTAAATTTCACAGTGTGTGGTTGTATGCATGTCTGTACACTGTAATGGGGTGTACCCTTATTACCTATGTACAGGCTTCAGGCCCCCAGTGAACCTGTACAGGACAAGTGATTGGAGGAGGGATGGGTTAAGCATAGTCTTTGACGTAACGTGACAAAGATCTCATTTAAAAAAAGGTTGGCGGCGAGTCGGCTTTGAAGCCGTTAGTGAAGAGAGCCTCAGTTTGTCAATTATGTTCTACAGCCCGAGGTTCGAGTTGCCAATGGGGACCACTGAACAGCAACCACTTCCTCAGCAGGCCCAGAACCAGCAGAAGGTACGCGTGGCTTTGGTGTTACGTCTCTCTTCTAGGATACGTAGACACCTTGCGAGTTTCCCGGAGGTGTGCCCCATGTTTGGCATTTATAATGCCCTTCAAAGTTTGTAAATAGCAATGGCGTAGCAAAAGCTGCATGCACAGCGGAAATGATGAAGCCAGCAGCCACGAGTGAGTCTGCGAAACAGGTACATTTTCATGACCACAACAGTTATTTAGCAAGCTAAAGTTACTCATGTTGCTTGAAAATGAGTGATGTGCTGATGGAATCCGGCAAAATTTTAAGTTCTTCTGTGTGGAATATTGATTCTGACAGCCGTACACACAACAACCAAACATGGTCGCTCTGAAAGTTTGATAAATAGGCTATCGCTTTCTTAGCGTTTTCACTCGCCCTCCACAGTAAGCATTCCATGGCCAAGTTGTACGCGCATCTTTTCTGTGACCTAGGGCTTGAAACCACCAATATGGTTGGAATGTGCGTGCTTAAGGCAAAAATTTAAGGATCGCTTAGCGTAGAATAGAGTAGCTCAACTGGGGATAGATGTAGTGTTCTCTTCTTTCTCTTAGCTAAATATTCAGCCCATGAGTGTGAGGTCGTCTTCGTCGTCATTGATCCAGTTAACCAATCCTAAAGTGAACACCAACCACCAACAGCAATACCAGAGGACGCCACAAGTCATCGGGGCGGTGCACTCAAACAACAGCACGACTGGGCACAGAGGGCCACGCCCACTGGAGCAGGTCACCTGCTACAAGGTGACGACCTTCGCCGTCTGCGTCAGAGCGCCTGTGGGAGGGTCTTGGAGGGCACAGCTTTCAGTGGGGTTCAGAGTTTTATTATTGATTAGATATTGATTGACATTATTTACACTGTCAGCGTACGGTGATTATCTACTTGCTAACTATCAAATGTAAGCTATATACTATTATAAGATTCTTCTGTGTAGCGAAGCAAATTTTTTTTAATTATTGTTTTAGAAATAGGTGTTCAATAAATGCTAAATGGACTATATGCTGTGCATATATTTGCAGTCTTTGAGTATTTGACGTCTTTGTGAGAGTATTGTTCGGCTTGACTTAAGCATGTGTACGCCATATCTGTATGTCAGGACTGACCCTTGTTTCCGTTTTCCATCTTCAGTGTGGCGAGAAGGGGCACTATGCCAACAAATGTACAAAGGGACACCTGGCCTTCTTGAGCGGACAGTGACTGTCACCCCCCGGCAGCCGACCTGGGTTGGAGCTGGAGCGGAGTGGTGATAGCAGATACCCTGCTGTTGCCATTTGGCTGACATCAGCTCTTCACTTTTTTAAAAAAAAAAAAAAAAAAAAAAATTTAAGATGCCTTCCGTCTCCGATGTTTTTCTCGAAAGTTGCTCATTATGGGACAGCCATCTAACCCCCAATCTCTGGAGAGGGACGCTAAAACAGTCTGCAGCCGACGGACTCAATTTGCTTCCCTCCTCCATGATGCGAGAATTCTGTACCCAAGGCGTTCGTCATTCTCACTGGGGGGGGGGGGGGGGGTGCTCACATGCTCCATGTCCACGAGACGTCGCAACTGCAGATTACTGTGGGTATTTCTTCTGCCAAGATGCCAGTTTTCACGTCATAGGCGGGATGGGTTGTTAAATAAAGGCAGTCGTCACATGAAATGAACTTAAAGGTTTGCCATGGGATCAGCTTTTTTTTGTTTTTTTTTTTTTTTTTTTTTTGTCGTAGTATGATGCATTTAAGCCATGGAAGTGATGCAGGTTTTGGACTCGGTCGTATAAAGACTGAATTCGTTTCGATAATTTATTGTTTTGTTAATTGCAACTTTTAAGTTGCACAAGTATTTTAGAAGCCCCGTTCTGTGGTATAAGTTTCATGAGGGTCGGGTAGGTTTTATTTAAGTTTTTTCTCAAGTTTAGTAAGTATAACTAAGGCTTACCTTCTGTGCAACTACATTTTAACTGAAGGGTGAACAGGTTAATGACAAATGTGATGTTTGTGGCAGTCGGAGGGCAGAATTTATGAGGTTTCATTACTTGAGATTTCTTTGGCTACACACGTTTTTGTACTCTGTGATTAAAGACATTATATTTGCAGATGTCTTTTCCCCGGTGATGGTGTAGGGAAGCGACCTGTGGACTGGATAAGCTGACCACACTTGCAGTACGCATCCCTGTTTTAATGCAGGTGGCTTTAGAACATCACTGCTCTCTTCAGGAGAAACATCCCCAACTTCATATTGACTGTTTGACCTAACCCCCCCCATAATATATTAAGATACACACCGTAATGTTGATAATCCTACATGATTATCATAGGGATGTGAATGTACTTACAGAGATAGATTAAAAAAATTTAATCACTTAACCTACAGGCCAAATGAACCACCAAGTTCAGAGTTCTACATCATGTCAGACTCGGTAATTACAAAATACCTCTTAACAGGTAAATACTAAACAAATTCAGTCCCTTTCTCAGCAATCACTGTATATATGCAGATGTAAAGAGTTAATTGGCTAATTTTAGAACTCCCTTGGTGTAGTTGGTGACCTTTTTAACCTAGTTGTAATTGTATCCCTTTCCACTTTAATGAACAACGTGATTTTGTAGCCATTTTCCAGTCTTAAGATTGAGAAGACACAAGGTCTGAACTCATGAACTTGTGCTGCTGCAGAAGAGCAATAAAACACATATTCTGCAGTTTACCTGTGGCGGAGGCCGCTTGGCAGGGTCCGGCTCGTCGGACCGTAAGCATTGCGGGAACCGCTGACGGCTCAAAGGGCCGTAAATGGAGGGGAGGCCACTGTCAGGAACACTTTCCCGGTACTGGTTCATGGATTTCAGCTGTACCTTGGTGGGTCGTCAAGAACACCACTTAAATCTAGGATCCTGGGAAATCTTTATTCAGGTTCAAGCTAAGCAGATTACACAACGTTGTACATAAACACTGAATGCTAACGTATGGCCCTCGAATCAGGCCTTCACACACACCCACTGGTCTAAGATTGACTTAAATATATATTCTTAGGATATACTGTAATGCTGTAATGGTTAGGGTCCACCGAACCTAGGAGACCATTATTGAGAATTGTAAGTTCTAATGTAAAAAGCGAGGGCAAGGGAACAATATTCTATTTCTGGAACAGTTCAGTGGAGGCATCACTGATACAAATTCTAAAATCCAGCAAAGGATCAGAGTACACCAAATACAATTAAAGGCGCTTGTAAACACTGAGCACAGAATTGCAGTTTGGACAGGTGTGAGTGGCGTTTCCCAGACGGTTGACACAGAAAGGAATGAGGCAGCAACCCAGGAGACACCTGAATATGAAGGAAATATAATCAGGGGCCTCCTACTAACAGCAGGACATTAATAAATAATTCACAAAAATATGCTTTATTTTGTTCTGTTACATACCCAAATAATGAGAGACCCCCACACACAAGGAAGGTTAGCAGTCCAGGAGAGAATTTCACTTTGGTTGTGACGGTTTCATGGCAATTAGGGCAAATCAACCGTACTGGATAATCTGTGGAAGTTCCAGTTCTTCCTGAACGGGATCCAATGAAAAAGTGGATGTAGAGTTATAAAGAAACACTAAAACCATATAATAAATCACTATTTTATAAAGAGCTCTCATTAAATTCTACCATACCGGACTGTTCCTGTGGGTAACTTGGAGAATTCGCCATTTCCCTTAAAATAAAAGACACATCCACATATTTCAGCTTTCACATAACACGGAAAAATGAGAGTAAACTGCATTTTTAATGTGTATAGAAATAGTGAAAATAGAATATTATGACTGTAGCAGAGTCCACTCAGCAGGGTCCGGCTCGTTGGACCATAGGCATTGCGGAAACCGCTGATAGGTCGAAGGACCGTAAATGCAGAGACCGCTGTTAGGAACACTCTCCCTGCACTGGTTCAAGGATTTCAGCTGCATGTACCTCAGTGCGTCGTCCAGAACACCACTTAAGCCTAGGATCCTGGGAAATCTTTATTCAGGTTCAAGCTAAGCAGATTACATAATGTTGTACATAAACACTGAACCAATGTATGGCCTTCAAATCAGTTAAATATATACTCTTAGGACCCCATCATTAAAGCGATGGGAATACTGTAATGGTTAGGGTCCACCTAACCTAGGAGACCATTATTGAGAATCTTAAGTTCTACAGTAGAGAGCAAGGGCAAGGGAACACAATATTCTACCTAAAGTCTAGGAGACTGAGGGCCTTTTCTACAATGACAACTAAAGAGTTTTACCACTTCACATAATTTAATAAGAAAACAAATTTCTTACACCTTGTGATGAACAGACAAAATTACTCTACTTACACTCAACAGGTTGCCTCTGCAGTCACAAGGGATGGCCTGGATCGTCTTTCTTGCGTGTAAGCTTTTAAAAAAGAGCACTTGAGATGACCACACTCCCCTAAGACTTAGACTCCACTCCATTTTTTCAGTGTTTCTAAAGTTGCAGTGAGTGTTGGTAGTGAGCTAAACAGCAGGCATACTGTGTTAAAATGTAGTGAAAACCTAATGAGCTTATGTTCTGTCCATCCAACATCTATATCACTTATCTATCAGGGTTGCTGGAGCCTATCCCAGCTGACTTTGGGTGAGAAGCAGAGTACACCCTGTGCAGGTTGCCAATCCACCACAGGGCCAAGACAGAGACAAACACCCATACCTATGGGAAATTTAGAATAGCCAACTGACCTAACCTGCATGTCTTTGGAATGTGGGAAGAAACCCACACAGGCATGGGGAGAACATGCAAACTCCACACAGAAAGGCCCCAGTCAGCTGTGAGGATTGAACCCAGATCCTTCTCACTGTGAGGCAGAAATGCTAATCACTTAGCCACCATGCTGCCTCCGTCCAACTTCTAAGCACTTATGGTTTTTGGTCAATGTTATTGGCACCTCTGAATTTTACACACAGCACGTACAATAGCCATACATTTCTCTGGAGATGGATGGAGAACATCCATCAGTCCTCCAACTGCTTATCCTGGACAGGGTGATGGGGGCCTGCAGCCTAATGTACAGTATTTTCAGAAATAAGGTATCAACTCTGTATCGTAGAAATATTTTAATAGTTTGTGAAATGTTATTCAACAAAAACATGCCTTTTCAACTTAAATGTTGTGATTTCACTGAAAAACAAAGTCAAAATATGACCTGGACAACATTAACAGCACCTGCCCTGTATATTTGGTCGCACAACTCTTGCAGCAATGACTGCCTCCAGATTTCTCCTGTAGTTGTGTATAACCTTCCTGCACCAGTCTGTTGGTAGTTTCACGCGCTCTTCAACTGCAATTTGTTCCAGCTCTTGAATGACTGCAAAGTTCCTTTTTCCAATGTCAGATTTTACCTCTTTCCAAAGATTTTCAACTGGTTTGAGCTCAGGACTTACTGCTGGCTAGTTTATACCCAGCTAACAATTTTAGGTTAGTGGAACGTTTTTCAAATGTTGTTTTTAGGTTGTTAGAATGTTTTATTTCCAGTTTTCTGGACGTTCCAGGAACGTTTTTGAAAATACGTTATTTTAAAAACGTTCCTACAACACAATCCAATCATCCATGCAGCAGAACTTTATTGAAAGTTGTGGGAACGTTCCCTGTTTGTTGGGTAAAACAGTCCATTTCTTATTTTGAAAACATTCTTTTGGGTGAGTGCTTTGGATCATTGTCCTGCTGGAGGACCCATGGGCTTCAATCCAAACGTGGTTTTCTGACACTTGGTATCACAGTTTGCTCTGTAATGTTGAATCCATCACTCAGGTTGTTCTAGGTCAGCCTTAAGCTGTGTGGTTGTTTTACATGCGTGGTGTTTCTTCCTAAGTTCGTACAAACCTTCAAAGAGTTATGTGATCAATTGTCCTATTCTCACCACATATTTTTAGGATCTTGACAGTTCCACGAGCAGCAAACTTCTGATAACATTGCAAACCGTCGAAACCGGGATGGGAATGTCTTTGGAGATGGCTTGTACCGTAGTGATGTACAGTAAGGGTGACACCAAAACTCCGATGCTTGCTTCTTACTGGCTGTCATTTCCTTCCGAACCACTGCTTCGATCGGAGCCTAGCAAGTAAAAAATCAAATGGAAAGTGATGTCTAAAGCAAACACTGCTTAGTTCAATTCTGTGACACAGCTTTGAAATTGGGAAGCGTCGCGGTTTGATGAAGCGCACAAAGCCGAAACCCTGGGTTGTAGCAGGAGTGCTGATCGCCGGTGGTTTGATGAGACTTGGAGTACTACTTATCATTACTGTTCGCGATGGAGCCAGAAGCAAAGAGGTGTCGTTGTCAAGTGTGGAAACATCCTGATTTCTCCAAATAATGTGAATAAATCACTGATATTTATATAGTTATTTAATTTGTGGTATAAGTCATACATTCGAGATCGTTAAAATTCAATATCACTCGAACCATGTGACTTTAAAAACTACAAACAATGTAAAATATATTATAAGATGCACACATTGAACAGCAGCGAGCTTTGTTTGGGAGCGTATTCCAGGAACAATGGCAACAATTAACTTTTTCCATATCTAAGATACAGCGGTATTAAATATAGGGCTATATATATCTAAGCTAAGAACACACCTGCATGACAAATTTTGTGGGCCTACCGTATTTAATACAATAAGCAGTTGTTAACCATGACATTTGTGGTGTTAATGTACAGAAAAGCACACTGCTGTTCAATATGTGCTATACCATGCAAGAACTCCTAGTTGGTGGTTCAATAACTAATAAGAAATTGGTATGTTCTGACAAATTGTCATATTATAATGCAGGGTAATTAGCATGCTTCATATTTAGTCATAGTGTTTGTAAATGCATACAATACAGTGTAATTCTGAGGGAAAATATTCATTGGAATATTTTTTACCATGATGGTTCCATGTTTAGCTCTGAAATATGATCATCAGTTCAACAGGGCAAAAATGTTGATTGGATGTGTGTTCTTTGACATTAGGGGAAAACTGTTTTGTCTACTCCTCTGTCCCATGTGAATGGGTATTCTCAAAAGCTGGTGATTTTGTCAGCAAAAAAGAAAAAAACACGAGTCCACAAATGGTTAGAACATATTGTTCCTTAATAAAAAAATCTTTGAATTTTCAGATCGTCTTGGGCTTAATTTTTGCCTACCAAGTTGCATAAGCACACCGTCTGACATATACCACAACTTTATTTGTGCTACCTGTAATATTATCTTTATGCCAGATGTAACAGGACCCAGGTCTTCCAAAAAGTTCCACTTTTGACTCATCAGTCCATAGAACATAATCCCAAAAGTTTTGGGGGTAATCAAGGTGTTTTTTGGCAAATGTTACACAAGCCTTTATGTTCCTCTAGCTTAGTGGTTTTCACCTTCCTACTCTCACATACCATTTTTGCCCAGTGTATTTCTGATTGTGGAATCATGAACACTGACATTAACTTAGCTAAAAGAGACCTGCAGCCCCTTAGATGTTCTTCTGGAGACTTCTGTGACTTCTGTGACTACCTCTTGGTATCTCATGATTTTGCTCTCGGTGAAGCCCACACAGGGAGGATCATCGTGGGAGTGAAACTGCATAGCTTTTCTCTACCTTCCAGTTCCATTCTGCTTTGAGTTCTAGTTTTGAAAGCTTTCTGTTGCATTCGGAGGTCCAGTGATTGTCTTGCAGGGCAGTTTTACAACAACTGTTTGAACTCCAGAAAGAGCTGCGTGAATTTCTATCATCTGAGAACTCCCAGTTTGTAGTGCATTCTGAAGCTTGCCAATCTGGCTGACGTATTTCGACGTTCAAATAGCTTAAATCAGTGCATGCCTGGCTGCGATCACAGCATGCAGCCACCTCAAGAACATCTAAGCCCGAAAGTTTCACTAGGTCTAGGGTGACATTTATTTATTTATTTATTAGCAGTGTATTTTTCCAAAGTAAGAGTACCGTGTTTTATATCGTTTTGTTACAAGCACTTAACAGGTAGTTGGTCTGTATAGCAGTTTATTATAGGCATGTGGGATAAGTCATTTTTTGGATGGTGGTCCTCAGTAACTGTCTTGGGGGGGCCTTGGCATGAAAAAGGTTGTGAATCCCTGTCCTATTTATACATCGATTTTTCTTTATTTTGTTTTTATGTCTTTGCGCTTACTAACAAAAGTCACTTTCACGATCAACATTTTGTCAAGTGTGAAACATTTTTGAAAGATTCATGTTGAATATTATTGACACCAACATATGGTGAGAGAACTCTCCACTAATTGTACGGTTATGTTTTATTACCGCTGGTTTGTTCTCTGGTTTATTACACTGCATTACTTTTACTAGAAGATAGCAAATCTGAACACTCTTACGAGTAGTGTCACTTCGAGTAGTGACCCTGTTTCCGCCACAGTGTGCCGGAAAATCTCAATGCTTCACGAAACATTTTGCCAACGCGACTTGTAGCTCTTAGAATTCTCTTGCTTGGTGATAATAGCATTTCTGATGCTCCCAGACAACCTAGTCGTCGTTACCATTTTGGAAAATGGAACAGGGATTTAAAGTGGCCCCTTAAAGCATTACAGCCATCATTCATTGGGCAATTCTAGTCATGTGAGCACCGAAAACATATCACAGGCTAGTTTAATATCGCTACAATGAAGAACTAGTTCTTTTTTTCAAGCTGATTTAAAAACATCAAAAAGCTGCTGATAACTGTGCCGTGGCAATCTTTCTGTTGTTATAATTTTTCTTCCCCTTCTTTCTTTTTTTTAATTGCTATTTTGTACAGTTCTCTGTCAACCATATGAGTGTGTTTAGACCTAAGCTGCTTCATTCTACATTTTTTTCTGGAAATATTGTGCATGATGTAGGCCCTACATAAACTTCAAAAGTGCCATTAATGTTGATCAAAATTCTATGCTCTTCAGGGACCTATTGACATTACTTCCTCTTCCAAAGTAGTAAGCTCAATGATTCAATAATGATATATAGGATTGGCCATTTGAAACAATCAACAGTTTAATAACCATTAAAAGGTCATTTCCACTTATCTTATGGAAGAAAATTCATATCTGCTTAAAGGAACAAAGTGCATTTAATGTTTGCACTGCAAGTATATTATTTGCCTGATGGAACAAAGAGTAAGTTCATTTTGTAGTCAAACTTAGCAACCTTGAAAGATTAGCAAGGCTGAAAGTCCAAACCAGAGAAACAAAGTTTTAATTACATGCAATTTCTCATACACAGATGAAGTGGATGGAGGTGCCCCCCACAATCTGCATTTTGTCAAGGTCTCTGTGAGATGAACTTGGAACAACTGGATGACTTCTTTATGAGACATGACCAAGACAGGTGTTTATTTATTTGCCATAAGAATTATTTCACATAAGTCAAGTTGAGATCTTTATTGTCACTACATCCATATACATGTACAGTATATAGTGCAATGAAATACCGTTTCCCTTAGGTCCCACTGGTGCTACATATAAATAGATAAAACTCTACAGTATAGAATACTGAAATGTTTTCATCCATCTCACTTTGCTATGCATGAGGCTACACACGTATATATGAGGACTAGACTCATAAAACTAATACAATTATGCAAGTAGTTGGTACATAAAAGTGGAGTTTCCTATGAGACAGGAAATGAATTTATGAAAGCTTAGCTAATAGTTTACAAGTGCATGACATATGCATATATTCTCAATGGAAAATGAAGAAGCAAATGGTGAAGTCTAGTAGCCCTGGGCAGGGAGAAAGTATTCCCTACATGACACACATTATCACATCCTTGAAGTCTCTCACCCACTCTTAGGAGGGGGTTCCAGCATTAGCTAAAATAGTAAACAACTGGCAGTAAAAACATTGTTAGATAATATGTGAGAAAAAGAAAGACAACAACTGAGGGGGGCTTAAATCCCTTTTGTGTGCAATTCACTTTCTGTGTTCTGTGCACTCTTGGCCAAGAATAAAGGAACAAAAGAAACTGGTTGGAGCTATTATTTTATTCACAACAATATATCCAGAATTCCACAGTCACTAAGCACAGTTGCCCTCACATTAAGATACACTGGCTTTCTTCTGACATCAGTCTGGACCCCTCTCTCTGCTACCAAGTTAAAATAGAGGTAATCATTGCACATTTAATGTTACATTTAATCAGATTCAGAAAAGAATAAATATGATTTACTTCTACATACAACAAAATGTCATTTGTCACAATTACATCTGAAAACAAGATTTTAATAAGTTTGAAGATCAAGAGAATGTTCATATGTGTTACTCGTTTTTTTAAATAATTAATGGTGGATTTGTGTTTAGCACGGTAGCTCTGCACATCCAGGGTTGGGGGTTTGAATTTTGCCTCTGCGGGGGGTGTTTCCCCGTGTTTGCTTGTTTCCTCCAGATACTCTGGTTTTCTGCTAAATGCACTTAAGTGTACTAATGCATCTGTATTCTCATAGTGTTTTAGTGTTTATGTGATCAACAATCACTTAATCACTTAATTTCGTTGTACTCGTTACAATGACAATAAAGATATTCTGATTCTCAATGACATTGCATCCAGTCCAAAGTGATTCCTTGCCATGTGCCTATTGTATCCAGGGATAGACTCTAGGCTCACTGCAATGACTTTGGAAGAATGAATGAATGGCTGGCTGGATGGATAAAAATGACCTAAAGTAATTCTACTGCAACACATCTTGATGTGGATGCTGATGGAATTGTGCATATGCTATTTTTAATGTTTATCTCCTGATGCAAAAAATGACATTACATCTTAAATATTTACATGACTGTGTGTGTGTTTTTTTTGTATTGATAGCATCTGCCCAGGAAAAATTGATGTACAACCATGATTAAAATGCATCTAAAAATTAATTATACAACTGAAAATGATTGCAGGTCAATAGTTTCAATAAATAAAACACAAATGTATCACATAAGTAAAAATTGTCATTACTCTCATGACAGCCACTACAATGACAAATATAACTGAACACCCAGCAGACCTTCACACAAAGGGCTGAGCTCATATGGGGAGAACATTTATTTCAATTACCAATAATACAACATTCACATTCCTTGTCTCTCTAAATGACCAAAAAAGCAACTTTCAGTCCAGGCATCTTCCAAATGCTTACCCATTACAGAGATGCAACATGAAACCTGTACTAGTAAGTCCAAGGCACTGGGCAAAGCTCCTTCCTGGATGGGATGCCAGGGCCACTAGATAAAAATTTTTGTACTTGTTAAATTAATTTTATCAGGGCTTTTGCCTTTTGCTCATTCTTCACCTTCACATTACAAGGACAGCTGACCTCCACAGTGACGTGTCAATGCTCTCTGAAATCACATACGTTTGAAAACTCCCACGATGGTGTAGCAATTGGGACAGAAATGTGTCACATCCTTCAGGCCATCCCAACAGAATGGGAGCAAGCAGCAGCCATAGAAGCACCTGAAAACATGGAGGGACACTGTTACATCAATAGGAAGCTTGAACTGTTGATAGCATAGCTGCCAGAGAAACCATTTCAAAACAAAAACAGTCATCAATCACTCATCAATCACTATCAACACTTTTATGCAGTGTGAAGACGATAAGTATAAACCTGGACCTTGCTGGAATGAGCCAGGGCTCATCGAAGATCGTACTTTGCATTCGACTTGTTCATGTCTGAAATTCAAACTGAAGGAAATGCTACATCCAGTTGTTTAGAAAGACCTGGTGCTCACCTACCCTAAGATGCAAAGTCCAGCACAGAACAGCCAGGTCATTATGCCCAAGCTGTGCTCCAAACGGGTCACCACTATCTGCAGGCATACAGGGCACTGAACCTCCACTGGATGATCGCCCAGAGTCTGCTGCAAAACAGCACTCCGCACGGACACTGGAAAACACAGGGTGTAAATACGGCATTACACAGCAAAACAAATGGGAGTGTGATAAAGGTATGAAGGTATGAAACAGATATTGCAGGAAGCTGAGAAGTAGATCAACTAGAAGGCAAATTGCATATATCAATCTTCCAAGATACAGAATTCAACATAAAACAATAAAGTCAATAAAGTTAAATCCCTACTAGAGGAAAACTCAGTGTTCTGGCTACAAGATACAATATACCTGTCTTATTTCCATAGTGAGGGTTGCGGGTTCAAGATATAATGCAAACTAAAATGAGATAATTATTGGCAGGTAGTCCTTACCTTCTGGTGGACTATTTACTGGTGGAGGGTACACCTGTGGTGGACACGGCTCTTGCATGGCCATGGCGTGGCTAGGTTGAGGTGCTGCAGGGTACGGAATGTATGGGAGTTTCATAGCTTCTTCATAAGAAGGCAGTGGAGGAATCTCCGTTTCTGTTGGTGCAGCCGTTGCCATAGCGTTCTGTATTAAGACACAAAAATACCATTTGTCTTGCAACCACTCCAATGTAGGATTAAAGGGAGGAAGTAGAGGCTATCGCCAGGCAGCATAGGGTGCAAGATAGGGGTAGACCATGAATAGGATTCAAACCCACAAACTTGGAGTGTGAAGAAATAGTGCAGCCCACTGTCCCACTCATTTATATTCCAATACTGTTTAAACAGTACTGGGTTGTACAGAGCCTGGATTCTAAGACTTGTAGGTAGTGACCAGAGTCACCAGCAGCTCCCAGAGGTACAGGGAAAACATGCAAAATGCAAATATCTGTCCCTACTTCTGGTTTATAAATGCGTGGAGAGGGATTAATAATAAAAATGTCTTAAAATGTTCCCAGGAGTAAGATCACGTCCATCATTAAAACATGCAATAAATACGGAACCTCAAAGACTGTTCTTAAAGCAAGTCACCCAAGTCACATCTGCTGAGCAAGGTAACGTCATCAAAGAAGTGACTGAGGACCAACATCTGTCGGGTCTAGACAGGGACACATAGCCAGAGTGTAAAAATATGGCCAGCACTGCATAGATACAGTCTCAAAGAGCCGGCGGCTACTGGCTAAGTACTGCCTATCTACCCAAACATGCAGCTCAGCGTCATTTCTGAACGGATCTATCCACATTGCTAAACAGGGTGTCGGCATATCACAGCAGTTCAGTGTTTGGACTTTGGACATGAACATCAATCTGTTCAACTAATCAAAAGTAAAAAAAAAAAAAAAATTAATGCATAAGGCAAGTTTAGAGATACGTACAGCTAGATGACTCGAGGAAGATATTTAGTAATGTGAAGAAATCTGTACAAAACTTAATCCACATGTACACAATTATATCGGATATAGGGCAATAGAAGCGTTTAACGCTGATGCTTTCATCACCAGTGATATTTAAAAATGCACCTAGATTCTTGCAGTTAAACCCTTCACAGCTTCTTAAATGTCAATGTTAGTTACCTTATAAAGTCAAAATGATGCTCGCAATTCCAGCTTAACGAATTCTGTAACCAAGTTATAAGAAGTGCCCAGATATTTTACCTTCAGAAGTTCTCCAAGCAATTCGAGCAAATCAGTTCGACAAATCAAATTATTCAATAGTCCTTATTGGATAATAATAATAATAATAAAAAAGATTTATCCTTCATATGAGCAGTTCTTGAAAAACCAGGCGACCATCTAACTTTGAGAAACTTCCGTTTTCTGTCGCTCTGTATCATGTGATGAGACAATAATGCAGCCCAGACATCCAGTTACTCCAAACTGTAACTGTATTTCAGCGAGTTTAAATTCACCCGATTTTCCATATGTCCAGGGCATAACGTCAGGTTTGTTCAAATATGGTGGTGGATTATTAACTAAAATTTAATGCAAATATTAAAAGCACATTGCTGCAGTAATCCGCATTTACTGCAGCATGTGCTTTTAATCTTGAATGAAATCTTTATTTCATGCTCAAGCACGGCAGATGATTTCAGTTCTATTACCTCGTTTAGCCCTCACTCCTTTCCTGGTACTATCCTATTCTTGTTTCGTTTCTCTGTTATTCACTAAATATATGCTGGTAAGATCCCATCACCAAGGTGATGAGAATGTGTTGATAGTTAGAACACCAACTAGCCTTGGAGACCATTATTTGGAACTTAGTGTCCCAGAATGAATCAACGAGGGCAACCGAGCACCTAAAGGTTCTGCCAGATCCCAGGAGTCTGAGGGCCTTTTCTACATGCCCCATAATGGCTGAGCTGAGATTTTTATGCTAAATGAGTCTATTGAATGGGGTACAATGTGCCCAACATTTTTTGATATTGTCAAAAAATGCAAAATGCAAATACGAAAATGGAATCAATAACTTTGCTTCAGCAGTCCGGCTCCCTGGAGTACTGACTGGGGTTTCGTGGCTGTCAGTCACGTTTCCTCATTTGCCAATTGTACTTGTCCTCTTGTGTCACACCTGTGTCTTGTGTTATTTAAGTCTGTGTCTCTCCCCATGTCTTAGCTGTGCATTTTTGTCACTGCCAGTCTGGTCCCTTCGCACCCCTTTCCCAGCGATCACGAGTTCCTTTGAGCTCATCTTCGTTTTCCTTTGTCTCAGGACAAAGCCCAGTGGTTATTTTATTGGTGTTTGTTAAATCTGGTTCATACTTGGAAGTGAATCCTTGCCTTCCTGGTTTCGTGGCCCTGCAAATCTGAGTCTAGTAACAACCATGACACATCCAAGCTTCCAAAGTAGAGGAGGAGGCAAAAGCAGCAGCTTTGTTTGTAATTAGGTTACTACTTAGGTTGAACTACTTATTGCAAAATTTAAACTTAAACTGAAAAAAGTAGGGAAAACCTCTGTGCCATACAGATATGATCTCAATAGTATTCCTCATGAATACACAGTGGAAGTGACAAACAAATTCAAGGGA
>JAACJT020000075.1:17924931-17940458 GCA_009936485.2 Gymnarchus niloticus | reverse complement strand
CAATGCAGTTTGGGCTGCCTTCAGTATCCATAGCAACCCGGTATACAAACGCGAACCTTCCGAAAGCGGATGTGAATGTTCCGCGTGCACGTCTCCATTCCGAATGAGACGTTAATGCGCATGTTCCGTGTGCACGTCCCCCTTCCGAATGTGCGTCTTAATAATTGCAGGGGCCCCCCCCCCCCCCCCCAACCCCCATAGATTGAAGCAATCTTACAGGCGTGTGGATGTAGTTACCGACTACTACAGTTACATTGTGTCATTTTACACAAACTGTTCATGTGATTTAGGGTTTGAGGATGAACAGCAATAAGCTATGAAGGTAAATTAGAAATGGTGTAAAATTTAAAATTTCTGCCATATCATTGCGATCAAGTTGAGACAAACAAAAAACTTGATCGTTCCTGTCGTTTTAATGACGTTGTAATTGAAAGTTCAGCTGAATTATATATGCGTGTTGTGAGTCTAGCTCATGCATTCTTGCTCTTGTAGTATAATGATGGAGCTCTATATGGACTCATGGCAAGGTCTAAAGATGTGACTTGAATTGTTCATGATAGAATGCCTTTATTTTTAGCACGCTGCTCGTCTTTTTCTTTCGAAACTGAAGGCTTTGTTCCTTTTCATGATGAGCAGCGCTGCGAGTGTGACCAGTGATTGATCATTTGAGTCCATCCCCCCGGCCCGATCAGTGCAGTGTAGGAGGAAGACGGACGAGAAAGCTAGACAACTTGGACGGATCTTCCATTATTTTGACATCACAGCCGTACAACGAAAAATGTTGCAATTGCGTTTTGTGGTTTTTGTTCAGCGGTGTGTGTTCACACCGGACAGAAAGACAAAACGTTGTATGCCCAGGAACCGTCGCTGTTCTGCAGGCTGACAACGACCTCGGTGGATGGGTCATAACCTCACTGTCAAAAATGGACTATTGCCCAAATTGTGCAAAATGCTTAGTTCACCGAGAGCATTGCTTTCCAGAGCGATGTAATGTAATTCACAGCAGTGACTAAAGATGCCAATCACTAGTTCGCTCATCCTTAAATAATTTTTCTGGAAATTTAAATATTGCACCCATGTCAAATAAAAATAGTGTCAGTGCAGGATTTGTTTCACTTCATTGTTTTTGCGTCAATGGTAGTGCGATGCTTATCAGGATAATTAGTTCTGAAAGGGCATGAATGGTGGTGATTTCTAATCGGTGACAGGCGATATGTAATGCCATATGAGTGCTGTTATGTGTGCATTACACAGGACTCCAGTTCCGAGTGGGTAATGCGGGAGTCCAGGGCTAAAAAGACATTAATTGTGTAAAAGAAAAGTAGAAAAATCTTCATTTCGGAGTACCTATTAATTTCATTGTAAGCCTGTACAGCTAGGTAATTCCCTTATTTTCCCTTATATTCGGCCACATGAAAAAATGAATCATTAAATTAAAATTCTGGAAAAAAAACAAAACTTTCTGGACCAATGACGTGACCAAAGGATCAAGGAAAATAAACGGCTTACAAGTAATTACAGATTTGTTATGTATGACAATGAACTCAGACCCGATTTAAAAAGATTTGCCTACACTCCCATTCTCCGTGTTTATACATGATACGATATTTGTCACGTAATTAGTATTGTAACGTATTGCATAATAAAATGGTTGCATAGGCACTTGAAATAATTACAAGCCATAATGAGTCAAATAAACCCTTATCAACGACTAATAAAGCTACTATACACAAGATAAAAGACTGGTTTAAACTTAAAATCTAATTATTTTCGACATAAAACTTTGAGACAACAGACGCTACAAATATACATTTCTTGGCAAAAAGTTATTTTAAAACATTAAATTCTGAATGACAGAGAACGAAGTAGCAGTACACTCACTGGTACGTTGTAACAACGAGGTAAATTTAAGGGGAAGTGAACTGCAAAAACTGAACTGCAGTCATTTTATCTACGGCATTTTATGGTTCTGAAGTTGTACAATTTTTTATAGTTTATAATTCTTTTATTACTGTTACTTTTACAACTACTATTTGTGTAAAAGTGAAAACTTTCAGTATTAAAGAGAGGCATTTCAATCTAACGGACCCATGATTTTTTTTTGGCCAAGAATAATCTGAAAAACTCTGTAATTCAGCAATATCTCTAGTGTACGACCGGGATAAGCAGCCGGAGAGTGGATGGATTAACGGTATGATACACCAACACAGTGTAGCGAAGGTGTCACGCAGTTTTAAAAGCTGCAGTTGCGCAGCGGATTTTTTTAAATGTCATTGGCTGTCGGCTGGACACGCACATGTGACGTCATTTCCTGTGACACGAACGAGGCCCTCCCCTGTGCGAGCCCATGGATGCTTATTGCATGCTGCAGTAGCAGCATCCCAAGCAATAATTAGAGGCGTCGGCTTGTACGAAAGGGCGACTTCGTAAGGAGCATTGTGCAGTTGTTTTATGTATCAGGAAAGATGCTTAATGGAGTGTAACTATCTGACGGCTGATCGGAGGTCGGTGCTTCTCCAGATGGGGATACCATGAAGTCCGCGTCGCTTCCCAGGCAGGCTGCGCTGTTGTCTGAGATTGCAGGTGATTTCCATTTGCTCGCATGTTCCTGCGTTGCATTCACACTTCACTGCCTGTTTTAGTTTCGGGTCGGAAGGTAAGGGAGAGTACACGTATTTCGTATTTATGCTGATGCCTCGTCTATAATCTATGCACTGGGGTATAACCACTTTCACATTTTATTGGACCCGAAGGAAAATTTCGATGTCCGAATAAGAATCTGTTCAAACGCCAGCGTTGGCAGCGGGCAGTAAAAAAAAAAAAATCATGGTTACAAGGATATATGGTGTATCTTCATGTTAAGTAAAATTCACGTTACCGATGCCCTGTCATGAATTGGAATTATTGGGTATGAACTGTATTATTAAAAACTTGTTTTTTTTTGTCACGTGTAGTGTTGTTTATATTCTTTGCTATTCACTTCAGAAAACGGATAAAAACAGAGAAAATTAAACACGACGTTTGTAGTATACTGCAGATAATAGTACCTAAAAGTTAAGACGTTAATTCCAACGTCACTATTATTATTTTTTCTATACTGTAAGAACGTGTGTTGCTGTCAAAAGGACCGCATTTTAGCCCCAGCTAATTATGTGATTAAATTTTTCTGTATTTGGCTGTAATTGTATCGCATTACGATGTACACGCCAAGTAATGTTATAAAACTAGTTCTAATTCTTAGGATTGATGGACCTTTTCCTCCGGCGGGTGGGGAAATTTTCAGGAGATTACAGCATGAAAAACAAGACCGCACTGACATATTAAAAAGTCAGTATGAATCACAAAGTGAGGATGGCGCTGTTCTGGCTGCTGCATCGAAACAGTCCAAGCGCCCGGACGTTACATTACTATACGTTTAAACGGCTGTTATTCGAACAGTTGAGTTCACCATTAGCTATGACTCCTTCTCATGGAATTGTTCTCAACTCCCACAGACAGGACTTCAGTGTAGTTTAGGATGAAGTCCGTTTAATTTGGTTGTCTAGATTTTTAACTGCTGTGTATACTTAGGACAAACTTTCTTACTCTTTATTCTAAAGGCAGATACGATTGTGTGTCCAGCCTTAAAAAATAGGCCTGTATTTGCTAGTCATTTTGTATCCATGTTAACCATTGATGTCTGTAGGTTGATTTATTGAGCTAACCACAGGTCTGTCGTTCTGTCTGATCTTGCTATTGCAGGAGGTCTGTCAATGAAAGATCTGTAAAAAGTAATCAAGGAGGCTGGTGGGATCTCCAGGTTGCGCACACACATCTTGTCTGCTCACACTCCCCCCCCCATTACGGCCCCAGCATGTCCACGGCCATGGATCACAGCCCTACCACAGGGGTGGTGACTGTCATCGTCATCCTCATTGCCATCGCTGCCCTCGGAGCCTTGATCCTGGGCTGCTGGTGCTACCTGCACCTCCAGCGCATCGGTCAGCCTGAGGATGAGGAGAGTATTGTGGGTGAGGGTGAGTCCAAGGAGCCCTTCTTGCTGGTGCAATACTCCGCCAAGGGCCCACGGGTGGAGCACAAGACCAAGCTCTCCCCCAACGGCACGGAGACTCACAGTTAATGCACCCTGGCCTTCTGTCAAACTCACACACGCATCCTGCTCTCTGGTTTTCGGACATTTCGTAGTGAACGTCAAGCATAATCAAGTTCCTTCTGAAAGGCCTTGCTTCAGAAGAAAGTTATGCAGTTTCAAAACAGAAGTTACAGACTGAAACTTAATCATTGAATCTACTTGGCTTTGAGTAATCAGCTACTTTTTGTGTTGTCTGTTTAAACTGCATGTTAACACCTGAATAAAAGTGGACTGTCATTTTACTTCAGTGACAAGCAGTCAGACTGCTGCTTGGGACTCCATTTTCCAGGAGTACTGCTTAGATGTGGATATTGTACATTTGCTTTGTTATGGTGACACTGCTGTTATCACATCCTGTAACCAGTGCTGGCATGTGGACCACCAGGGTAACCCCTGCCCAGTTCCTGCTTTGAGAAAACATCTGAACTAATGTGAAAATCCAGATTCGGTTTATAACAACTGCTTGTCTGGCACAGTAGAAAGGATGTCGAGACAGGACGGAGCCTATGATGGATATCCCAGATGACAATCACAGCCTTGGTTATCCTGAAGGTTTTTTGGCCTGTTCCTGTCAACGATCAAGCCCTTGAATATTTTGTCTGTACAGTTCTATTTAAGGTTCTGCACTTTTCCCATCCCCATTTGTATGCTTGATTTAAGGAATGAAAATGTCTATAATTTTGTGAAGTCTAATTTGATGTTTAAGGAAATGTAAATTAAACATTCATTAAAAAAATTGATAAACCTTGCACTTATAGTTGCTATTGTCATCTACCTTACCTATTACCATAAGCTACTACTCACATACTGATAGTTTAAGTCTCCCTGAACAGCAAGATAATATTGAACTGCAGAGCTGATTTCACTCCAAAGGGAAGAGTGCTCATGTTACAGCTGAATATTCATGGTGGAGGAACAGCAGAAGGGACCCTTTTGGGTGCAAGGCCACTCCACTACCTGTCTCAGTAGAGCAAACAGACAGGCTTCCAAACTTCCATAATTTTACAGCATGTTGTCCTTGAAGATGCACCATCAACCCTAAATCATCCTAGTGCTGAACTCTCCACATTCATCTGGAATGGCAGAGAGCCACAAATTTTTCTGCAGATGTAAGGAGCAGCGTTGCAATTCCCCTTGTCAAAAGAATCTGTAAACTTAGCACATTGGATTTTTAGACAGCTTGAGGAGCACTCATTGCTGTATGAACAGGCACAGACTGTTTAATCAGTAATCTGTGCAATATTCCTTCTGTAAACAAATGCAGCATTGTGTTGTTCACACCCAGACATACCAAAAGTTGCTTAGTGATTCATGTAAAAATAGATTATTTTTTCAGTTAAATTAAAAGGACATTGGGGGTGGGGAAAAAAAAAAAAGCAGACATAATTGCCACATATACATCTCAGGTGTCAGTGACCCATGGTGAAAGTCTGTTATGAAAGCATCAGGAATCCCCCTGGCTAGTGAAGTCATGCTTGGCCCTTTTGGGGGCACTGTCCTCTGTCCACAGCTCCAGCGGCATCTCGTCCCTCATGGAACCCATTAAGACCTTGAGCAGGGCATTTTCAGCAATCAGGTTCTGTGAGGTGTCAGCCAGGGCCCGCAGCTTTCCCGCAGTGTCCAGGAGCTGCTGGTTCTTCTCCCAGTACAGCTTCTCTAGGTGGCGCCCTCGCTCGCGTAGCTCGGCATTGCGTGACTCCAGGTCTTGCGCTCGTAGGTCGAGCCGCCGCTTCTCCTGCCACAGCTGGGACAGCTGCTGTGAGAGCAGGCCCCGGGCACGCCGCAGCTCCTCCACCTCTGCCCGCAGCCGGCGAAGCTCTGCCTCCAGCTGTGATGTGTGCCTCGGTTCCACCCACTTTCCGGGCCGCCGCATGTCACTGGAGTGGCGCAGCACGAAGCGCACCAAGTTGGGCAGGGTGACAGGAACGTTGTCTGGGAACTTCACGCTTAGGTGCTTCCTGAAGTAAAAACAGCATGTTTTGAGAAGCCCCACAGCAGACAGGTTCTGAAGGACTTTGGGGCTCCCATTTCACACATTTAACCAGGATTGGTGCCAAAATCTGAATTCGACACAAATCTCTCAAAATGCATCTGAGTACAAGAGATGCACTTTAATTAGGTCATAAGTACCGTTAATAAGTAATGGAAGGTGAACGCAACAACTAGACTTGTGACTGTAAATAGCTAAAACAGGCCCAAATAGCTGGGTGATGGGCAGTCCGCCATCAACGGAGTGTCGCTCTGGGCTCAGGAGTGGGTCACCAGCTGCGGTCCCAGGCACACCAGGCCATAATGAGGTCACCTTTGTCTTGATGTCTATTCATTATCACTAGCCAGGGCTTTGACCTTGATCTACAGTAATCACATTTTGGTTTTTCCTAGGTTCGGGGGGGGGGGGCAGGCATAAGCAATGATAATTGAAATGAATAACCCTGTTAAATACAGATTAAAAACCAACAGAGCCAACTGATGAGCATGACTTACCATTCCAAATCTCTTATTCAGAGGAATGTCTGCTATAAATTGTGGGAGTGGCAGGCAGCCAAGCTCAAGACTAAATGCCCAGTAATTCATCTGCCAGTGAGACAGACCAAAATAGATCAACGTTCAACCTTGTTTATAATGTAATGGCACCAGTGAATTATTACTGGGCCGCTCTATTTAAGTATGGTGCTTGAAATCTCAGGCAGAAGAAACAGTCCCTGTCTGTCTATTTTTTTCCTGTTCTAAACAAAAATTTCCATCTGGCACAAAAAAAATAGCTGAATCATGAAGCATATTTAGCAACTTGCTAGACCCATTCATGAATCACGCTCTCTTCCACTGTGACAATCATCGCACTGTTACTAAAGACACTGTGGTGTGATCCCACATTACATTAGCCGTGGGTCCCAATTTTGCTCCGGTTCCACACAAAGTGGACAGCAAGACATGCAGTCAGATACTGTAATAAATGTCACCTCAAACCAAACCCCGCAAAGATGGGAGCTGTGATTTCAGAGCTCGAAATTACACTCGGCAGCCAGCAAAACAGCCTGCTACTCCCAATGACAAATTACCTGCTAGCTCCAGGTTGCACTTAATAAAGCGGCCACTGAGTACACAAAGGGTTTTACAGAGAGGATGTCGGAAATAACGTGACAATACAAAGACATCACTGTATCATATCAGAAAGTTCAAAGAATCTAAAGGATCCTTCACCTGTCTCTGGGGAAGAATAGGAAGACGGGAAAGTGGTCCACCATAAATTCCCACGGAAGGTCATTTTGAGCAACGTTGACTCTAGATTGGGGTGGAAACGTGGCATTAAAAGAGTATTGATTCATCGAGTTTCAAGCAAAAATCATTTGGTCCAAATACAAAGGTTTACTTTCAGTTTATCATTAAACTACAAGCTTTAGGGCCAAAAATTTAGTTCCACGCATTTTTAATTGATATTTCTCTGCTAAACACCCTAATTTTCATAGGGTTACATTCTTTTCTTACCTGGCTACTCTAAACTTCTCATTTCCCTGGAAGAGCTGAGCGAGCTGGATGATGACATGGTTGAGGACTGTGCAAAAGCCGCACCAGTGCGTGTAGTAGAAGAGAAGCACATCCTGGGTGACAGGAGACAAGCGGAATGAGGAACCGGATTACAGAGCTGCAATCAGACGGTCAAACGTCAGGTGTCCATCTGGCAGAAAATTTTTCACACACCATTCAGTATAAATTGAGCCATTAACTGTACTACAAATACCTATATAAGCCCAAAACACAAAAATCTAAAAAAAAAAAAAAAAAGTGCAGAAGAGACACACACGGCCAGGGCAGGACTGCCGGGGGGCAGGAGAGACCCACGGCCAGAGTGGTGGGTGTGTGTGCGCGCTCTGCACTGGTGCGGTTGTCAGGGTGTGCCAGCGTTCATTAGCCCGTCATCAACCAGTCTGGCATCGCGGTGAAGCAGACGGCAGCTTGGCTACGTAACGGAAACACAGACGGGCGTCTCTCAGATGTCTGGTCCTGTAAAGATCCATCCATCTTCTAACTGCTTATCCTGGTTGGGAGTCACAAGGGGTCCCCACACACATTATATATAAAGACCACAGGTGCACCAGGGTTATATATCCATCCACCCAAGCAACTGTGCCCACTTATCCAGTATGGGGTCACACTGAGCCTGGACTCAGCAGGGGACACCCTGGACGAGATGCTAGACCATCACAGGATTCCGTACAGTCACAGATTAAAAAAAAACGCTGCAGCTTGGACACTGGTCACTCTAACCCTCCTTGTTTCTGCTTTTCTCGTCACGGCAACACTAGAACAACTTCAGGGGGAAGCAGGAAGCTGTCCTTCGAAAAAACCACAACAGGGGAAAGACACCTTGGGGCGTCACCTTGAAGCGTTTCCTCTGTTACGACACAACGAATCCTTATATGCGACATGCTTTACATCTAGAGGCCCGGCGTTGGGCAAGGGTTGAGGGAGGGGGCCTGGGGGAGATTACCAGATGGCATGGCTGGTACAACAGACAGCAGAAAAGGGTGGACCGGTCAAAGGGTAACGAGGTGTTGAAATGAAATGCCCCGGGGGTGGTTTTGTGGGTACTGCTGCCACCTTACACCTCCAGGGCTGATGGGATGAGATGCGAACCATAGTTCCCCTACTGCCTGGATAGGCTCCAAGCTCCCCTGTGATCCCAATCTGGATAGGCAAGGGGAGAAGAGAATGATGCAGGTAGTAGAAAAGACAAGCTTACCTTGTGAGGGTCCATAACTGTGCTGAGGAAAGAGGCTGTTGTTACCTCCCTGATTAGTGCCTCAGGGGTCTTCGTCACCCGGCTGCCCACCAGGTGCCTCTTCAGCGGGCTGTATGGGATGCTGAAGTTCCGTATGAAGTGCTCTGAAACACACCACCATGTTTTAATGCCGTTAACTAGACCTACGCTAGGCTGTAGCCAAATCCAGAAAGCTACATTTATAGCCTTTATGGTACAACACCTTCCTTCCTCTGCGCTGGACAACCAATCCAGACCATCTGCAGACAATATTTGATATCAGTTTCCCCCACTGGAGTTAATTTTCTATAAATAATGAGTACCAACATTTTTTACACAAGGAACCATAATTATTCACCATACTGCTGCCATGGCAGCACTGACACCAACTGTAATCAAACTCAGAAACAAACTGATGTAGCTGGATCCACACTTCAGATGAAGACAAACAGAAGCTTGTGATTCAAAACCTCTACCACACCCATGAAAATCAGAATTTAGAGGACATAAAAGGGCGCGCACACACACACACTTTCGAAGAGGAAAGCACCTCGCTGCCTGTCTCCCTACAGACACTTGCGAATTTAGAATTAACTCAACTGACAAAATGTTGCATTATGATCTAGCCATGCCTTCCAATAATTCCATTGTGTTCAAATGCCTCCATTTCCCGAATTAAACTGAACCAGGCTACAATTGTTACAGAGTCTAACCTCTGCTTGCCATACCACAGACTAAAAAAAAAAAAAAAAAAGTGTTAAGCTGGTCACAGTAGTACTATGACAACATGTAACCTTAAAACAGCCCTTTCCTTCTAGCTAGCTTTCATGGTGTCTCATGTTTGAATGTCATTGTTCATGTTTTCTGCTTGGGAAGAAAAATGGATTGTCTTAGTATAAAAAGGAAGCCTAAAATCTAATGGCAGCAGTGAACACATTTCAACCTCTGTATATTATAGAATAGGAGTGCCAAGCCGATTTAAACATGCCACGAAACTTCCATGATGGTCACTGCAGATTTGCAAACCGTTAAGACATACATTTTTAGCTCTGGCACTAAAGGTTATTATAGTGTGGCTAAGTTGCGACTTATATCTTGGACAATTTTCTTCCAACAGTGGGACAGACACATTCAGAGTCCATGGCAAAATGAGTCAGTGGGTGAAGTTCTGCGTCACAGAAATAATCAAAAGGCAGGCGTCAAAAGGCATTTTTCAGCAGAATTAAGTCACGTCACACCACTTCACAGTCACTGAGTGTCCACCAAAAACACTCGGATGCTGCCGGGAAGACTAAACTTCAGAACCGGCTTACCTAGGGCATCTTTAAGTATGTTACCATGCTCCAAGACGTAGTGAGTCTCTTCCGGAAGATTCACTATGGTGACAAACACCCGGTGGCTGTCAGACTCGCCTGCCCCCAGCCTCATGGCCAGCTTCCAGTGCAGGTGGGAGTCCAGCAGGTAGAAGCGCAGTGTCTTATTGGTCCTGCATTTCAACCCCGTGATGCCAGCATCTGACGGGACCCGCGGGACCCAGGTTTGAGGAGAGGGGCGGGGCAGCCCCAGCGTCTTACAGCAGGCACTGTAGCGGTTGAAAGGGCTATAAGATCCGATAATGTTAGCGCAGGCCGCGTCCTGTGTCTTCAGGTGGGCGAAGGCGTGCTGTCTGAGGTAGAAAGACTCCAGGACGGCCTCCATCTGCTGGAAGGAGCAGCGGGCCAGCCGTTTAACTCTGGGCCACGTGCCCGCCGACTGGTTGGGGCACAGCTCACACACGTTGTGCACGAGGGACCCTGAGGGCTGGGGGGGCAGGACCACCGTGTTGCAGCAGGGGGGCCCTGTGTACCAGGTGTCCGAAAGCTGCCCAACTCTGTTGTGTAGCTCCCCCGCCTCGCACGTGTGGTACTGCAGGGCCACCTCGGCTATCTGCAAGAGAAACAATTCGGGGGAAGGAAAACTGTTGTGAAATGCCAGGAACCGGGGGAGGGACGACCTGTGAACGCTAAGGAGGTCTGAGGCCAGGAAGGACTCGTTCTGAAGAGAAACATACAGGCAGCTATGGGACACACCTGGGATCACAGCCGCTGAAGGACTAGCCAGGGTTCGACCAAGATAAAAACGCAATCGCGTTTTATGTGGACGTGTCATTCTTTAAATGACACACATTAATACATGACGTGAATAACCTACATGCTGTATCAAACACACATTTCTCACTTGAAACGAGAACTGAGTATTCTTCCATAATGTACTTTCAAGCAGCACTATACCTAGATAACATTTTTTCAATCCGCAAAACAGTGCCACGGAAAAGCGCGTCAGCAAATCGCCCTGACTGACCTGCCGAACTAGGGGCTGGAGAGTAGCCAGTGGGTCGAAGGGGAGGAAGGCAAGCAGCGCCGGGCCCTTGCCGAGTTCCTGCTCCAGCAGCCGGCTCTTGGCTCCACGTGGCTGCAGCCACTGCAGGACGCTCTCCCTGTTCTCGTAGGCCCAGCCGCAGATGCTCTCGGACGTGACGTTCCTCTCCGCCCGCGGGAAAATCTGCATGGGGTCAGGGAAAGAATTCAACCTGCAAGCAATACGGGAGGGAGGGAGGGGGCGGTACCCATTTAGAGACGGTGCTCAGATATGGAGCATCCCGCTGCGATTAGAGGACAGTAGATCTCTCGACACAGAAACAGATTCTCCTATTTGCCAAAAGTACAGTGAACACAAGAATCTGCATAGACAAGATCAGTGCAGAGAAAGACATACAAAATTCACAAACGTACAAAAAAACCAAACATTACGCATGATGCTAATGTGTGGCAGTACGTGGAAAGTGTCTGCATGGACTAATGCAAGTCGAAGTGGCTCTGCATTATTGAGAACCAACACAAATAAAATCGCCACATCCAAAAGATGTTCAATTAAGCCCAATAACGCTTTATAAACGCGAGAGCGGAGAGGCCTCTCAGACGCTCTCCTGCATCCCCGACAGCAATGCAGCCATTTGCGCTGATCACGAAACTCACAAGTGAGGAGTTGAAACGTCGGTGCATGTAGATCGTCCCGTCCTCCCGCACTGATATAGCTTCTGCCACCTGTTTGCTGGTTATCACGCCAAAGCGTATCACTCCCTGAAAATCTGCACCAAAAAAGAAAAAAAAAAAATGACATCTTATTCTTTCACTTGCCGGTCGTCATTGTGGCCAGTCTGAACCACGACATCCAGTGTGGCTCAGATGCCCATTTCGTTCATGAAATTTAACAGTTGCAGTATGGCCAGGACTCAACGACCAGCAGTAAAATGCATAAATTAGGAAAAGCAGTACAGAGCAAAATAAACGCAAAGACACAAGATCAGTTTTGTTAAGCAGGAATGCAAACCGAATGGGCAAGAATGCTTCATTCTGAATGAAAGTGGTGCTCAAAATAACTCGGTTCAAAACAACCTGAGCAACCAACTCCACCCCCTAGCGCACTTTCAAACCAAACTTTCGGAAAACGCATCGACTCTCCAGGGACAGCTACATCTACCTTTAGAAAAGACCCCCTACATTTCATACAGTTCGCATGTAGAATCCACGGTTTAGTTTTCAGACCTTAGTTTGTTTAGACATGCTTATTTGTACAACTACCTTCCCAATGACCCCCCCCATTTTTTTTTTTTTTTTTTTATACTTACCCCTCCTCAAGGCTTGCAAAGCTGAAGCAAGGAATATCATGTACCCAGGAGGTTGCGGTGAAGCATTGAACTCAAAATAACCCACCACTCCTGGCTGAGGAAAAAAAAAAAAAAAAAAAATATGTCACAAAATGAGACAGCTTCACCCTTTAGGGCTATTCCTGCATTAACAACGATTTGACTGAGTGGGGGACTTGAAAACGTACTGTATGTTTTACAAAGGGGGAGAAATTTTCTTACGCTCCCTAACTCCAGACCATCTGTATTTCTAACACTATAGAAAACAGGACTGCACCAATTCATGGGTCAGGCTCTGCACACACACACTATATATTATGTATACAATCATAAATTTATATTATAATGTATATGCTATTCCATTAGAAGAATGACGTTTCATACAACACTTATGCCAGAATATTGCATTACAATGCAAGTGCACTAAACACCTATTGAGAAAGAGCATGCAAATAACTTGTCAAGTGTGCAAAACAAACATCAATTTGCATGCAGACAGCAGTGCAGCTGCTTTACATGATCTCCACATGCTCTGTCACCAGCTGCATATATGCAAGTATGCCGAGTGACCAGATCTGATACCAACAACATGGACACTGGGCTTCTCTCTCTTCCCACAGTTACACAACTCCTTCACAGTCGTCTTCTCACCTCGTGATAAGAGAGGAAGTCCTGCAGGGTCGCTCGCGAAGGAAGGTACGTCAGAGGGTTTATCACCCTGCGGACAAAATTCTCCACATAGGCGGCTGTGAAGGGGCCCTTGTACTCTATGGGCCCAAACCTGGAGGACACGTTATGTTTACATCGATTGGTTTAGTAGACACTTTTGTCCAAGGCGACGGACAGGGAAGCAGATATACACGAGCATACAGCAGTCAAGGAGCTACCTACGGGCGATACCAAAAAGGACCAGAAGCAGGACCAGGATTCGAACCAGTGTGGGGAGATCCCACCTGATTATACAGCACCAGTCAAAAATCTGGACATACGTACTGCAATCTGTTTTTCAACAAAACAATGATATAAAATACACCTCTAGGGTGAGCATGTGCTACGGGGCAAAGGAGACTGACAGAGTGCTCCAGAAGATGGACTGGCCTCCACAGACAACCCAGATAAACCAAACTGAAATGGTTTAGGGTGAGCTGGAGTGGACAGTGAAGGAAATCCAAAAAGCGCACAGCATGTGTGGGAACTCCATCAAGAGTGTGGAGAAGCATCCCAGGAGGCTGCCTCATGAAGCTGGCAGAGAAAATGCTAAGAGTGGGCAAGGATGTCATAGAGGCAAAGCATGGCTACTGTAAATAACGAATGATAAACACTGCATAATTCTACATGTTATTTAATAGTTCTGATGTCCTCCGTATTATTCAACCATTCAGAAGAGAGTAAAAGAAAATCCCTGCCGCTGTATGAGTAGGTACAGTCAAACATTTGACTGGTACTTTTCATAGCTATGTGTTGTGGATACACAAAATACAGATCACCAAATCAGAGGAAAAAAGCAAGGATGTCAAGAGGCATCACGGCTCTGTAGAAAAGCACTTGTTGGTTAGTTGATTGTGAAACCGATCTCATTAGACGTGAATTTTCCTTCCCCCACCTTCGGTAAAACAGGTGTATAACAGGATACTGATAGAAGTTGTGCCGCTTCCTGCATCTCCCCTGGTTCCACCAGCAGTTAACAGCTACAAACAGCACCTGCAGGTGGAGAGGTGGTTTGAAAATCACTCAACCCATACGGGGGGGGGCACCGCATACGGGGTGAAACGTTACAGTGAAATCACACAGCAAGCAACGCACCAGACAGTCAAAGTCACAGACGCCACTTAGAAGTGAGAACCTTCGACGCAAGCAGTTATTCATATAAACCAATAGCCTCAGTCAGGATAATAGGTATAGTTAGCAAAAAAAAAAAAAAAAATCTGCCCATGGTTCAAACAGATACAAGAATTCCAGTTTCATAAAAAAATCATCTTGCACAAAAGCACCTCCTCACCATCAAACTGATGACACCCTTACAGTTAGGACAGTGGTGTCAGTTAGCTGCTTGCCCCTGAAACCTCAACACCAGTGGTACCTGTCTGGACAACTTTCTAGCGACATGCTGGACCTCCTTCCGTGCAGCGACAGAATGTGCACACCAGGGGGCATAGAAGAAGATGAGAGAGATCTCCGCCGCGCTCCGTAGTCTGTCCACCTGCTCCAACTGCCCCAGGAAAAGGTCCACCACAGGGGCATCAGGGGAAAAGAATCGTCTGGGAGGCCGTGCTGGGGCAACAACATTCTTCGCACGGCTGCACAGTGGAATGTAGCAAGGTTCAAATAAATTAATGTTCCACAAAGTACTGAGATGGGTATAGTCATACTTTTGGGGGCATATACATGTTACACATATGAATTATTTACACAAGAAGCAGAACAAAGTACAGCAAATTAGAAAGTCATATACATATGGTACACTGAGATGCATTTGGAATGGAGTCCTCGTCTTGAATTCCTCTAAATACCTTAACCTGATTAGCAGCTGCTAGCATATGAATGTTATGGACAACTGGTATAATAATTTCTGTGTAAGACAAGTAAGGTCACAAAAAAATCCTTCTGAAAGATAATCCTTCCGACTGCACAGCTGTACAACTTGATAAAAGATATTTCAGACGGTCACGATGGCTGCATTTCTTTCGTGTCACAGTTATCGTACTTGGCACAGGGGTACAGTACTTAATCTACACACTGTTTTACAGAAGAATTTCTGAGCTCAGACAAAGCTTGCAAATAGATCCTTGTTTACAATATAAACATTTACTGTACATTGAGCCTGTACTGCCCCAATATCCTTGGTATAGCCTCGGTTACTTGGCCATTGAGTCCGTACTGCCCCAATATCCTTGGTATAGCCTCGGTTACTTGGCCATTGAGTCCGTACTGCCCCAATATCCTTGGTATAG
>JAACJT020000075.1:17900009-17921438 GCA_009936485.2 Gymnarchus niloticus | reverse complement strand
TACCATTACAGATATATTTTCTTAGTATTTTATCCTTTGACATACAGTATATATAGGGGGGGTGTTTACAGAGAGTGTAGAGGAACCTCTATCCATCCAGTGCGCAAAAATCCCAGGTACCGCCCCTGGTCGAAGATGAGGGCCGTACTCTACGAAGATGGCATCTTTATAAAAGTGAGACTGCAGAGGACTGCAGGTTGTACGAAAGCCTCGAACAAGTTAGTTGTCCATCCATTAGCGGCTGTCTTTTGGGGGGAGCCATGTCTGCCCTTTACCTCCTATTCCTGTTCATATTTGGTAAGTCCTGATTAATCTTCTAGCAATAAATCAAAGTTTAGCTGTATGAATGTAGGTATCTTTAAAACGTAATGTGCATATATTAATAAGATCATCCCTACGTTCATATGAGCATTAATCTTGTCATAGATTTGCCACAAGCGTCCTTCCAGAAAATATGCGTTATGTGGATACTTTTCCATGTAGGCTACGTTTTTTGTTTATTTCGTTTTATTCAAAAGCGAAAATGTATAATAACTGCTTTACAATACCTGTAAAACGCCAAATAAAACAACTTTCAGGAAATTTGTATTACTGGATTACATTTATTTTGCTACTAATTGCAGGTTGTACCACGACATTCACACCTCCGAGGTCCCAGCGGAGCCGAAGGGGTCTACTGGAACTCAGTGGAATCGTTAAGTGTGGCACTGGGAGATCTGCTCTTGCCTACATCTTGTACGGCTGTTACTGTGGCCTAGGTGGGCAGGGTTGGCCCAGAGATAAAGCAGACTGGTAAGACAGACCAGCAGCACAAGTACGAATAACATGTAGGTTGGGGGGAAAAAAGAACTTTTATTACAACTGGGTGCCCATAATGCTGTTTTTGCTTCAAAGGTAAAACCCTGCAATGAGAAGCACTTCGCCTAGCACTTGTGCACGTGGACCCACAATCTGAAATTTGCCTGATTATGTCCTGTGCATATCCTTTTAATCTGAAAGCAGGCGGCTCTTGAAAGATTTCCCCGATGCTGCCTGGTGTAATTTCCGATTCTTTATAGACTAGGCACCAAAATATATCTGAGCTGCATACATAAGCAATTAAGCACTTCACGATAAAATATTCCATTGGATGAAAGAAATCTGCCAGAGCCTGTTCTCCCTGCATACAGAGCAATAATCGTATACTGAAGAGAGCAATGCGCTTTCGCGGAGTTATCACTGGAATGCTCGACTCCATTTGTCTCCAAGTCTGTGGTTGCTTAACCATGCAGGATGAAGTTAAGCTGGCTATCTCATTTTAGAAATAACGAGTGAGCAGGGCTTCCTAAATGAATGGTTTGATAATACTACATTTGTGCGCAGGAATAATTATACACTGAGACGGTCAACAAACGTGTGTTTACCTTAGATGCTGTCCATTAAAACACTCTCAAGTAGTGGATAGATATTTGGTTCCTCAAAGGTTCAGGTGATAGTTATTCTCCGCGCCTGAGGTAAACATAAGTTTAGGGCCTTCGTCCCATACAATCATTCCATTTCATAGATGAAATTTAAACTATAAGTGGGGTTTAAACTCAGGGCTGACACCCTGAAAAGTTTAATAAAAACAAAGTGTTGGTAAGAGATTTGATTTGAATTACTGGAGGAGATGATTAATGAATCTAAAATGTCTTTAAAAAATATGTACGCAGCACAGGTCTCAAACACGCAGTTTCCTTCTCTTCCAAAAGGTGTTGCCATAAACACGATTGCTGTTATGAAAAAGCTGAGATAGCTGGCTGCCAGGTCACAACACACAAGTACCCCTGGTCCTGTGGGACTGAACCTGTTTCCTGTGGTACGTACAGTATTTATATGGGATGTGCTTATTTGGTATAAAATATCAGTCCAGTATACTGACCAAAAACACCGGATCAGTTATCGGGAAAAAACTAGTTATGACCCGGTGCAAAACATGGTTAAGCCTCACTTTTTTCACAGTTTGGACATTTTTAGTTGGCTATATTACATATGACATACAGATAACTTGAAAGTTGTTTAAGTTGGGGAAGAAAGACTTGGCTCTGTATCAGCTGATATTTAAGGTAATTTTATTTGTATAAGAGTTAAAAAAGTGGTAATGAGCCATCCTTAGTACAGTACTTGTGTTATAGGCATATCATAGAAGCTCAGTAAGCTAAGGTTATTTTTCAACCTGCTGCTCATAGATTTTGCAGCAAGTAAAAAGGTCAGATTAACAAGGAAAACTCAAAACTCATCGTGAGAAATGCAGGCTACAGATTTGTCCGGTGTTTGAGAGTTGGGTGTTTCCCACGTGATATAATTTACAACATGCCAATCCCATTTCATTAGCACGTGCCAATAATTGCTGAGAATCTTTTAACATAATATCCCATGTCTTTGTATCATTCTAGAATCACCAAAGGACAAGTGTGAAAAACTACTCTGCAAGTGTGACAGGGATGTAGCGAAATGCTTAAAAAAGGCACCATTCATACCAGATTATGCTGCATGGCCAGACTTCTTATGTGGATTTGAACATCCAACGTGCAATTATTATTGAATCGACGCATGTATTTAATGATACAGTATTGCTGCCTGGCTTTATACTTATTAAAATGACAGCAACAAGACAACATATTAAAACATTTTAAGACAAAAACACACGCAAAACATAAGATGGACATATGACAGGCAATGTTGTTTTAAATCTTATGCAAACACCCACGTGGAGATTCTAGTCCTGCCAGAATTTTGGCAGATTAAATAAAGAATGCCTTTACATGTCAGTGTCATTTTAAAGATTTTTGTATTGCATTTTTTCTTCTTTTGTTTTCGTGACATGCATTCAAAGCTAATCCCTTTTTTTGTTGAGCTATCATGGTATTTCGCCAACTAAGGGAAATCTATATTTGTTGTCCTGACTGTCACACTTAAAATTTGATACTGTAGCCGCAGTTGACATTCAGAGCTGTATTTCATGTCCAGTGTTGTAAGCAGAAGACACTCTGGAGGCATCACATGACAAGTGTGTCTCTTGTAGCAGGTTTGTGATTGCTAGTTGCCTTGTCCTCTGCACACATTACTAAGTATTTTTAGTCAAACTGCTATTTCCATTTGTTCATTGGAAATACTTTGGTCCAAAGCAACTGACATATTGAGTTAGTCCATTTCTGAAATAAAAGAATGGCAGGTTTTCTGATGCACACCAACAGACCAAAGAGAAACCCTTATAGCAGGTAACTGTAAAGCTTTACAATCTCTTATTACCTGAATGCTGTTCAATAAAACTAAACACGTAATGGTAAAAATGTTTTTTTCGAAGGGAAAAAAAAATTTATTAGATTCCTAAACCTTATCCATTTTGTCCAGGAGTATGAATAAGTCACAGTTATAACAAAGTGCCAGAACAATCACAAGTATATATATATATATATTTTTTTTTTTTTAAAAAAAGAAAAGAATTTAAATTAATACAGATTTAAGTCAGTTTGAGATGAAAAGAAAACCATCCATCCCTCAAACAATTTCTGCTTTGGGTAAACATATTCCATGCCTTGAAAAACAAGTACTGTATTAAACAAAAGGTCCTTTGCAACAAACAACGTACAACAAACAAAAACGAGGAAAGAAAAAATAAAAGCACGGAAGAATCAGCACAGTCTAGACTTTGTGTCTCTTATTGCGATAAAACTCTTGCAAAAAAACTACGAAAACAGGGACTACTTAAAGTGCTCTGCTTTCAGTGTGTATTCTGACAGCAGAGGCTGTACAATAACATACTAAATGTATTCCCCTTATGTACCCCTTGAAAAATGAGTATGGCTCCTTTAATACCATGAAAATGAAAATCAAATTATATGGTTTAAACAAACAAAATTTTGTTGCGAGTCAAAGTAAATGAATATTATGATAACAAGCGACGTTTACAATTTCAGTGGACTTCAGGCTACCCTGACTTTATCAGTATCACAGTAGGCAGTGTGAGATTCAGTGTGTAATTTTCACAGCTGCCCTGCTGATAAATACCTGTTAGCAGGTTTCAAATACTCATTTCCTGCTAACAAGGTGCTGCTAGGAATAAGACGTCTGTAATCTGCTAAGCTGGTCTTAGCTGAATGGTCCTGTTCTACAGACCTAGCTTTTTAACTCTGGCAACATTTTCGCATATTTTTTTTTTTTTTTATGGCACTTGTGTTTCTGGTCGGAGCACCTGCTGAACGACCTGTTCAATGTTTATGATAGGGTTGAAGTACAAGGCCCAGTAAAACAAGCAGTTGCAGGCAAACTGGGGGATCACTGGCCAGAAGATGGCAACAGCGAACCCTTTTACGGACACCTTCCAGAAATGGCTCCACATCTTCTGAGGAAGTATCCTGCAAGACAAGACAGCGAACTCTCAAAACCTGCCATGTTTTAGTAACCTGACCAGTCCTCCTAGAAAAAAAGTTTTATCATGCATTATATTAAATCGTTGAAATTTATAGTATACTCTAAATATGAACAGAATTAAATTAGGTTTCCATGCTTATTGGCAGATGTCAAGTTTCACGGTCTACTTGTGAGACTTATGGTTTCTAGCCACAGCCCTCATCTCACGGTCATGAGACGTAAACTACCGTGAGAGCTTACATTTTTCGCAGGTCGAAACAACCCCTCACACTTTGTCTCCCTCACCCCCACTCTTACAAATTTTATGGTTTACCACTGAGATCTCACCTTTTCTTTTTTTAAATGCACCTTGCTATTTTAATACTGGTTTTTAATTGCAATCTCGCTATTTTGAGTGAGGCTAAGCTGATATGTATGTATTGGCTCAAAGCTGTACCTCAGCTCAGAACGGACCCAGAGCCGATAGAGTGCACAGCCCTCCAGCACTGACAGCAGCATGGCATTGATGATGATGAACCGCGACGTCCAGTAGTGGACGCCCAGCCAGTCCCAGGCAAACTCTGCTATCAGCTGATACGGGAGCAGAGAGTATTTCACCAGGAACTCAGTCCACTGCTTCCAGCTTGGGTTCTCATACTGCAGGAATGGACGACGAAGGAAAATGAGGACAGGGGTGTTGAGGAAGGTCGAACCCAGCTTTCAAGATACTCATGTGTGCGTAACGCACCTGTCCGAAGCACAGTTTATGTTACGTTTTCATTTCACGAGAACTGTACATCAGGGCATTGCTCAATATCAAACTTTTAACCCAGCTTGGTTAAATTTCTTGACCAGAACATTGCGCTGCGCCCTCTTACAAAAGTTCTGGACAGGATGACGTCCTCCTGTGGTTCCTCACTCGGCACCGGACAGCAGGTGTGTAGGAAAGGCAGGAATGTGTCGGCATAATCAAAAAGGTAGAGGTACAGGATCGTGAGTCTTGGCGAACTCTTCAGGGCGTACAGTAAGAACAGGGACTTCCCTGCATTCACTGCCTAAAGGAAAACAGAACCCTTAGAACAGAGGGATGCTAGGATCACTCGCACTTCCCAAGAAAGACTTCAATATTTGTAACCTTTTGTCTCAACCAACTTCCTAACATTGGTTGCTTTTAGAAAATTAAGACCCGGCTCCAGCAATTAATCCAGTAAACAAACCAGTAGTGAAATGTGGTGTTTTTTTTTTTTTTTTTTATGGTCAATGATATCCGAGGCTCACCTTGTATTCCCAAAGGTTCTGTGGTGGTTTCACTCCCAGTGATTTCACACGCTCCAGCTCAGCCAACACAGCCTTTCGGTGCGTCTGGTTCTCGATGTTGTACGGCTGCTTGGACAGTTCCTCGTCTCCGAGCATGATCAGGAGTCTATCAGTCAGCAGAGCCACGCATGTCTGGTCATGTTGAGCAGCTCACACCCTTTTTAATTGGTGTTCATTTGATGCGATGACTCAGAATCAGTTAGAGATTAAATACCTGCCGTTGACTTGCTCACTGAGAAAACGGTCTTTATACAGAGATGCCCACGGTCCCAGGTTCTCCAGCCAGAAGATGACCTCTTCGGAGGTCCATTTTGTCACAGGCTTGTGGACTAAAAGGTCATGCTCCGCGTCTCGACTGCTCCAGTGATACACAAGCAGCATGACCTGTCAGCAAAAGCCAGAGAAAACAGGTAACAGAAGTGCCAGTCGTCAAACAGACAAAGACTGAGTAGAAAACAGGAAGGAACCACAGAGCAGGTGTTGAAGTACTTACAGCCACACAGGTGAGGGCGGTGAGGACCCCAGAGAAAAATCCAGTTCCTCCCCCTGCTCTGCGCTGAGTGGTCTGTACAGGCCCTTGCGACGCCTGCTGCTCGCCATACCTCTGGAAAGTGAGGAGGCTACGCACAATTTTGGGGTTACTTTGGACTTCCTCCCGCCTCTGCTGAACTACTGCAGGAAAAAATTTCTCTGTTGCATCTCTGTGAGGCAACATGAGAGAACACAATCTCAATACACTGGCTTCTAAAATGGAACAGGGAAATACTTTTATTCAACAAACAGATTAAGTAAACAAGTACTGTTTAATACTCCAGTCACTGTAGTGCTATTCTGATTATCTGAAATCTGTGACCAGTTACTTTATGATGGCATGACATTACTTTGCAAAGGGCCCTCACGCCGTCTTTACTGACCACTAATCAATGCCTGAAACAAGACAAGCAACCCTCCTTTCAATTGCAGAGAGCCCAATGCTGTTTTCCTCAACTTTCTCATAATCTGTTTAGAATAAACATAACTTTATTATAGCTGAAATATATCAAAACGTCCCAACTGCATCTTATGTAGAGATAGAACAAAGTTTCAGGGACATCTGAAAACAAATTTCATTACAAGTAATACAAAAGCGTATTTTGTTCTCCTACCTCAGCAATATGTTTACTTTTGGGAAGCCTTCCCACTTGTCCCTACACTCGGGACACTCGTTCTTCCTGGAGGATTCCCACCAGAGAGCAAGGCAATGCCGACAGAAACTGTGGCCGCAGTTAAGGGTTGTGGGATTGATCAAGATTTCGTAGCAGCAGTGGCAGGAGAACTCATGCTCGGTTATCTCGCTGCTGGAATTCTTGGGACAGGGGCCAAAATGAGCCGGGGGGTCTCCGTAAAGCGTCGCGGGACTACCGTGGACACCCCCCTTCATTTGAGAACTCGTCATTCGTGCCTCAGTTGACTTAATATTCACGGTTGAACTCTGAAAAATGAAAATGCAGAGAAAGATGGTCGTGTTTGCAGACGCACGAGATATAACATTACGGAAATGACAGCACAGCAGCTTCTCGGATATTAAAATGTACACTTGGACAAGCCTCTGGTAGTTCACAGTGTTACTGGAATATGAGGGAAACCCACCGAACAGGGGATAATGACTTGCAGAAATGCTGTGAACCTGACGCGGTACACCGCCGCGTGTTCTTTCAGTTTACCGAAGCAGGCAAACGGCCGACGCCGGAAATGTTGCCGTTTGTTGCGCAGTAAAGTTTATGTCAGCCGGCGCCGGTCGGACGGACGGAGTATCCGAGGCTCGCTTGTTTAAAAAGCTGAAGCCCCGGCCAGCATGCACGGCTAACACGGAGGCTCGGGGGAATCCAGGAATTGCCGGGGAGGGTGACTTTCGCTGTGCTTCACGGCCGACGGTCGGCTATGCGGCGGCAGATAAACCGCTATCAAACACGGGCGAGCCGAAAGGCAGGCAAAACGGAGCGAAACGCATATCCTAAACAGCTCGGTGACGGAAAACGTGCGCTTTACTGAACTGCCCATAAGTAACGAGCAAATGCAATCGTTCGCTAGAAGGGAAGCGAGAGATCAAATCCGCATTTAATCTATAAACATGTACAAATAAAGCACGAGGGCCACGCTTCCGACCCGGCACCCCTCGGCTCCGATCGCCCCCCAAACCATGCGTGTACCTTTATTCTCCTGCCTCCGATTATCCGTGGCCGCTCATCCGGTTACATGGCCAACACCGCACGGACCAGCCGCCCTCTACCAGCGGCGCTGCGCAGCTCCGACCGCGGGCCTCGGAGCTCGACACTCGCCTCCGCCTCCGCTTTTGCTTTCTTATCGGTAACGGGCGGGCACCAACCGACCCTGGATCGTCTCCCTTCCATGCCGTACGTGGTAGGCATGACTTACACCACAGGAGTAGAAACTGATCCTAAATCAGTGCGTGAGGTCACGGAAAAGAACATTATTGAATTTCTACTTGGTTCATTTTGTAAACCAATATTTTGCTTCTTTTTTTTACAGTTTAAAAGATCACATGCAGCATGAGATATTTATACGTGTGAATAAGCATGACTTTTTTCTCCTCCTGTTTTCACACTAAAGCACGAAACCTCACCGAATCTGCCCTGACGATCGGTCACATTTTGACAGTAGTGATGGGCAGTGTTTCCACTCTAAATTTTAGGAATAACTAGACCGTGTAACCGAACAAAATGAGAAATCATGGACATGTTTAATAAGGTATAAATAGACGGAGACTGACGTTTCAGATTCAGCATGGGCGTGTCTCTGGGGGAAAGCCGGTGCAGAAAAAAAAAAAAAAATAACGCTGGTACTTCAGGGTACTCCCGGCCAGCACGGGTTTCGAAGCCTCATTTGTCCCATCACTAACCTGACGACACTGCCTGAAGTCACAGCCTTCCTTTATGGAAGCTGTCGCCTCACTTTAAACTGTGGGTAGGCTTAACTTTATCTGACTACGTGAACTTCATACGAACCTTGGAGGATTCCGAAACCGTGAGGTCGAGAAGGTTAATCGGCGACTGTTTGTATTTACTTCTTAAATAATTCTAAAAAATAGAATGATGAATGGATATACCACTCCGTGTTTTCTTTGCAAGCGGAGCATCGGGCGTCTTATTCCTTTACAGCAATAGCAATTAGCGATTGTTTTTTAATTTATGGTTTAAGGATCTGGGCTAAACAACACATATCATGCACACTTGTGAAACCTCTACCTTTTGAGAGGCTCTAGGTCACAAGCAAAGAACACAGAAATCAAGAAGCTGCTTCATCCATCCATCCATCCATCCATCCATCCATCCATTTCCCTAACCGCTTAATCCTTTTCAGAGTTGAGGGGGGCGCAGCCTATAGAAGCTATTTCAGTTAAAGAAAAAAAAAAAAAACAGAGGTGAGGATGCTGGGGACCAGACCAGGAGGCACTGAAGTATGTGATGTACTGACACTTCTGGTCAAGGTCACAAAGGGTGGGGCTTGAGCCATGCAGCATAGAATACAAGGCTGGGATAACCCCAGTTGCAAACATATACACTACATAGACACTCATCAGCCTCACAGTCTTTGGACTGCAGGAAGAAAACTGAGAACCCAGAGGAATGCTGTGTGTCATGTGTAGAGCATGCAAATTCCACACAGGAAGAGGAGGTAGCATTTGAACCCCTCACCCTGAAGGTTTGACAACTACTGAGCCTTCCCCGAATCTCAACCTTAAACTTGGCCTTATCCTCATACCAAATGTTGTGACTGTAGTCCTGGATTTAAACCTACTGCCAAACCTTATGCCTCTATGCACACTGCCAGGCAAATTCAAAAGTGGTTTCAGGAACACCAGGGTGAAGTCAAGCACCCTCCATATCCTTACCAATCACTACATACTGTATAAAGATTACCGGATAGTCATAGAAAGTACCTCCTTTACCCATCAGACACAGAAGACTTTTCTTCATGAAGCCTGGTCCAGTATCCCACTACTGACAGTTCAGGAAGGACTGAAGCTGTTCTAAAAGCAAGTGGTGGTCGTACTTCCTTATTAGGTCTTTGGTATTAATGTACAGTTCGGTGTTTCCATTATTATGTCAATACCCTGCATATAAACAAATAAATAAACAAACAAATCCACTATTGTTTAATGCTTAAGTATGACCTGTCCATCGCAGATTTCTTATTAAGAGTAAATGATTCATAAATATGTATGTTAAAACCTGGCATCCACTCAGCTCAATATATCAAGCTAAAACTCAAGCTATTGTGAACATATCTGCCACCACTAGGGGGTACTAGTGGATTTTGAAAGCCCTGCAGCTGCTGTTCTTCTTGAGTGAATTTTTAAAAATTGAATCTTTATATTTGCTCCTTTTGTATTAATTTTGCAAAATTTGAGTGTAGTTAATTATACTGTACATAATTTAAATTTATGATAACAGGCTTGAGGCGTTTGACAAAAATGGAAATGTATAAAGATCTGCTGATGCTGTGCTGGTGTCTGTTTCAGAAAGCAGATTTAATACATCGTATAATCAAACCTGAATTCTGACCGAAGAAAACTGAAAGCCCGACTTCAGGATTTGTCGATTCCCCGAATCTCCCAAAATTTCTCCAATCAGAATTCAGACTTGACGGTATGATTTTATAAACCCACTTTCTGGAACCAGCATCTGGTCTCTAGTTATGTTTACATAGGCTCTGTTAGTGATTTTGAACAGTTGAGTGAATATATGTTTCAGTAATCACAAAAAGCCACACACCATCTTCATTGGCTGGACTGTGTTTGTTCTAAAGATAAGAAATTCTTTGCTGCTGTTGTACATTCTTCATTGTTTCAGCAAAGCACTCTCTGCCAGAAAAGTAGCCAGAAAGGAATGCAAAACCAAAACTATGAATAAACAACATTCTGTTACCAAACTTCAATGTGACTTTACATGTTTAGAAATCCAAGCTTCTCAAAAGATTGTGTATCTAATGTGTCTTATTTAGGCTTTTGTTGTACCTCACTGGCAGAAGACAAAGGATGAACACACACAGCAATGATTATATTCTTTGCTTATAATCAAGCACAAGCTTTGACTACACTACTCTTTGAGCTCTGGCCAGAAAATAAAAGGCAACTTTGTCTCTCCCAAGACACAGTCCATATGCCATTAAAAGGTTAATTTCAACATCTATAAACAAAGTACCAAGCTAAAAATCAGAACAAAAAAGGCTCTGCTTTCAATAAATGTGGTACTTTTGTGGGAATGGCCTCATTTGTCTTGTTTGTGGGATGGATTGGAATTGCTTGCTTTACTTCTCACAGAGCTGATGTTTTGTAATCCTTAGCATTGAGACATAAAAGTGGCAACCAAGATACTTAATATCAATTATGTCTGCATGGCGTGCAGTGACAGTTTCAGCTATTTTTATTGGTCCTAAACAATCTGGGAAATAAGAAAATCATTGTCTAATTTAGGCATACTAAGGTAGTGTTATTGGTTGTTTGTACAAGTATATCCATCTCCTAACTGTTTATGCTGGTCAGGGTTGCAGGGTCATGCAAGTACAAACATTTAGGAATTTTTTGTTTTTGCATATTCCATCTTGTTCTCCTCTGATACACAAGGATAACAGTAAAGGCAAAGCTTGGGATCTGAGCACAGGGCCATTAATCTGAAACCCCTGGAGCAGCTGGGGTTAGAGGCCTTGCTCAAGGGCTCACCAGCGACGTGATCACTAATTACTTCAATGGTCATGGGATTCAAACCACTAACCTTCAGTACATGCAGAAGGATTACTAACCAGTACAGCCACATAATGCCCCATTCAGAGTTTACAGCATATATGGAATTACTTCTGTTAGGAATAAGAGCAATTTCCTAACGGAAGCTAAGTTTATGATCTTACAAAAGGTATGTTTATCTTAGCGAGTGCACAATGAAATATTTTAGCCATCTAATGCTCTAAGTGAATCATGTGCTGAGTGCTTCTTAGCTAAAATGCCAGTCCCTTGTGAATTGAGAATAAAAATAATTTTGTTGTGTCTCACTACTCCAGTAAGCAATTCTACCACACGCAAGTCATATTTACAGGCGACATCATCTTTACCAGAAAAAGAAACATTTGAACACCTTTGCTGCCTTCAGGTTTTTAGCACAATGCTCATCATTCACCCATGTGCATTAGCCCTTTGAAGTTTAATTTCTAGAAATCACAGCTTTGTATTTGTGCCACTGAGCCAAACATCGTACCTATCAAGGTACTAACATGCCAATGTACTACTTTTCTTTCGGCTGCTCCCGTCAGGAGTCGCCACAGTGGATCAACAGTCTCCATCTCCTCCTGTCCTCCGCATCCTGCTCTGTCACACCAGCCACCTGCATGTCCTCTCTCACCACATCCATAAACCTCCTCTTTGGCCTTCCTGTTTTCCTCTTGCCTGGCAGCTCCATCCTCAGAATCCTTCTCTCAGTATAACGTACTAACATGGAAATCACTTAAAACTTTTGGGTCAGTAGCACTTAAACACATTTATACACCTTCGTCTTTAATGTCACTAATTAGACTGAATCCTTTTCTAAGTTCCTCTAGACCGTGCCATTAGCGTCCCTCAGTGAACTCCGCAACACTACACTTATGGTCTTGTCATAACACAATCACACAAGTGGTTCAAGTAAAAATATACATGGAACTCTGTTAGTAGCCTCGTACTGTTTTGAAAACTCATATCAAAGTCCTTGTCAGGACCCTTGTATATCATTGACTTTCAACTTAATGATGTAGCTGTGTTTTTAATTGCATAAAAGTCCCTTTTAATGATTCTGTTATTATGTCCACCCCCTGTAGGTAAGCATGCATCCTGCCACACAAAAAAACATGTGATTCCTGGGTGTGGTGTGTGCTTGCATCAAGCTATGCCTAAATAATTTGGTGTTACTGATGATTTAAAAAGAGCAAAATAACATGAATGCATAATGCTGGCATTTTAAGTCCAGCTGAAGGTTGCGGTGAGAGTCGGTTGTATAGTAGGTTGGAACTACGCTTTCCCTGCTGAGTGATTCTAGCTTCTCATGGGAAAATCCTAGGAACTCCCAGGTGAAGGATAATATTCCTCCAAAATCTACTGCATGAGCCTCTTGGGCTCCTCTTAGCAGGATGTGCTCAGAATTCAGCTGGCTGTTCTCAGTGCAGAAAAAGCACTCTAAGGTTCTCCTAGATGGAAAGATTCACAGAGACAGAGAATGCCAGCTTTCCTCTGTAAAAATCTCCATCCATCTTCTAACAGCTTATCTCAGACAGGGTCGTGGGAGGGATCCTGGATCCTATCCCAGTCAGCATAAGGCACAATGCAGGGGAACACCCTGGACGAAATGCCAGCCCAGCACTGGGCACAAACATGTACTCCCTCACATGCAATCACACACCGTAGGTGACTTAGAGACACCAAGATCATCCACCTGGAGGAAACTCCAGCAAAACTGGGAGAAGATGCTAACTCTACACATGGAGCTGAAGCTCACACATTGAAATGCACAAAGATCTTAACAACTCCTGCTCGATAACAATAAATCCTACTTGTGTCTTTGGTATTAACTGTTCAAATCCAATTTCACTTCTGCTGCAGATGTTGCGTTGTATAAATACAGAACATTTATCTGCTCACATAATTCAGATGAGACTTGATTGAAAAGTTCTAACCATGCCTCATAATGCTGCAAAGTCTGGGATGTTCTAGAAGAGACATGCAGAAAGTCCTGGAATGTGCAAAATGAGCATCCAGTAAGGTTCTACTTAAAATCTGCAATTATAGCCAGTGTCCAGCAGACAGTGCCTGATACACATTTTTAAACAAGCCTTTTTACAAAGTTTTCTCAATCTTCTCAAGAAAACAAAATCATTTAACTTCAGCACTGGAAAAAGGTGTCCATATTCCAGGGGTGAACTCATAAGGTTACAGAAAAGCTATATGTCATCCTGAGTGTCTGATTTCCTGCGGAATTATTGGTCTTTAAAAAAAAAAAAAAATCTGTCAGAGAAAAGGTTGGCTGCTTCTATGTACTTCCTTGTAAAGGTACCGACCCACCTCCTTTGAGCTTGTGACTGCAGCATTTTCAGTCTGCAGTGTGATACCAAAGACCCGATTCAGTACTGGCAGGAATATTGCTGCTCTGCTACTGATAACATTAAATGAAAGGATTTTTTACTGTTTGCTCATCTGCTGCTCTAATACACCTCTCCTGGACTTTTTAATCCTCTCTGTGCTCCATTTATGACTCCACAGAGACATTTAAAGAGATAAATAACCTTTTCACCAATATAAAGGGAGAAGATATTTGATTCATGATGCTTTCATCCACACACTGTCCCCCACCATCTAAATTTACATGTATTAGTTGTGAATAGCTGAAGTTTTTATTCCTTTAGAGGGATATTCCTCCCTGAATATGGATATGTTGTATACTCGTTGGCCTAGATTTGGTTGTGTCACGGTGTAGAGTGAGGTATGGGGCTCGTGTCTGGCCGTTTTACATGGGTGGTCATGTGAAACGCCCTGCAGACTGCGGCAGCCCCTGCAAATTGGGTTTCAGGCTGAGGGAGAAGGCTGGCCAATTGCAGGATCTGAGGGGAGGGGCTTGGATCTGGGACATGCTCCAGAAACACATGCTCAATTGTGTCCAGCAATGACTGGGCAATGAACAAGGGAGTTATGAAAGTCATATGCTGTGGGTGTCACAAGGCTGGACTCATTTTAGTTCTCATTTTCTAATTTACTTGTATACCTCCTTTGAGCTGTTTCCCTTAAAGCTAAACACAGTTTACAAGGAGCCTTTCATTAGCTTGATGAATACTTAGTACCTTAACCCACATCTTCACCCATGTGTAGATCATCTCAAATATTATTTTTCCTTCAGGTTTATAATAGTCATAACAATAATTTTCTTCCAAATCTGTCTTCAGATCAGTACAATAATGACTCGGGCTTCTACATTGTGTCATTGTTACAATGTCACATTGTGAATTTGGGAGGGTCACAAACTTGTCATGTGTGGTTAAAGCTGATTTTGGTAGCTAACACCATACAACGTAGAAATTCCAACGATCTGTTTTCCAAACCACTTTATACTGTTCAGGGTTACGGACCCAGACTCAGGACCTGGAGCCTATCCCAGGCAGCCTTCGGCACAAGGCAGGGGACACCCTGGATGGGGTGCCAACCTATTGCAGGGTACAGTCACACACACACTCACACCTGCCAGTTAGCCTACAATGCATCTCTTTGGACTGTGGGCGGACACAAGTGTATCCAGAGGAAACCTGTGAAGCACAGGGAGAACATGCAAACTCCACACACAGAGCAGAAGTGAAATTCGAACCCCCAACCCTGGAGGCATGACCCACCATGCCACCCCCATTATGTACATTTTTTCATAAAATTTTGTATTTGGTCCTTTTAAAAATCCTGGTGAAATCATACAACTGTCCCAAGTTATAACACTGACTTTTAATTTATATTTAATTTAAAACCAAGATTGGATTCCACAGCCCCGGAGGCGTGAGGCATCAATGTTAACCACTGAACCACCATGGCCCCCTATGTAGAAACTTTAAAATATATATGATCATTTTTACAGTACTAAAATGTTTGCACCGCTTGCAAGACTGTGACTTTAGTGTGGTGGAGGGGTTTGTGTGCCTCAGTGACCCACAAAGCTATGCCACCTGGAGCTTAGCTTCTAGAAAGACCTGCCTTGGTGAACACAAGACAGACTACAGTCCAATAAAGACCTCCAATGCCAGGTATTAAGATGAACAAGAGAACTAATGCCAGAACAGGATTACTGGGACCTACTCCTGGAGCCAGGTCTGGGGGCGGTACTTCCTGTTGAGCACACGGAGGCTGGCCCTCCCATATAACTCAGCCGGGCTCGGCCAGAAATGGCCATGTGGAGCCATCATCAGATTGGGGATCCCGCAAACTGAGAGCTGGGGATCAGGTGTAGTGTCATTTGGGCAGCAGGCATGAGTGGGAAGGATCCGGACAGATTACACCTTAACAACAGACACTGGCTTTGGGAATGTGGAATGTCACCTCTTTGGTGGGGAAGGAACCTGAATTAGAGTGGAAAGGTATCAGCTAGATGTATAGTTGGCCATATCTCCGTGGACAGTGTAGGCTCAGGAACTTGACCTCTTGAATGAGAGTAGAGTCTCTCCTACTCTGGAGTTCCCTATGATAAAAGACGTATGGTGGGTGTGGGAATAGACACAAGTCCCATTCTGAGTGCTGCGCAGTTGGAGTTTTTCCTGGTGGAAAAGAGGGTTGCCTCTATGTGACAGAGAGTCCTGGAGAGGAAAACCCTGACTGTTGGTTGTGTGCATATGCCAAACAACAACAGATTGACATGCAGTTCAGTTTGACACTTAAATCACAAGACAAGATTTACAGTTTACCAGTCAACCTACATTCTTATCTTCACCTATGGTCATGAGCTTTAAGTAATGACCACGGACAAAATGATGTTCCTTGGCAAGGTTACTGCACTCACTCTCTGTGACAAAGTGAGGAATTCGGAAATCTGGATGGACCACATCATAGAGCTGCTGCTTTGGATCGAGAGCCACTAGCTGAAGTTGTTGGGGCAACTTATAAGGATACCATCTGGATGGCTTCCAAGGGAGTTGTTCTAGGCATGTCCTACTGGGGGGAAACCTCCCAGGGAAGACTCAGAACAAGCTGGAGAGATTACATTTTTCAGCTGGTTTAGGAACTTCTAGGGATCTCCAGAACAGGTTAGCATTTATGGTTCTAGAAGGAGACTTCTGGTATGACCTGCTCAACATGCTGCCATCGCAAGGTCCTGCCTCACCAGGAGAAGCGTCAGGAAGATGAAGATAAAAACATTTACAATGAACAGATGAGGTGTGTTAACTAGGTATGGACGTAGCAATACCAGAGCAATCACTATAGCAGATACTTTGATGGTCAAGCACTACATTGTCAAAAAAATTTAAGCATTGCAATCATGCTGTACAGAATAACAGAATCCTTGATAGTTCTTAATGGTAATCAATGACAAATGAGTAGTGCTTGAGTATCAATTCAGTTATCCACAATGCAGTTCAAATTTGAGGTCACTTAGAAATTTCCTTGTTTTCCATGAAAACTAACATGAAATGAGTTTGAATAGGAAATACAGCAAAATGAATAGGAAATGTAATCATTGGCAAAGTTAGGAATACTGATTTTTAATTGATATAATAATTGTGTCCTTCAAACTTTGCTTTTGTCAAAGAATTCTCCATTTGCAGCAATTACAGCCTTGCAGATCTTGGGCATTCTAGTTGTCAATTTGTTGAGGAAAACCGACTTTTGAGATTTCACCCTATGCTATCTGAAGTACCTCCCACAATCTGGATTGGCTCGATGGGCACTTCTTACAGTCCATTCGGTCAGGCTGCTCCCACAACACTGTAGTAGGGTCGAGACCCGGTGACTGTGCTGGTCAGACAGAATACCAGCTGACTGCTTCTTCCCTAAACAGTTCTTGCCCAGTTTGGAGCTGTGCTTTGGATCACTGTCCTGTTGTTGGACGAAATTGACTCCAATCAAGCGTTGTTCACAGAGTATGGCATGGCATTGCAAAATGGAGTGATAGCCTTCCTTCTTCAAGGTCCCTTTTACCCTGTACAAATCTCCCACTTCATCACCACCAAAGCAGCTTCAGACCATCACATTGTTTGACAGATTGCACAAGCACTCCTCCAGCATCTTTTCATTAGGTCTGCATGTCATGAATGTTCTTCTTTGTGATCTGAACACCTCAAAATTATAGATCTGTCTGTCCATAACACTTTTTTCCAGTCTTCCTCTGTCCAGTGTCTGTGTTCTTTCACCCATCTCAATCTTTTCTTTCTATTGGCCATTCTAAGATATGACTCTTTCTTTGCAACTCTGCCTAGAAGTCCATCATCCCGGAATTGCCTCTTCACTGTTGACATTGAGACAGGTCTTTTTGATGAAGCTGCCGTTTGAGGACCTGTGAGGTGTCTGTTTGTCAAACTACACACTCGGAAGTATTTATCCTCTTGCACAGTCGTGCACCGGGGCCACCCACTCCTCTTTCTATTGAGGTCAGTACCAGTTTGTGTTGCTCTGTAAAGGGAGTACTACACAGCCTTGTATGGGGTCTTCAGTTTCTTGCCATATTCTTACATGGAATAGCCTTCATTTCTCAGAACAAGAATGAACAGTTTCAGAAGAAAGTTCTTTTATTCTGGTCATTTTGAGACTGTAATCAAACAGACAATTGCTGATGCTCCAGATACTCAGCTAGTCTAAATAAGGCCAGTTTTAATAATTTAATAATCAATAACCTTTTAAAATAATAAACTTGCATTAACAAAGACAACATTCCATTGGAACACAGGCAGAACTAAATGTTGTTGATAATGGGCCTCTCTACACCTATGTAGATATTCCATTAAAAAACAGCCGTTTCCAGGTGCGATAATCATTTGCAACATTAACAATGACTGCACTGTATTTCTGATCAATTTGATGTTATTTTAATGGACAAAAAACTTGCTTTTCTTTCAAAAACAAGGAAATATCTAAACGACCCCAAAGTTTTGAATGGTAGTGTATTCTTTCCTCAACTGATGACAGAATGTTACCAAATGTTGAAACTATTTGACACTTTATAATTTCCCAAAAAAAAAAAAAATTACATCCAGAATACTTATACTGTCATAGTTGTCACTAGACTCGGAGTTGCAAGGCCAGGAGACAAGGGTACGAGTACAACAGGGTTTTTATAAAAAAATGCTAGGAAATAACCACCTGACTCACTGAAAACAAGGGACAGAAACGAAAAGGAAACATGATGGGCAGACACAATAGCCTGGTCTGTACTCCAAGGACTTGGAGTGCAAGAATGCTGGAGACATGACATTTATGAAAAATGTGTCTTAATTAATATTTAAGACAAATTCTTTGTCTGTAACAGATAAGCAGAATACATATGTGACACTAAAAATCTTTAGAATTAAATCATTAAAATGCAGGCTCACAAATTTGAAGCATAAAAAATTGAAATTGTAAGCAATGTGACATGGAGCTTTAAAAAGCCTGCAGATTTTCGCAATCCCCTGCTTTGACAGAAACTCCTGTAACCAGCCGATTTATCTTGTTTAATTCCATAAATTTAGTTATTCTTGGTGGGTTAGCTGACCAGATGTATGCTATTATAATAAAGGTCCCAGGACATCCCCCAGGCTCTTAGACAATTGTGTGGGTGTGAAACACATTTTTTTTTGTTAGCAGAAAATAACATTGAAATATTGCTGTGGGTTAACTGGAACACAGAATGAGGGCAGGGTGAAGTTGGCTCCCTTCTGCAGAGAAGCTTACTGATGCTTTACAGGAAGAGTGCAGCACAATAGCACTGAATCTCTACCAGAAAGTAGAAGAAAGTCCCCATAACACACCAAAGCAGTCATTAAGGTCAAAAGAGGGCCAGCATGTCATTAATCTGCTTTGGAAACCTCACATCCCATGATTCAGCTGGACGAGGTACAAAAGTGGCAAAGGGATTACTCACCCTACGTAACTGCTGTAATTAAAAAAAAAAACTCCATCTGCTTCTTTTAAAAATTAGAAATATTAAGAAATATAAATGTAAATTGCCAAGTTACAAAATAATAACAGGGCCCAGTGATATGTGAAATTTCTTGTAGCATGAAAGTACAAGTATTACTGTTGTAAATATTGCATCCCTGTGGTACTACACGTATCCCACAGTAGGATTCCAGATTAAAATCCCAATTTACTGTCCGCTGCAACAACTTATAGAGTCCCATCACTATAGTGGCATGGGGCGTGCTAATTTTCTACCTAATAGTTCACCAGGGCCTCCAAGCAACATCAGAACCTTGGGTTATTACAATATTAGTCCAGATTAACAAAATCGTTGATTTTTAATAGCTATTTTAATTATTAAAAACTACAATAGAATTGGAACAAAAGTGAACTTAATGCTCACCAGTAGAACATTTTCTTGGTATCACAGTCAGTTTAAGCCTACTTTAGCCTGTGATCGATTTTAATAGCTTAGCAGGAGCAGAAGTAGTAAGCAGAGTTATGACATTCAGTTTTATATTTCACCCATTAAGCTGGATAATATTCTATTGCAATGAAGGTTAAGAACATTGCTCTGGGCCTTTCCTGGGACATGAATCTGCACGAGTACAGGTTTGCATCCACTGCACTAGCTGCAGGCATGTTGCGGATGTTCCTACTACTAACTTCCTGTGTGACTTGCCTGAATCTTTTTTTTTTGAACACAAGACATTCTGAAGCAGAGTTTCATGATACTCTAATATAAGATAACATTTTACTGATTCCCCTGGCGACAAAGTCTCTCAGTTCAGCAGCCAGCATACGGATATGAACGTGATCAAAATTAATAACAGTATAATCAATGTGCAGTACATACAGAATTTTACAGAAAATTCAACAAAGTAAAATAATATGAAATAAATGCGACTGGGGAAACACGTACCAAAGCAGACTGCACAAAATGACACAAAGGATACAAAAAGTACAAAATATAGGCAATTTATGCAACTGTGCAATACACCGTAGCAATATAATGGAGGAAGGGGGGCAGTATTGTAAAGAACAGTGAAAAAAACAGGGCGGTGTACAGATAATGCTAGTGGATTAGAGATTAGAGATGGTGGCTAGGTAAAATTCCTCCCAGCTGGCTGATGTCAGAGCTGTTGGAAGAGAAACCATTGAAAAACTGAATGGCGTTGACTTCAAAGCTGCATCTGTAGCACTCAGGTTTGCATGTTGGGGAGATAAGCCTACAGCTGGACTCGCTCAAGAACCCCATGAGCTGTCCATTGAGGGGATAAGCTTCATTGTTGGGGTCACCGTTCATGTTCATCCGTGCCATTGCCTCTTGCTCTGGCTGACTATCCACAACATTTAGAGGTTGGCAGTTATCTGTAAGCTCCAGCTGGCACACAGCCCTCCTCCCTGCCATGTGTAACCTCACAGCCCATACCACGCCAAAGGCTGTTTGTGATACCACGTTGTCGCATCGCTGTGTCGACGGTTTCATGACCTGTCTCAGGACTTCATCTATAGGCCGGTAATCTTTGAGAAACAGCACATCCCCTCCGCCTTTGGAAGTAAAGCCCAATGACAATAATTTTCCTTTTTGCATGAATGCAGTTGATAACTACAAGAATTCTCTGAGACTAATGTTGGGAAAAGATAATAGCTTGTGTCTCACATTGGATAAATTCTGTTATTGCTGTCTTTTTAATTTTCTATGAATATGATGAACATAAATGTGATTCATTGAATACCAGCTGCTGGTCATTGTCTTTCATACGGGTCAAATTGGCCAAGTTTATATATTTCTTAACTCGCACAGGTTTTACTCTGCACTGTGCCAAATTAGAAACTGGCTGAGAATTCTACATTTACAAGATTTCTTTAAAAAAAGCATTTTCAATGCCAAGAAGAACTTGCCAAATAGGCCAAGACCAAAAACTAAAGAGGATGTACAGTACTGTGCAAAAGTCTTAGGCAGGTAGAAGAAATGTTTAAGGCAATTTATCTGGCCATTAACAATACACCCACTCAGGAAACAAACAACAAAAAAAAAAAAAAAAAAAAAAAAAAAAAAAAAAAAAAAAAAAAAAAAAAAAAAAAAAAAAAAAAAAAAA
>JAACJT020000075.1:17862089-17899909 GCA_009936485.2 Gymnarchus niloticus | reverse complement strand
GTTAAAGATGTTAAGATTTGCACTGGGTGTGACGAGGATGGACAGGATTAGGAATGAGTATATTAGAGGGTCAGCTCTGGTTGGACGACTTGGAGACAAAGTCAGAGAGGCGAGATTGCATTGGTTTGGACATGTGCAGAGCAGAGATGCTGGGTATATTGGGAGAAGGATGCTGAGAATGGAACTGCCTGGCAAGAGGAAAAGAGGAAGGCCAAAGTGGAGGTTTATGTATGTGGTGAGAGAGGACATGCAGGTGGTTGATGTGACAGAAGGAGATGGTTGATGTGCTGTGGTGACCCCTGATGGGAGCATTCATCCATTTTCTATACTGCTTATCTGTCAGGGTTGTGGGGAAGCTGGAGCTGATCCCAGCTAACTACACCCTGGGCAGGTTGCCAATCCACTGCAGGACCAACACAGAGACAAACAACCATACACACTCACATTCCCACCTATGGGCAATTTAGAGTAGCCAATTGACCTAACCTGCATGTCTTTGGAGTATGGGAGGAAACCAGAACACCCGGAGGAAATCCATGCAGACTCCACACAGAAAGGCCCCTATTAGCTGTGCGGATCGAACCTGGAACCTTACTGTGAAGTAGCCATCATGCCACCCCCCCTGATGGGAGCAGCTGAAAGAAAATGATGTTCATATATACCATACATTTTACTAACAAAGTAATTGGCAAAAGTATTTATGAACCCAATGAATGAAGGAACATCACCTTTCCACTTACATGTCTGTGTATGATATTTACCCAAAACAATGATAAGATTAACAGTATCTGAGATGCTTCTGTCTAAATCATCCATAAGATAAATAATGTCATTATAAGTAAATTAAGGAATGCTGTTCATTTTCAAAGAAAGCCAGCTGTGGATATCTGATCAAAACAAACTTACATAAGGGCAGTTATAAAAGAGAGGGTCAATAGTTTCAGCCTCAGAAAAACAAGAAGTGCATGGGTCAACCTCAAATTTAAATTTTTTAAATAAAAAATCATTAACGGTATATCGCAGATACTATTTTAAAGTGGGTTTCTTTGACTTTAGGTATAATGGACAAGATAAATAAAAAGACTTTTTCCTTAAGGAGGTTTCTATACAATATCTTAAAAAAGCACGAGTTAAAGTCCCCCAACAGTTTCTGTTTGAAAACCAGGCTAACTAATTTATCACATTTTTTTTTTTCCAGCAACTTGACATCACTTATTTTTAGGGAAGGCAAGGAAGGTGTGCTCAGAAAGAATTGCATACTGCTTTGTACTATATGAAGTAAAGGAATGGGGACAGTTTTACAGAATTTATCATACCCTCTTATTCAGGCAGTAATATTGTACTTACTGACAAAATCATCGAAGGATAATACGTGACCATCAGAATTTAGTAAATCATAAACAAAAATTATACCATTTTCATACCAATCTGATTTAAAAACTGATTTCTTATTGATTGTAACAACCCTGTTGTTCCATAATGAAGACTTATGTGGAGAAAAATTGTGGGTAAATAACATTTTTCCATACTGTAATGCTTGTTTGTGGAAGTTTGATAACTTTAAAGGAATTTTAGACACCTCAAAATCACATCCACGCAAGAGACCAATTCCACCAACCTTGTTGAAAATTTTGTCTGGGATGTGGTACCATACAGAATGAGATTGAGAAATATACTCACCAACCACTGACCAGTTGTGAATTACGTAAATAACGAGTTTTATTTTTCTAAATAAGCTTAAATATGATAGAGTTGGCCGACTTCAACACTTCAGATAATGTGAACAGAGAATGACATGGGTAGATATGTCTTGATAGCCCTTCTGCTTTGGACAGAAGAATACGACCCAGTAGAGATAAACCTTGTGTGAGCCAATGGCTCAAAGGTTTCTGGACAGCTTTCAGTCTGGGAGTAATATTTTGATATTCCCTGTCATGTCCCTGTCTTACAAAAGAGGCAGTGCGAACTCAAAAACTGACATAAAGGGGGATACCTTAGTTAAAATATTTAAAAACAATTAGCATCGCTATTCACAGCCTTACTCCATCTCGAGCGGACGGTCCATGCCGTCACTGAATCTGCCGTGCGATCTACTCGATTACACATCCTGGCAGGCGCGGCAAGTCCATTGTCGGTTTCACAGAACCAACTGAATCTGCTGTGAGTTGTACTCAATTATACATCCTGCCAGACACGGCAAGTCGATCCTCGATGAAGTAGGAAATGACGCAATTATTCGAAAACTAGGGACGTTTTAAAATTCATTCTGGTGGCGGCACCTTTAATTTTGGTAGAATTCTGTAGTGTCGTTCCCTTGGGTTCTCGTTTACATTTTTAGCAAGAGATTATAAATTATTATCGGATGTGACGGAGGTCATTAATATGGCAACAAAGAAACTGGCAAAGTACGTGATATTTTGTTAGTGAATGATGCTTGACTGACTTCAGTATGCTGACGAAAAACAATACTGAGTGTTCACTTGGCTTGTATGGTTTTGATGTTGCAGGGAACTCGGACTGGTGAGAAAATCTAGAAGAGCCGTGCACGGAACAGCACAGACTTACGATAGAAACAGTAAGTAGTTTTTCTCGTTCATGATATCAGTCCTAATGATTTTGAATAAAAATCTGCATCCGTACCTACAGCGGGGTCATTTTGGAAGTTCTCTTTATTGATCAGTTCTCTTTATTGATCAGTTCTCTTTATTGATCGACTAGTTCCGCTCATCATTTTCGCTGCATCTTAAATAAACTGCATAAAAATAACAACCCGAACCCAAACTGGTCGTCATCCGGCACTAGTGGATTTAAATCTTAAATAGATTTGCAAGAGACGGCGTGACTGTTGTTGACTTCTGACTTTAATGTATAAACTTTTCAGGGCAGTTCTTCTCCTACCTAATTGTCATTGACTTCGAATCCACTTGCTGGAAAGAGAGAAACAGTTATGCGCAAGAAATAAGTGAGTTGCTGTTCGTTTTACATTTTTATATTAAATTTGACTTTCTTGTTACGTCTTGTGATTTTTTTTTTTCTTTTCCTTTTTTACCTTTGCAGTTGAATTTCCAGCTGTCCTGTTGAATACTGCTAATGGAAAGATTGAGTCTGAATTTCACACCTATGTACAGCCTCAGGAGCATCCTACCCTGTCTGATTTTTGCACAGAGCTTACTGGAATCAGTCAGGTAGTGCTCCCTTTATAAATTTTCCTCCTTTTCAGTTTGTTCACGACCCGTTTTGAAGGACTCAACATGCAAGTGTATTTCATCTTCAGACGCAGGTTGAAACTGGAGTGCCTCTCCAAGTTTGCCTCTCTCTTTTTGCACGTTGGCTTCTGGCGTTACAACAGGAGAAGAACTTCGTGTTCCTCAAAGAGGAGAACTGTGCTCTCCCCGTTAATCCCTGTGCTTTTGTCACCTGGTCTGGTATGCTGTTTGTCATGCTCCTTATTTATGCATTCAGAACTGTAGGCGAGATATGAATTGCCTGACTACGCTTATCTTTATGATTTAGCTTCATTTTGTTTCGTCACTGTTTTTCAGACTGGGATTTGGGTGCTTGTCTGGAATATGAATGCAAGCGAAAACAAATCTCTAAACCTGAGATGTTAAATAGATGGATTGACCTCAGAGCTACATATAAGGTGACAGTTGGGTTTGGGGTTAATTATCTGTATGGCCGTGAAAGGAGATATTTGTTGTATTTAATATTTACAGTAACGGTACTGGATGGTCGTATCATTTATTTTTAAAATCAATTTTTATCTACCTTCTCAGATTTTTTACAATAGAAAACCAAAAGGACTTAACGGAGCTTTACAAGACCTGGGGATTGTATTTTCTGGGCGTGAGCATTCGGGTAAAATTGTCCACAGACGTAATTTGAGTTTGTTATATTTTTGCATACACATCATAGTCCTGCTGAAGTCCTGCTTTTGCAGGTTTAGATGATGCCCGCAATACTGCACGCTTGGCATGGAGAATGTTAACTGACGGCTGTGTCATGAAACTGACGAAGAGTCTGGACAGGGTGAGTGGGTTTCTCACAGGTCCCAGGTCTACCTCGTACCCTCCAGATCAGCTCAGGTGAAGGAGTCGTAATGGTTTTATCATTGTCTTCATTGCTGCTGTGATTATTCTCTCTGTTTAATGTTTGTATTTCCTACAGGCACCCCTGAAAACAAAACCCATGCTACAGAATGCTCCAAAGAATACCATTGGGGACAGGAGTAAAAAGTTTGAATTTGATCTGCCAGTTGCTAAAAGCACTTTCAAGCAATGTGGGTCTGGAGGAAAAGAGAATGGGACCATTCTGGAAGTGAATTCGAACACTGCAGTTTGTCAAAGCTTGGTGGCGCCAAAGACTCTTCTCTGTGGGATGATCAGTCTAGGCGTGCAAATACAGAAATGCGAGTCTCTGGGACGCTTTTCATTTGCTAGGGCCCCTGTTTCCGTAAGTTCACTCTCAGACACAAATACCAGCTTGTTGGTCTCCACCACTGTTGATGGCACAGATGCAGCTCAGCCTGTTGCAGCTGCTGACTCTACCGTATTGAGTTCGGAATGGGATGAGCATCTGTTTTATTCAGTAGAGGAGTCATGCTCTTATGACGATGTAATTCTAGAGGACGACAAATCTGATTCTGTCTGTGCCGAGATGACAGAGGCTGTCTTGGATAACACTCAATGTGTAATCCCGAAAGTCAGTCTTTCATCTGAATGTGCAAGTTCCAGCGAATCCAATCGAATTCTCTTCAAAAATTCAAACACAACAGTATATTCAGTTGAGAAACCGAGATCTCTTTCCGTTTCTAGTGCTTTTAAAATTCCTATGTCTGCTTCCAAAATCAGAACCGATGCCAGCATTTCTCATCCAAGCACATCACTAAGAAATCCTAAGGTTCTCTTTGGACTAGAAAGATCTGGAAAAGCTTCCGAATTGGACACGACTACACACGAAATCTCCTGTACTTCGGCCGTAGATGATTTGTGCGTCTTCAGCAAGTCCAGACTGTCGTCAGCCAGTCTGGTCACCGCGCCAAAGTCTGCTGCCTCTTCGCTCATGAATGGAGCATCTCTTTCCCATTTTCGCACTGTGGGGAAACCCAGCAGGAATGGCACATCCCCTCTGTGCGGCTGTGGCCGTAGGGCTAGGAGGCTAACTGTGGCTAACGGGGGACCCAATCATGGCAGAGCTTTCTACAGCTGTCCCATTGGAAGGAATGCCACAGGGAACAAAAAGAACTGCGGATTCTTCAAGTGGGAGTCAGCCCATCTCAAAGGCAGTTCAGCCTCCCTGAGTTTCAATGGCACCTCCCATTTGTCCTTGTCAGAGACTTTCTCTCACTCATTTAAGAAGTTCCGTGGGACATCTTTAAGACATTAACTTTGAGTCGATCGACTGCACAACTGGAAGTCAAGGATACTTCTTTTTAAAATTATTAAAATGTTTTTTATTTGTGTATTTTACATAAAATTTTATAGTATTTGAGTTTGGTCATAAATGTGCCATTTTTCTAAACATTTTAAAATCATGTTGGTACAGAATTAAACAATGAACACTAGTGGAGTACTTGAAATATTATGAAATAAACTACAGAAATGACTAAAAATAATTTTACTTTCTACACCAAACATGCATGATTACAATTCTATATACTATAGCTATGAAACCAGAGCTTTCTGCACTGGTAACGTGGTTCAGTGTCTTCCCCATTCTTTGTTCCTCAACTCCACTCTTCGTATTTTCCCACTCACTGTCTTTGGTAGCTGCTCCACAAACTCAATCTGAACAAAATATTATGATGTCGTAATGAGTGCAAAACAGGCCAGTCTAAGCTAATAGTCCATGAGTTTCATGCTCTTACTGTACCTTACGAGGGTATTTATATGAAGCTGTAACTGTCTTCACATGCTTCTGCAGCTCAGCTGCGAGCTGATTAGGGTCCTTGGACTTGTATCTGGATGTCAGTACGACGAATGCCTTCACAACCTGTGCAAATGAAGGGTGGTCTTAAGATTCTTTAAACGACCAATAGCCTGAATGACTGGGGTGAGGATGCGTACCTCTCCTCTCACTGGGTCAGGGCTGCTAACCACAGCTGATTCAGCGACGGCTTCATGTTCAATCAGTGCATTTTCAACCTCAAATGGACCAATACGATACCTGGACAAGGTGACCCCAATGGAAATATGAATCAGTCAAATAACACTGGGTTTATGGTGTCTACTGCCTTTAAGGCTTCATTGCATTTGTAATCATTTTTGGGCTGGAGCCTGTTCCTGACAGAAGAGAGTATATGACAGGGCAAAACACAGTATCTATCATCGACAGGATGCATATGCAGACAGAATGGGTAAAGACACCAGTTCACATAAGTGAATGTCTCTGAGAAGAAACCTGCAGACACAGAGCTGAAGTGGGATTCGAGCCTCTAATCCTGCAGGAGTGAGGGCTCAGTGCTATCTACTGAGCCATCCCATTATACCTTTGTGACACAACAGCCCATTAAGAACCCATTATCCACCAGCAGGCCAGGTTCAGCCCTACAAAACAGGGCAGCAACAAGATCCTCACGGTTGGCCTGGAATCCACCAGAGGCACACCAATAAGACACGAGTGACTCCTGCTAATTGCCCCAAACGGGGTGGATCACCCCCACTAGGGAGAACCCAAGGGGCAGAAGAGTTAAGCAAGTGGCTTATGCTTCTTTGGGCCCTGAGAACTGAACTCTTTGAGGACATCTGCCCTGTCTATCAAGCCTACTGAGTGCTTGTGCTTCCCCTAAATAAATCTTGCCCTTAGGGGTATCTGCCTACGCCCTCACCTCCTGGCACACCTTCCACTTCACCTAAATGAATTACCAAAACAGAACGTACCCAGCAGACAGAATGACATCATCAGATCTTCCCACAAACCACAGGTATCCCTCTTCATCCATAAACCCCCTGTCTCCCGTTAGGTAAAAATCCCCTTTAAAGCACTGGGCCGTTCGCTCTGGGTCATCCTGCAGAAAGGGGACAGCACACAGCAGAGGTCCACAGTCAGTGCTTGGCTGAAGAGCACCAAGGTGAACAGAAATGACAGTGAAGCAACTGTACGGTGTATCCCGTGAAGAGCGAGAAAGGCCTCTTGGGTTTCACTCTGATAGCGAGGTTCCCCTCTGTTCCTGGAGGCTCTATGTTCCCATCATCATCCACCACCTGGAATAAACACGGTGAATTCGCTGAGGAAGCATAAAGAAATCAGGCTTGATGACTAACGGTAACACATTCATAAAGGTGGTGACTAAACAGTTGTGTTTTTCGCAACACTTTCTCTATACCTGTTTTTATTTGTAGATGCTATTTTCTAATCAAACTTCAATTTGTTGCCATTTAATGCCCGGATAAACCTACTTGTACATCATATGCTGGTGATGGCTTTCCAAAGGATCCAGGTTTAATCTTCATACCTTTAAATGTCCCAGCAATGAGGACCTAGAACAGAAGTTTAGATATTTTTTAAGGTACTGCATTTTTCTCATTGACATTGTTGTTCATATACTGAACTACCGTTTCGGTCTGTCCATATCCTTCGTAGATGTCCAGTCCGGTATATGCCTTCCATTTTTCCAACACTTCTGGGTTAATGGGCTCCCCGGCACACAGACAGTGCTTCAGGTTTTGGAATTGGTACCTGAGGTGTACAGGGAAATTGTGAGGTTTTGGATCAACAGGGTATCACCTACATTGCCTGTCAAAAGTTTGAGTACTCCTGCTTGAAGCCAAAATTAGCTATGGTTCAAATGTATATGCTTGTGTATTAAGTGGACTCAATCTGAAATATTTGGGTTCATCTGCCGTCTATTTGTTAAGGTACAGAGAAAGTGAGTATGTGAAGCCTGCATGTGTGGTTCCCAAAGTTAAACACGCAGAAGCCAGTGTTATGCTTGAGGGTTGCTTTTCTGAAGAATGAGATCTCTACCAGATCTATGGCAACCTCAGCCATCAGGCTACCATAGCATATTGCAAAGTTATGGCGTTTCATCAGGATTACAATTGTGCAGGAACTGTCTGGTGAAACTAATAAACTGACCTGGTCAATTCTCAGACCTCAGTCCCACAGATCTTGTATGGCTTGAACTAGACTGAAATATCAGAACAAAACAACCCACGAGCACCCGATATGCCAGAGAACTGCTGCAGAAGATATCAGGTGATTTCTTGCTGAACCTTGACTATGCCTAATATTTGGAAAGCTCTTATCAAGGCAAATGGTAACTATATGAACTGATCCAATATTGAGAATTTTCTATTTTCTTGAAAAATGCTTTGGTACTTCTGAAGCTTTATATATTGTGATTTTTATAGAATTTTTAAGCATTTAGAGAAAACTATTTAACATAAAAGATTGTGGAAAAACCTCACTTCCAACACTCAAACTTTTGACCAGTACAGTATAAGTTCAAGTGGTACATATAGAAGATGGTGAACACGTGGACCGTGGCTTTTAGCATACTGTAAGTTACCTGGAAAGGTCTTCCTGGATCAGCATTCGGTATGCAGTAGGAGTAGTGCAGAATGTTGAAATTGGGTAGCGGGACAATGTCTGAAACAAAGGCACTGGTCAGGTGCTGATTGCAAAAAAAATTAACTAATCATTAACTAATCATCACGTCATGAAAGGCATATTTATTGATCCTGGCTTAGTAGAGATTCTCATCAGCCAGACTAGATCTGCTTGTGCTGCACCTTCAGCACTGTGGTGGTTTGAAACCGTGGCATATGGTGCACAAACACACACGCCCCCTGGATCCAGGGAGCAAAGACATTGCTCCAGGCGGACTTGGCCCAGCCGGTGTCTGAAGTGTTCCACAGAACCTCATGCTCGGTCAGGTCCAGCCAGTACCTGCAGCATGGCAGAGCCAAGCATGTGAATCAAGCCGGATCTGTGTGTGGCGTTACATCAACCGCTACACATGTCCTGTACCTGCCGTTGACAGTGAGGCCGATCCCGAAGCTGCAGTGACTGTGTTCAGTCATTTTTGGGGTGCCAGTGGTTCCACTGGTGAAGAAGATGGTCATGGGCTCGTCACTCTTCGTCTTGACACAGACGTGATCACTTGACACCGTACTATCAGCAGAAACAAATGCTTCTCAATAAAATTGCAATTTACGTACATAGATGTGAACATTGCATTTCATTCACACAAAACAGCCAATATAGCTTTATTAAGTATCTTTCAAATTCATTCAGATAGTTTAAATTCATTCTGATTGCGTCTCACCTTAAAAGCTCCCCAAGCTTCATCCATCCGTCTCTCCTTTGCTCAGACAGCAGGACTTTGGCTTTAAGGAATGAGCACTTGAGTGCCACAGAGTCAACCAGCGAAGCTATGGACTCATCTGTTATGATGCACTTGGCTTTAGACACGTGCAGTCTGTGCAAGATGTCCTTGGCCGTCAGCTGAGTTGTGCCCGGGATGAGGACCGTGCCTGGGGGGGCATACATGTGTAGCCACATGGACAGAGGTCTAATTAAAAATCACCAGACACTAAATAAAATTGTATTAAGGTGTCGTTTTGAGATGTCTATTTATGATCCTACCACCAAAAGCCTGTAACACAGAGTTGAACACATTGAATTTGTCTTTGCGGTGTTTGGTGTCTGCTCAATTTAGGTGTATTCCTAAACCAACCTGTCCTCAGACATGCAACATTCACTAGCCACCATTCTGGGAGACGGGGCAGAATCAGCAGAACTCTGTCTCCTTTCTGGAGGTTGCAGGGACCAGAAAGAACATTGGCCACTTTTCTAGAATGGTGTCCTAATTCTTCAAAGCTCCATTTCACCTCATACTCTTTGTCATTTACCCACCAGAAGGCGGGATTTACAGACTTCTTTCCACTCTGAAAACAACGATAAGATATCAGTTAACATTGTGCTACCCAAAGTAAACGAAATAATCATACAATAAATGAATGACTGTAATTCGAACTTCCACAGTAAGCTTGAAGGTCTGAACCAGGAGGAACAGGGCTACCTGGAAGGGATGCCAGTCTCAGAACAACAAAACTAACAAGTATTATTATTACTAGTACTATTATTATTATTAACCCATATACACAAATCAAACACATTATACGACCTTCTCTCTCTCAGTCCATTTGTCGAGAACGTCTTTCGCAAAGTTGAAGTATTTAGGGACTTCAGGGTTGTATAGTTTATTGAGGCTTTCGTAGTCTTCAAAGTTATTTGGAGCCAGTGTTTTGTATCCATGAAGCTCAAAGCCCTTCTTTCCGGAGTTGAACAGGCTGCAGAATGTCGGTCTTAATTCCAGGGTTTGTCGATGGAGCAAGCGAATCATTTCCCGTTTGATTCGTTACAGTTTCGCACTCGGTGGAATCCGTAAAATAAATATCAATTTTTTGTTTTCCTTCGCTTCAAAACGGCCTCGTTCGAGGAAATTAGGCACAGTCTATTTGTAGCGCAAACCGCTGCTAACTCAACGGACCGTAAATACTCTGAGTGGAGATCACTGTCGGGAGGCTGGTTGCTGCATTTCAGCCGTATGTACCGAGGATCCTGGTAGATGTTTATTCAAGTTCAAGCAAATTACACGGCATTCCACGTAAACCCTACAAAAAATACCTCTTTCAAAGGCTATCCGGCAGACTATCCAATACTATAACCGGGGTCTTCATCTAGGGTTGAGATTAACAGACATTTATAATCTTAGGGTCTCATCATTAATGTGATGAGAATACTATAATGGATATGGTTCTCCGCAACATAGGAGATCAGTGTTAGTAACATTAAGATTTATATTCCTTAACGAGGGCAGTAGAACACAATATTCTACCTAAATTCTAGAAGACTGAGAGCCTTTTCTACTCTATTCCTGCGTTATCGCTCCAGAGACAAAAGGGAGACAAGTTCAAATGCAAGAGAGGAAAGTAAGATTGCGAATAAGTGGGAAAAAGATCTATCTGAAGATCACCTCACATGTATCTAAAAAGGGGGTGAAAAACACATTTATTCGAAACTACACCGAAATATGCAGGAAAAAAAAAGCCATGCCTGATTAGTGACTGGAATACTGATCCTATCCGAAAGACGGGTTTAACATATGCGTTTAAAAGTGAAACGAAGTGGGAAACGAAAAAGGCAATCAGTAAGCTGCCAAAGTGTGTAAACTAACAACCTCACAAGCACAATATTTGATATACGCACTGGGGGCTGCTGACTTTGTAATTTTGTTCCATCTGCCTGCAGGAGCACTTCCGTCGTATATTGCATATTATTTTGTTTATCCATATTTGAGCCTGCTTCCAGTATTGCATTACAAATGCAAAAATTCTGTTTCATGATGATAAAATGATGTGACGGAGATGTTATTTCTCAATTAAATTTGCATTTGCTGCACATTTTTTTTCTTTCTTTTTTAAGTCCTAAACACGAAGCTTTGTTGAAGTTTCGGGCCTTATAATTACAATCTCTGTATGGGAGGGACATCGTCTTGTAGTGAAGCTACGCAATACCTCGGGAACAAAAGATGCTGTAGTATACAAGACGAAGAGGAAACACATGCAGAAAAAAAGAAATAAATTATATATGTAAAAACAAAAATACACGCATAGAGGATAAAAGCAGAAATAAATTAGGAATACAGTAGTAAACGCGTTATTTAAATATGATTGAATTACCTGCACGTGAATGCATAATGAATATACGTGCTATTCAAACCTAAATTAATGAATGTATAATGCTTTTATGCATGTAAATATCCACGATATTTACAGCCACGGTATGATGGCTCAGTGGTTGGTACTGGCGCCTCGCACCTCCTAGGTTGGGGGTTTGAATATCCCTCCTTGTCCGTATAGTGGGTGACTGTGCCCTGCGATCGGTCAGCACCCCATCTGCGGTGTCCCCCGCCTAAACCGCCTGGGATAGGCTCTAGGCTCGCTTGTGACTTTGACTAGGATAAAGCGGTTTGGAGAAAGGATGGACATGCATAAATTTATGCAGTTACATAAAATAAATGCAAGTACAGTTGATTTATCCAAATTCAGACGGAGCAACGGATTCATGAACAGCCCCAGGTAGTGTCTACAAAGTCCGTGGAAATGTGTCATTTTATTCTTACTATTTCGAGTGGCTTAAGCATCCGTGTTGTAATATTCGACTCTTATTAGGTTGATTTAGAGACATTTTTGCTCCGCACTCCGTTCCAGTAGGTGGCAGTACAGTTAATAATCTGATTGTCCCGATGACGAGGGCGGCGAAGAAGAAATTGTGAGGCGCACGCGATTAACGTATGTCGAGAGGCGTGCAAATTAATAGGCAAGTAAATAAAGCTCATTTGATTTAACACAACAGTAACAGAAAAAAGAATGCTGCTTAATAGTGTTAGGCTATCACTGCGATGCACTTTACTTTAGTAAAGTATCCGGAAGTTACGATATAAGTAAGAAATGATGTATATCCTTAATCCCAAATCCACATGTGGTTGTACAGTATAACACTAGATTACAGTTTCTTATCTCACTGAACGCGCATTTGCCTTCGAGTCGCTTGTAATTTAGCGTCTGTCTCTTTGTCCTTATTACCAGTAAAGGTTAAAAATGTCTGAAACTCAGGATTCCAAGAAAAGGGGCAAAAAACGTTATGCCAACTATAAAAACAAGAAATTCAAGGGTTCCCGAGAGCTAGAAGTAGGTATGCAGGGGATCCTGATTACCTGCAACATGAATGAAAGGAAATGCACATCCGAAGCTTTCAGCGTCCTCAACGAGTATGCAGACCAGTTATACGGACAAGAGAAGGTATGTTGTTGCTTGTTCATGTCCTAGAGCGTGAAAAGCCAATTCTTAGGTGATGGACCGGACAGTAATTTACTCTCTGAATATGTATTGTTCATATATATTTCCATGCTCTGTATGATGGCAATATGCTCAACGGGGTGGGTAGCCAGTTGATCTTGGACCCCCAGTGATATTTTTTCTCTGTGTTGTGAAGTTTTGGGGGTCTTCCTTTTTCATCAATGCACATTGTAATTCCCACACATCCTATCAAGTTCCTTAGGGCAACTATGTTTTGAAAGGCAGAGTAAAAAATAAAATGATCTGAATTAAAGCACGGAACTGATGTCAGTGTGAAATGTAGGGACCTCGAACAATAGCATTTGCCTCTGTTTTATCCTTTTTGTAGTTTTCTGATTCTGAAGAGAGTAATGATGTAGAGAGTGATGAAGATGATGCAGAAGCAGCCTTGAAGAAAGAGGTGATGATGATTCGCTCATCTACACAAAAGAGGGAAAGGAGATTCCAGGCACTGGACAGTGGAGCTAAGAATGTGGTTTTTATTAAGACACAGCATTTGGGTGAGTTTTTTTTTTCCTCTGTAAAACGTAATGGAATATATAACCCAGTTATAGATCCTGGCTGTTATTTTAACAATACAGTGTGTGTAAATATAGTATGCAGATGTGAAGCTTTACATTACACCTTGGAGAAGATGAGCGTTCCGTTATTCATGTTTAATGTGACCTGTCCCAGACCCTGCCCACCTGGTGCATCACATTTTGCAAGACCTGCACACAACAAAAAAAAAGAAATCCCGAGTGATCCTGCGCATGCTTCCCGTGAGCGGTACCTGTAAAGCTTACCTCGAAGACATGGAGAAGTACCTCAGCAGCTTCCTGGAGCCCTGGTTTAAGACACCCAACCATGGCACCTATCAGATCTGCTTCAAGGCTCGAAATAGCAGCCACAACAATAGGGAGGACATCATCAAAGCTTTGGCGGGTAAACGACATGGAAACGCCGGCCGTTTGACATAGGGCTCTAATGGTGGATGCTCCGTTTGAGAAATGTTTGTGTGTGGTCATAAGAAATTTTATTCAGAAGTCTGACTTGTGCGTGCATCAGAAAATGTGCACCTGCAATTTTTTCTTTATTTGTCTAGTACCTGGATAAAGTTGTAAGGTATTCCATTTTCATCTTATTGTTTGTGTTCTCCAAAGGTCTCGTTGGAAAATTGAATCCGAAGAACAAAGTGGACCTCACCAATCCTGAGTACAGCATCATAATTGAGGTGATCCGAAGCGTGTGCTGCGTGAGCGTGGTGAAGGACTACATGCTGTTTAGGAAGTTCAACTTGCAGGAGGTCGCGAAGCCGGACACGGCGCCAAAACCGTCGGCGACAACGGATGGAGCAAGACAGGTAGTGGAGGATGTGAAGGCGGGAAAAGCGGCTGAAGACAAAGACGGACAACAGATGCCAGAGGAACGAGAACGAGAAGAAGGAGGAAGAACAGCAGAGTTGAAGGATGAAAGCAAGGATGATGAGAAGGCTCATTCCCCAGACCAGCTGCAGTAATGGATTTTAGATGCCTTTTTTGAGATGATATGGGTTCTCATTCAGAGCATAGATTGGGGGAATTGGTTCCGTTTCTTAATGACTTTTTAAAAATCGAGTTAAATCCCATTAAAGCTACAGGTTTACATAACCATCTTCTTAGCTTTCCAGGGCTGGATTTAGGCTAAAAAGGAAGGTTTTAAAAGCTTCGTGTCAATGTTTCTTTATTTTACAGAAAACTACATGTGTAATTGTAACATGATGGCCAGCGTGGCTTGATTTCAGACCTGGAATTGAGGTATCTTTGTTATTACACCGCTCTCCCCATCTGTGCATACAGCTGTCTGTTAAGCTTTGTAATAAAACCCACATGCATCTCTTCAACTGAGTTTAATTTGAATTTAAAAAAAAATTACACCATCCAAATGAGACTAATTTAATAGTTTGTGTCAGCAGTGTCAATGGTATTTGCTATTGCAATGAGCCTCTCACACACGTTACATAAACTACCAGGAAGAGTTCAGATAGAATCTTTTTTGATCAAACTGGAGCAGATCGTCTAAGTGGTAGGATTTTCATTCAGCTATCATGCATTTGGTTTATGCACATATATGTGTAAAGACCATACTGATTAAACCCAAAACAATCTGAGTCAAACTTATGTCCTATAACTGTTTTCTTGGTGTCCTCATTCTAAAGGCTGGGGACATGTGTGTTTCTGTGGGAAACGAGTCTGCTTGTATCCGGAAGGTAACCAGTTTGAATCCTGTGGTTGGCAAGGAAATCATATCACTGTTGGGCCCTTGAGCAAAGCCCTTAACTGCAAAAGCTGACTGAGGACTGCTGGATAAATGTTTTTGTACAAATAACAAATTAAGTGTGATTTAAGAGCTTATAATATATAAGTTAAAAGTTGTCCTTGATGAATATTGCGCTTGCTGCTAAAAATAGCTTTCAGACTTTAATGTACTTATCCAGAATTTAACTGCTTTCAGTTTGTGCATCCATCCACACATCTTCCTGTTACTTATCCATATTTGTGTTTACGTAAATGTGTAATCTTCAATAAATGAATAAAATATTAATAGTCCAATTAATGTATGTGAGTACTTATAGATTGAATTAAGAACACTTGCATCTACAGACATACCACATTATATAATAATTTGTAACTGGAAACATTTCTAGGAAGTGGAGAATGATCAAATAAATCTGCAAGATTAGCAGAAAGTTGATTATCTGAATGAATCGGGTCTAAGGTTGATTTGATTATTCAAATAGATTGGATAAAAAACATGGCAATACCCCGTTTATACAAAACTATGTATGCAAGGCCATTGCTACTGTACTGTATTTTAAAATGTGAAGTATTAAAAGAAAATTAATGCACAAAATGGTTTGTATAACACAGACAAAACGTTTTAAAGAAAGAATGTATATTTTTTGTACTTAGCTAATTGTTTTACATGGTTTCATTAAATAATTGAATGCATTTTGCGGCACGAGTGATACTTAAGCATAGCACCTTGGCCCAGAGTACTAAAAGTAGATACTGTATTTTTTGGAGGGTCGGCTCGGATAATCCACGTTCTTTTAAGAGACTGTATATGATTATCTCGACTGACGAGGGTTTTATTTGTACCACAAGATGGCACTATTTCTGCAAATTTGAGTGCGTTGCGCGAAAACGGTGTTATGCAGATACACGCTCACACGCCAATCTACTGTGATTGGAAAACAATAGCTCATGAATTATCAACTGAAATATGTAAATGGTCTAAGAAAAATGTACAGTTCGGTCACATGTTTGATTATTTTCGCAGGTGGAACGGCTTACTTAAACTAAAGAGATCGATTTGTGCAACTTGCCTTGTGAGAGAGGTTTAATATAGGGTGTTACCATGGAAATACGTTTTGCTTCAGGTTTCTATTTAATGATCATTTCTTTTAAAAAGTATGCTGCAAATTAATCCTGTTACTTGACCAATAAATCACCTAGATGCATGTGAATATTGCTCTATGTAAATATAAGATTACATCATTTACTGCCTGTGGTAGATGAGAGATGATACCGCAGGTATGTCTTTAGGTAATATGACCGCATTTAATAGGAAAAACAATTTAAATTGTCGTTCATTTTTTTGCCTGCACTTTTTTTTTCTGTTTCTGTTTATATTCTCATCAATTAAATGTTAAAATGGATTCATTTTATGATTTTTGAAATGTTCTTTAATTGATATCTAAAATGTTACCGTTTTGAATTCATCTTTAAAAGTGTATTTGACGGGGAGAAACTGTGTAAGTTATATATAAGCCAAGGGGAAAGGCATCTTGTACTAGGGAATGCAGCCCCCCGTAGAAATCGGAAAGTTATCAAAATCACATCACGTTATAGATCGCAAATCATACAGGCGTCGAGGCAGCATGTTTACTAGCCTATGTGTATGGCACATTGAATAATTATGACTCATTGTAGTACTGTATATGGGCATGGATAGACTATAACTATTTCACATGTATCTCTTCAGCCAAACTTTCTTAAATCTTGCAAAATATCACAGAAAAATAGAGGAGAGTAGAACTGATAGCAATCTGTTTATTCCATGATGAAACACTGCCTCTTTCTGCTAAAGTGCTCCTTTTATCAGCAGGGCAGGCTATTGTTGTGGGTCCAGTTGTTGTTCAAAGGACATCCTTGTACTATTTCTGGTGGAAGGGTTGCCAAAAACAAAATGAGATCTGGACTGTTGTGCATGACAAATATTTCGTTACTGCAAAACATTTCCCCTCTGTAAGGCTTACCAGGTGTGAAAGCTTCTTTTTCAGTATATCCCCTTACTCTTCACTTTGGAGTTATTTTGTCTTAAATAATATGGCGGTTATGCTCATTTCAAATGAGGTGAATCTACTGTGTGGAACTGAAATTATGGAAATTTCATAATAGTGCTGCAATTCAGGTAAAGTCATTTCAAAGGCCAGTAATGCTATCATTACTTATGACTTATATATCATGTGAGTACTTTGTAGATTTATATTGCACCATAAGAATGAATGAAAGGTAATGATTCTTTGACTGATTCAATAAAAGTGTCGTTTCCTGGTGTTTATTCAGTCATTATGGCATATCATGTATTATGGGGACTGAATTATAGTTTAGGATTTGGAAGCCATTGGCTAGTCAGCTCCGAGGAGGCTTTGCTATGATGGAGAACAGGCCGGCAGGTGTTTCATTGTTTCGGTGTAATGCTATGTGCGAAGGTGCTGCCTCCTCACACCTTCTCACAAAAGGCAATGACACACTCAAGGCAGAGAATGTTCTGGACTTCAGACAAAGCCTTTTCAATTTATTTTGCGTAACAAATATGAAATATAATGGATACACGTGAAATGAGAGGGTAAGTCTGGTGTCCTCCATGGGTTTATGAGTCTCTGCTAATTACGGGGGCTTTATTACGTAACTACATAAAGAACTTAGTACTTTATTCTAGCAAATTTGACAGTGTTTTCAGAGACTTCGACCTGCTTAGGAACGGGGCAGCGGGTTTCATCGAGTTCCTTAATTAATCGCCCACAGGACTCTCCCCGGGTCCCGTCCTGAGTGCCTCAGCTTCGCCTAATGTGTTTTTCCTCATGGCGCCGGAGCAGAGCTCGAGCTCGCACCTCCCCAAAGAGTCTCACTATCTGCCCTCATTAGGGCTAATTACCTGGGTAGGAATCCATTCCTCGTGACCTGTCCATCATTAGGCTGTGACAGGGATTGCACTTTGTCAGGAATTAGAATTGCTGCATTCGGGTCTGACATGTACAGGACAAAATGAGAATCCCGATGGTGCTTGAAAAGGAGGATGCACGAAACGGAGCACCTGACGTGCACCGACTTGCGGAATACGCGATGATGAAGGCCTGTCCTAATGGACTTTTAACGGAAAAAGGCAACGACCTGGGTCGCTGTGAATAAATGCGGGCCGCCTCCAGGTTAAATCGAGCCATTTTATTAGGACGGAGGTCAAATCCCAGTGGCACTGCCTGGAACTCGTGTAGCAACTGTGCCGTAATGAATCCACGGGAGAAACAATCGGGGTAATAATGGGGGCAGAGCAGGTGCAGGGTGTCGCCAGAGCAGCAGGCGCAACGGAAGTGTGTCCTTGTCTCTTGTGGAGGGCACTCCTGCCAGGAAACCTGAGATATTCCCGCTGGGTAATTACACCAGCTCTGGCACCTTTTGCTCCTACCATAGCTGCTCCGAGATTACAGTGGGTCTTGATGAATTTTAAAAACAGGCCAGTTTCTCTTTCAGATCTAAATAAGTTGATATATAGAAAGGCCCAGCTGAAAATGTAGGCCTACAGTACGTCACAAGTAATTGGTTGCGATTTCATTTGTTGCAAGTGTTAAAAAATGCAGCTTAGTGTGTTATATATACTGTTATTCACTGAAGCCTAACATCTTAGTTATGATTAAGCCAATTTTCAGTTTTGACAGTGTTGGCTCATTATGAAAATAGTATAAATTAATTAATTGTTTATTTTTAATTTTTTGGTTGCATTGCATTTCTGATATTGTGAATAGAAAGTTAATTGCTACTTCAGATCCATAGTCAAACTGAGTGATTTGACAGTGATTTGATTTAATGCCACGTCTGTTACCAGGATAAGCAGGTGGAAGCAATGGGGGTTCAAGACCATTTCAAGTAGGTTGCCAGGCTGGGGCCAGTTGTTCTGTTGGAAAGGCATATGCTTAAAAAAAAAAAAAGACTTACAATACGACAAGCCAAATTTCAAGTTAATAAAACGAGCTCTCATCTGGGGCTGATCTACGTCTGTTGACGGGGGTGGGTAGTGCCCCCTCCCCGCTGCTGGAAGATGGAGATACTGTTAGCTTATCGTTAAAAGCTCAAAATATGAAATATAAAGGGAATCATATTTATGTATTTTCAAATGTGTACAAGAGTTACCACAAGCGAAAATGGCTTCTTAAAAATATAGATTTTCTATGCTGTATGTTTATAATGAAATCCAAATGTGTAGAGATGATTTGATTTGTAGTGTATGTAACTTCTCTGTCAAGCATGACACTTTGAAGACTGGAAGTAGGAAGTCGTAGTATGAAGCCACAAATATCCATTTTGAATGGGAACCAGGCTGATAAATACAGCCCCCAAAACTCCACACTAAACAGCACCCAATTTAGTCTGATTAATGATTTACTGCTGATTGATAGGTTTTCCAGATGACCAATTAATGACGGTCTAAATCCCAGCACACAGTGGACACGCTTGAATAATTTATTTAGTGGATAAATGGGTAACAGCTTACTTGTCGCTCAAGACAGTAGAGCTTGTCCCGGGTTGCCTGAGTGTGACTCCTGTTATAAGATGCCATCTAAATGTCACGCGAGCAGCAGGAATTGAAAAGGTTAGCTGTGGTCTTATCAATGCCAGTTAATTGTGCATTAATTGATGAGAATTTGCATTACGCCACACTTGGCTGCCGCCTACTTTCTGCAGCACAGCCTGTCCGTGGCTCCACCGAGGCGTCCCGTGGAAGCTACACCAGAGCTTCTTCTTTTAATTACACTCGCAGACTTCTTCAGCGCTGAATACGGTTAATTATCCGAGCTCCCCGCAGTGCCTGAGCGCCCTAACAGTCGAAGTTATCGTTCGAGCTTCATGGGGAGTCATGCTTAAGTTAAAGGTCATGGGTATTTGAGACAAGGATACAAGCTCCGCTGGTACACATTCCCAGATGACAAGATTATGCATTTATTAGACAAACTGCATAGTGTTTCATTGACCTTTATGATCCCATGGAGACCTTTCTGACACTCCTGGGTCTTGAATTATATCCTTGCGTTTGGAAGCTGTTAACAGAATCTAACAAATAAATTGAATTTGTGCTCCTGCAGTTGAAAAACAAATATAAACAAATTTTCTCCAAATAACAGTTAATGTATAATACCCCTGGTACATTTTATGGAATTTGTATTATAATAATCACATTAATTGCAACAATGTCAAGTGGTGTGGTGGCTCACTCCTGCAGGGTTGGTGGTTCAAATCTCAGCTGAAATGTTTCCCTGCGTTGATTGATTGCTGTTATTGCATGCTGGATTTGTTAAGATGGCAGGTCAATCTTTATGCAATTTCTTCATGGGAGCTTCTGCTCCATGTGTAGAGTTTGCATGATCCTCTGTGTGGTGAGAGTTTCCTCCAGGTGCTCTGCTTCCTTCTAGTAGTCCAAAAACATGCAGGTGGGTGATTTTGGCACCTTCAAAGTGCCCACAGTGTATGTGTGTGCATGTTCCCTTCCATAGACTGCCATCCCTACTGGGGAGTACCTATGCCTTGTGTCCTATGCTGCTTCTGGCTGAATGTGACCAGGAAAAGTGGTTGGAATATGGATGTATCATCTATCCATAATAACAACGACAAAAAAGTTCTAAAATCAGCAAGCCTTTCTATAAACTCTCAAGCACACCATTGTTTTTTTGCAGTCGATTTCAGTAAAAATTGGCTATATGATTGGAAGAGTCATTCTGCACAACAAATGGACATGCAGGGCTGTGGCTCGCAAATATCGGTTCTGAGATTTAAGCGTACCGTTGATTGATGTGGTGGGCAGTATCTCTCTGGTATGGCTCAGGGCTGTTCATTACACAAGAATGCCAAATGATTCCATCATGAGTTATCACTGTCCCTGGTGCTGTGTGTCATGTTGTGTGTAGAGATTCACTACAGGAGTTCAAATTATTCAATCATGTTTATTAAGCACAATGCACACAAAAATTTCACTATATGTTCCCACGATCCCTGCTCTCTGACCGTCACACGTATTATATCCTCTACATTAAACATTCAACTCATTAACACATAACCATTTTCTCATGCTGTGCTTCTTGCTTGCAGAAAGACTCTGTTCTGCAGCTATTTTATGTCAGAATGTTGTTTCAGAAGTGTGGCGCGACCTATGATACTCATTTAGAATTTCATTCCAAGGCACAAGACATTCAGTTGCATAGGAAGTTTCTGGGATTATCGATAGCATTACAAAACACAAACCATGGATTCAGGCTTTCCTCTACAGAAATAATAAAATAGATTAATTCTTTGGGGATATTTGATTCCATGTGCTTAAGAACCTGTTTTGATTACACATGGATGGAGTTCAATCTCCACATGATTTATGGATGATCCAGTGATACACAGAATACGAGTACAGATGCATGATTCTGGCCTCAGCACCAGGAGGCAACACATCATGCAGAGATGTCTTCAGCCTTGCTACGTGATCTCTCTTCTCCTGAGTGTTTGTGAGCTGCTGGGTGTCCTGGGGTCCACTTCAGTTTTGCTTCAGGCTGATGGAGCCCAGCTCAATGCCCAGCTGAATGTGGTGAGCTCTGGTAATTAGGAGGTGCTGCTCCTGTATGGCATCATACATCCTGCACACCACATTCTCCAGTCACCCATCTTTTCATTTATGGTCTTGGAGTTTGAAAGTTCCTCTCCCTCCATGGTTTTGGCATATTGGCATATGCTCTTTTCCTGGACTCATGGACGTAGGGAGGGAATGGGACAATAAAAAAAATGAATGTTGCCGATAAGGAGGTGTCCCCTTTCACTCATTTCCGGACTGTTAAAATGTTATCGGCCCCGTTTTTCCCTAGACTTCATCCTGGGTACGTAACAAGAAACATAATATTACTACAAAAAATTACTCACAAAAAAGTGATACTCCAGACTTGGGGAACTTCAAGCAACTTGTTTAAATTACTCAATTATGGCATATAATACAGACAAAACAGGCATTATCCCGACACTTTGGACAGCTACTGAACAAGATGTGTTTGAGATGACTCAAGGACTGTGAATACAGGACTTAAGAACCTAACCAGGGGTGGTAACTAAGAATTTAAATAAGACCAGGAGCTGGTCAGAAAACATGAACCGGGAATCCAAACAGAAGAAGGGAACTCGGGAACAGGAAGCAGCCAGAACATGACCAAATTAGGGACTAGGAGACACGCAATGGTAGATTAAAAACAGGAGACTGTAACCTGACGTCTGACCAACACACTAAAGGTAGGAGCTCATGAGCAGCTATCCCCATCTGGTCCAGTGAAGATTAAATCCACAAGTGAAAGTGGCAGCTCTCATTATATGGTCCAACAGCCTGGTACTCCCAGGGTTGGGGGCAGTAATGAGGACCATCCTCATCATTTCAGGCATTGGTGTGGTATGGTCTGTGTGCTGATTTGGTCACTGGCATAATAAGAACATAGAACATACCAGTAGACTACAGCTAATTGTACTTTTATGTTACTGTTATGGCAGATGAAAACAAGCTTCACTTTAAGCTAATGGCTCTCAAGATCCTCAGTCAGTTGACATCCCATATAAATGAAATCTTTCTTATGATATTTGTTGTAAAATATCAATCACTTTTTGGCGAGTTCAATTTTTTTTTCCTCTGCAAGTTAACCAAGTTCCAGAGTGCGTCGTCTCAGTGAAGGGACCTAACTATGTCAATGTACACTGCAGGCAGAGGACTGATGCTAAAAAAAGTGACCGGTGGTCAGACCACCCATACCTTTAGGTGGGGCCATTTGTTCCAATCATTGTTAGAGCAATGGTTAAACACTGGTTAAAACACAGCATTGTACTTGTGTAACTCAGCAAATGATCTTTGTGTTTTCACACTGATACAACAATCTATTGTTAGTTGTTAGGTTAGCTTAGATAATATTAAACCATACATCTCTTTAAATACTGCAACAGTGATGTTAAAGCACCACTATCACCAAGTAGCTTCTTTGATAGATTGTTTGACTGCGCTATTTATTAGGAGTATAGTCAATATACCTACTTGAACTGCAAGTGATAAATATGTTTTCCATATACTTTATGAACAAATATCACAAGTTTTCTTATTGTTATTAATGATAATATAATTTATTGCAATAGGTTCATGATAATTCTGAAGTTACATTCATCTAAATACGATAAATACAATTATTCCCTGTTAAAATACTTGTTGCAAAGGTTTTAATAATATTGTATATTTAAATAGCAGAGGTGTTTTTTTAAGGATTTGATATTTTCACAAATATAGTTTAAAATGTTGAAGCCAATATTTTTTTCGGATGAATGGCATAAATGTAGACGATTGCCCTTCACTGCAGGGAGAGGAGATGAAGTCGCGGCATGAAGAAGGCCCGGGACGACAAAGAGAATATCTGGCGACTCACATGTTCACATTCCTATTTAGGTACACAATCACAATATTAACGCGCCGCACAATCAGCTGATCCGTAAAAACACACATGGTTTGCCTCACCGAGGCAATGCGTATTTTGCATTCATTTGGGCAGAAAAAAAAAAAAGTAAAATAAATAAATAGAAACCCGAAAGCCGGCCGTAATGAATCCCTCTGCTGTGTATTGGTTTGAAAAGTGACTCGATAATGAGGAATGTTTATCAGCATTTTACAGCTCTTCATTATTTATTTATAACAATCCGGGCAGCGCAGCAGGTATACGCTGAGTGCTGGTATTGATTTGCCTATTTATTTGTCAGCTACGCCGGGCCCCGGGGGCTTTTGAAAGCCACTATAACGGAATGATGCTGTTTTTGATTAGACTGGAGAGGATTAAGGATTTTGGAACTGGAAAATAAGAATTTAAAATACAATATTGTCCGTTTTTTTCCCCCACTGTGGTTATCATTGTTAATGTATTTCCTGCAATATAAACATACTTTATACTAGGAACTCTCCGCCTGGCTGCATACATTTTCGAACACCAATTAAATGTTTTAATTAGAATACTACCGGTAAATTGTTAGAACTGGTCATGCTCCATAGAGGCCTTGATGTTACATATTTATCATTTGTTAAAAAATTAGTGTTTTTTTCATAGCAGAACAAGACAGTGTTCTGCATTTGAGTACCACAATTTCCACAAACTGGACTGAAATTGCACCCATTTTAGGTCTCAGAATGAGGCATCATATTAAACGAAAAGGTAACGTAAAGCCTTGAATACATAAATATATTTACTGCTCACCCTGTATAGTCCAAACAGAATGGAAAGAAGTCGGCAATTAAGCTTTCCCTTTGTTTCACAATATGGACCGGTGCCTTCTGTTTTAATTGCAATAAATATTCAAATACATATAATTTCCATTTTGACATTTAGTTTTGATATATCCTTTGTTATACCAAACTGCTTTGCATTCAGCTGATTGAGGTTTCTAAGGCATCTTAAGTTGCTGCTGCCTTTTCTGCGGTGCCCTGGCTAACCATGTTGATTCCCTGGGCACAGTGTGCTTTGAGTAATGCCTTTAGGCAATGCTGACTCAGAGACATGACCTTATGGTCTCCACACCAACACTATATAGGGTCCGTACGTCCTGATTGGTCAGGTTTCAACATTGCTGGTTTCTTTTAAATGAAAACAAAGCCATAGGTTTTAAACTAAAAAGGCAAAACTTAGCTCAAGTACTATATTGGAAAATAATGATCATTTAGGTGAATTTGGGAAAAATGGAAGTTTTCTCATTGAAAGACTCAAATAAAGGCCAGCAAATGGCTACCGTATTGCTCACTGACCTCAGAATTAATATTTAAATACAACACATGTCCTGCTACTGTAGGTGTTCTCTGAAACTTTACATGAAAACATTATACAACGTCTAGCTGTCACGTTTTATATGCGGCAAGTGTATTGTTCTGTTATGGATCCCATATTATTGTTGGCAGACGGCTCTGTGCATAATATATATTTGTCAACCCCCCCAGATATGTACAAGGGGCTGTCATTGGATTATTGGACGTTCCTCCTTCTCCTATGCATTCCTCCTTCTGGAATGCATATAGGTCACTCAGGAGAGCAACCAACTAAATAAAAAATATTACAAAATGTGAAACAGACAATATAAAAGCAAATGGCTTATATACGCACCGGCTAGTTTATTCGTTTGTTTTATTCGCTTCTCTGTTGCGTTTATAACACGGTGCGCCGAAGAGGATGAAGGATGAAGAAAGGTAGCGTGACCAGCTACACCTCTGCTGGTTTACACGATGATAATTTGTAGCCTATACAGTATATAGCACATTATATGCAATGTTATATGTTGTACATGCTGTATATATTTATAAATATATAAAATATGCAATAATAAAATAAAATAATAATATTAACTATGAAGCGTAAAGGGTCACGTTGCAGTTAAACTTATGTTTTTTACTAAGATCACGAGATTCATCCGGGTCCTGTTGTGGTTCATGCCTTCGTTAAACCGGTTTCTTAGGCCTTTAACTTGCGGACCGTGGTGCGGTTCACGGAGCCGAACTCTTAACACGAAGAACGATTTAGCGAGGGTGCGCGGTTCTGATCGGCAGCCCGCGTCCTCTAATCTGTCTTCGTTCTTTGCTCTTCTGCTCATTGTTGGACGGCGCTCTCCCCCAGCTGCCTGAAGGCATGAATAAACAAGCACCTCTGGGAGGGGATATAGATGGTCAGGGGCCTGAGGTGAGGGAGTGGGTGGAGGAGACGGGGGGGACGCATGTGTGAGGGTGATGCTGAGTGAATGAGCTGGCGGGCGGGGGGTCACTTTTTGATCCTGAAACCTGGGAAAACACAAACCTTTAACTGTGCTGAATTAGGCACTACCATAACTACTAATATGTACTAAAATACACCACCTCTATCTTGTGCATATTCTGCACTTTGCTGAATGTTTCCCAGTTTTGTTTCTGTCAATCGAGAAGAAAGTAAAGGTTATTATAATTGACCGATTAAAAATTTAAAGTTAGAATAATTAAAGATGTTTTATTTACATTGTTCAGTGTCCATGGTTGCCAAAACCCCCTGCAGTTAGCTTTCTGATTAATCACATTACAGAATTGCATTACGCATTACAAAAAATGGTGCATTCATTTTTTTTTCTCCTTCATTTTGAAAGATTAAAGCAAAAATTGAGCTTACTTTCTCATTTGAAAAATTTCTGAAAAATTCAAACGGTCATGAACTTGTATCTCAATAGCACAGATGCTGCGTGTCGTGTTTTGACCTGTCACTTTGCTGCCATTTTCCTGTGCTCTTACTGCTTAACATTCATAGCATTTCGGCAGAGGAAGGACCAACACATAATTTTCTGTCTGTTCAATGCACTGGTTGAGTTCAGCCAACTGTTGCTTTATCAAGAAATGCGATAGCTGAAGCCAGACTATTGCTGTGTAAAAAATAATGCTCAAGGTAGGTGACCTTTTTTACAGAAGTCAACCTATAACTAACTGGGAATTTTTCATCTGTTTCATTGGATGAGAGGAGTCTGCTTGTTAACACGGATGCAGTGTTACATTTTTATGGGGGAAACGCCAGACTGTGACATTAAGGAATGGCACACAGAGACTTAGCCAAATATAAATTCTGTAGCGTTTGTGATCTTAGCAGGGAAGGACCTGGACGGGGGCTGGAAGAGGAAAAACATACTAGAGATTTAGGTTCTGTTGAGCAACACTGTAATTTAGTTTAAAATCTCACAAATCAAGGCCTGATACAGAAGACTCACAGAAGGAACTCAAGTAAAAATATATGTATCATGCCCCTTTGAGTCTTTAAATGGGACATTACAATGAACCCCAAGGTAAATAGAAGGGGGTATGCGCTTGTGGCTAATATTACAGCAGTTTGTAACTATATACCATATTTTGAGACAAACAAACAAACAAATAAACGAACATTACAAATTGTTAAGCTTAACTGAAGGAACTTTGTCAGTCACACATGTCAAAGATATACATGTTAAATTTGTTTTTTAATGGCCCAAATTTAAAGTGCTTTTAAAAGTCAACAGTATAGAAACAACATCCTCAATGGTAGTTTCTTTTAATACACTTATTGTGAATAAAAATGTAATTTTGTAAAGGGAACACTTTGAACAGTCTTTTTTTTCACGTAAATTTGGCTACAGAATGATCATTAGATTAGTTAATAGCTGGCCTGTGATAAACACACTCCAAACTGGAAAAACCTGTGGAGAGGCAAGTGAGAAACCATCATCTGGGAGGGGCAGAAAAAATTCGTCTCAGGATATAAAAAAAAAAAAAATCACTGTTTTGTTGACGCTGCTGTTTACGAGATCAAATTGAAGGATCACCCTCAGTTGCATCCACTGAGAAAACTTGGACACTGATAATACAAAAAAGTCCATGAAACAAGGAGGGACCCATCTTACATTTTTGGGGAAAAAATATTAGTTTCAAAATCATGAAAGTAAAGACAAAAGAATGATTTCTTTGTGCAACAGATTTAAGAATTTTTCTCAACCTGAATCAATAAATATATATAAGCCAAAAAAGCTCCCTGTAAATTTCCTAGAGCGTTTTTTTTTAACATATTTATATACTATACTGTTTCCATTCTTTAAAGTCCCGCTTCTCCCTCTGTGCCTCTGAACTGCTTCAGTCTCTTCTGTAATAAGTCACATTCCATGAGAGCAGATGAGAACACTCTGGTATCAAAGAATGCGAGAGAATGATCTACCTTTTTGAAGTGGGCCCAATCTCCCTAATTACCTGGAGGCTGGGGAGAGATGGGTCCAAACCTGACACGGACGCTTTTACATGCCCACAAGGCAGCTGCCTGTTATTAAAATTGATTTATGTTGCTTGAAAGATTTTGTCATCAAGCACTCAGATAGAGAAGCCTTCGCTCGAGTCAGAGCTGCAAACTCACACCTCACCGGTGTTTCATCGCTGTGTCAGAGAATCCTCTGCCGTTTCCTTATGGAGAGGAAGCATTTCAAAAATTCCTGCAAACAAACTTGTGTCAAGAATAATTGTGTCCTTTGATATACAATTTTGTCGTTGACTAGGAAGCCTGTGAATAACATCACCAACCTTCACTATCGTGTTTCCCTTCTGCTGCAACGTTACCCAGTTTCAGATTTGATGGTGCGGAGTTGGCAGCAGGGATCAGAGAAGATATGGTGTTAAAGGTACTCATTAGGTACTCATCAGGTACTCATCAAGTACCCATCACTTAAAAAGAATAGGCACTTATGCGAATGCTGTCCTGTCTGCTTTTTTCAACAGATGCCTGCTTTGTTCTGACTATGTGGAAGAGAACACATCATGATTACCGTTCTTCCTCGCCAGGGGGTTATCACCTGGAACTCGACTGTGCTCCGCATTGGATTATAGAGCTCTCCCAAAATCATTCTGTACTCACCATGGAGCATGCCTCAGAGGAATTTGCCTGTAAATATGATGTGTTCCCAGATGATTCTATGGAACATCTTCACCCTTTTTTTCCCCCAGTTATACAGAAGAGGATCATGAAATTGGTTTTCTGCTATTCTCTGCCATGATTGCACATCGATGAAGGATGTACTCTAAAACAAACAGGTCAATACTGGTTGCTATAACCTCAAGAAGGGCCATGGTTCGGCCCGTTTTAGGGGTGTTTTAGTCCGCCCAAATAAGTGTATATTATACATATATCATCAATTGTTTAAGCTTACGAATAGCCCCCCATATTTAAAGCTGAGCCCCCCCAGCCATAAGTCTTTGGTGGCAGCCCTGACCTCAGATACCTTCAAGAAGTGATAATTGTGGTATTACCAGCTGTACTGTCCATTTAAACAGGTGACTAAAAGGGAAAGGGTCACTAACACAATTCTCAGACATGTCATGCCCACAGCAAGCCGGCCAAGCTCAACTCCTGTCTGGTCGAAGTCCAGCCAGCCATGTCGAATAGACCTGTGCTCCTCACATCCTGAATACTGACAACAGCTGTTAGTGATTGGGCCATTCCGTTAAATGACCCCACTTCCCCCACTCCACTGCAAGGTATTGAGTGTTTTTGCCATGTACCCTAACAGGTGGTCTTTCCTGTATTTCTGATTTACTGTGTCTGACTGTGTTTTTACTCCTGACTCAGTTCGTTTTCTGGCTGTTGGATTCTGGTTTTGTTTTTTTTTCAATGTGTTTTGCCTTCCTGGATTTCAATACCTGCTATGAGCTGGCTTCAACTTTATTTTGTGGATCGTGTTTTAAATTTTGTTTACCCTGTTTCCTGTCTCCCATGCACTGACTTCCTGTCTGTTTCTGGACCTTTGAGTGTTTGCCCCATTCAACAAGGTCTTAATCTTCGCACTTGGACTCGTCCTGTGTATTCCTTAGAGACTGGCATTTCTGTTTTATCACAAACTAACTTTCGCATTCAAAACACAAACAAATTCATTCTTAGAGGTGAGAATAAAACACGCGTGGTCACCGTAATCGTTTTCGCTTTATTTTTCAGATAAGTAGTGATAATAAAGTTAATATAATTTACCATGAAACCTTGTACTGGGAAAGCATTTGTAGAATTGATGGATGAGGAATTATGTTAGCAAATGCTAACACATGTTAGAAAGCTGGGCATATGCATTGCCTGTAATTTCATTTTATCCACATTTGCTGATTGCTCAGTAATTTCCTGTAAAATGAAGTCACACATAGACACAACAGTGCTCCTTCATTTACTTCAGACCGCCTTCATCAGAATCCCTTAAATATGGCTCAGCCTGTCCGGAATGTTAGAAAAATGGAGGGAGGCGTTTGGGAAGAATGCCAGGAACTGACACAGTTTCACGACTTCAAAGCGGATGACATCCAAATAGCCAAGCTGTTTATAAAAGTGTTCAAATTGCTTTCCCTTCACCCTCAGGCATTTGTGTTGGCTTTACATACAAGGGGCCTTCTGTTTCCAAATAAACACGGAGCAAATTGCACTGCAGGTCTCTATTATACCAACTCATTGATTTATATTCTTTAAGAAAATATACATTATATTACAGCTCAAGCACACCAATTCTTTTTTTAACCTGGGACAAAAAAGGTCCGATTTAGTACCAGCATACATACTTGTTTTTGTTAATGAGATTAAAACTAATTTACCAGGACAAAGCAATTAGTCCAAGTCTAATGAAGAAATCACTTGTATTGATTGTAGGATACCGTAGGGCATCAGTACTGCTTGGTAATCCAGCTGTTCTGAGGGTCACCTGGTCACCTGACCAGGCGGATTCAGATCGACCAGCTCCACATGTCTGTTCATCTCGACAAAAGAAGAGGAGCCTGATTACGTGTTTCAAATCAACTGGAGGTCCTAATGTCTTGTGCCATGAGATTGCGTCCATCAGTTTGGACTCAGACATCAGTCCTATTTTAATTTTTTCCTCCATTACCATGAACACAGCACGTTGCTAATAGACTGACTAGAAGGAGGTACATTCTTTTCACACAAAGCTTCCTCAGACACAGCCGTCATTGTCGGAGGGATAGTAACAATCCTGATGGAATTCACACCAGACTGTTCACCTTCCTCTCATCATCTGAAAAGATGACAAACTGTAAATATCAAAGATTAAATGCCGAAGGCCACAGCTAACTCAAAATGTAGACCTTCAACAAGAACAGGTATTATCTGACATTATTACTATACCAGGTAACATAAACAAATCCATGTTCTGACTGCACGGCGTGTTCAGGATTGCAGACCTATCAAGGTCTCACTATCTTTTGTGATGTATTTGCCTTGCCGTAAATGTCTTTGCACATGTGACAAAGGTATCTACACATGATCATGCCACTGGTAAGAGCCTGGCATTCCAATGCGCAGAATACTTACATTGCCCCTGTACCTGTTGGATTAGACATCAAGCTCGCCATATGCCTGCACCGGATTAGCGGTATTGAAGACGGATGGGCGGATTATTTATTCATTCTTTTGTGATGTATGTGCTTTGCTGTTCATGTCTTTGCACATATGACCAAGGCATCTACTAAATAAGTAAATATTTACTTAATTCATGTTAAAAAAAATTAATCTTCTGAACCAACTGAAGGTATTGAAATCACAAATGTGTGTTTTAAGTTGCTTAACTATATATAGTAGTACTTTATTCATCCCCACCTAGCTAAGAGCAAGTGTATCTAAGTGGAAAATAATTCAATTTAATTAAGCTGCTTTGTATAATTGTATTTTAGTCTAATTTTCCTAATTTTGTTTAGATTGGTACATATTAATTTATTGATACTGCTGTGTGTATTATGCAATGTATCATAAATACTCACTAGCCAACTGGTAAATTCCAACTATCCTCCTTATTTTGATTAGTTTTATTAGTTTAGATTTGCTGGGCAGTTGAATGTTAACCAGGTAGTAAGCCCAAACCTTCAAGACTTAAGTAGAAAGGGTCTGAGCCACAGAAAAGCACCAAGCCAGACCAGTTAGTAGGACCTACCAGACCCAGGACAGTACTGTTGTGTGGATTCCTAGCCATGGATGTGAAGATGGTCTGATCATAGTCAGTTTCAAATGTGACAGACACAATGAACTAGGACCGAGTCAGCGGAATGGAAAGAAGACCTGAAGCAAGGAATATAAACTGAGTGTCTTAAACCCAGACATGTTTTCTTGCAAATATGTCATTCTGGAAAAAGATGTAATAGATTAAAGAATTCCTGTTCAAGGCCTTGGATGGACAAGGGAGAAGGAGTAGCAGTTTGTAGTTTTCAACACCTTTGGGATTAAGGACTAAGAAGATGTGTGACTTGTGGTAATTTGAGGCTAGTTGGAGAAGTGTACGACAAATAAAAACAGATGATGAGGAATAGATGAATAGATATGAGAATATGTGTAGATATCATGGAGATGAGACAGTCCGGATGCTGGTTTACACTAAAAGATTATCACCACTAAAATGCAGGGGCATTTAAAGGTAGGGCCTACTGATAAGACACATACGAATCTGTAATCTCTGAACTCCATGCATGATGTCACTAACCAACTTTAACCTGTTAAGGTGCAGTGCAAGTTTTAATTCTACACATGCTTTACCCATTCTGAATATGCATTTGTTTACAGCAGACCGAAACTATTGCAACAAATCCCTTAGGGGGAGCTTGAGTTAAATGCTAACCATTCTGCAAAATGATCCAAAATGACACTGCACAGATTGCAATTGCAACTGGAAAATATTTCATTACACTAATTCTTAAGCACCTTTGTTGGCTTCTGGTCAAGCTCAGAACTGGCGTAAAAAACGTATTAAATGATTTGACCCCCATTATGACCCCCACAACTTATTAACTTATGTCAATAGAACACCTATCAGTGAAACAGCCATCTTTCTGAATATTCTGGAATTACCTTGGACACACCGTGGCCCCACACCACCAGGATTGAGGGTCTGAACATTTCCCTTATCTTGCGTAGCTTGAGTTTGTGTGTTCTCCATATGTCTGCCTATTTTCCTCTAGGTATGCTGGTTTTCAGTACAAAGACATGGTGTTGGGTGAATTGGCTTGTCTTAATTTCCTGTGGCGTGTGATTGTGTATGTGTCATGTGATGGATTAGCGTCCAATATCTTACTTGGTGCCCTGGCTTCCTGGGATAAGGTTTAGCTGTGCCGAGACTCTGGACTCAATAGGCAGTCATGGAAGATGGATGGACACAATTTCTTTCTAGCTATTTCACATTTAGTGCCAATTTTGTGTCCATTTCTTGTCTAATTCATAGTTCATTTTTAGTGTTGATTGTGAATTTCTACATTTGAGTAGTCGATTATGATGATGAATTTTCTGTTAATTGATCTGGGAAAAATTGCAATTAAATAGGAAATTGAATTCAGGAAGTCTGACTCTGTATCTATATTACAGTGTGGTTTCATTTATCCATAACAGCTTCAGTTAATATTTAGTTAATCCAATCTGCTAATAAAGACCTGTTACTTAATATGTCATTTTAGTAGCAATTGGAAGGATGAGAAGACATTTAATCAATCAGCACATTTGAATCAGAGTAAACAACTGTACTATTGAGTGTTTACAGTGATTCATTTTTCTGTGTGGATCAATAATCAAAACCTACTGAGAGGTAGCAGCTGAATTGGCTGAACACGGACAATTGATGGAAATATTATCCTGACTTTTGAATAACTGAATAACGATCCTGAAATTCTGGGTGCTGTGTTTTTTTACGTGTCATTCAATAAGCTAAGCCACTGACAACACAAACGTTTGCTATTTCATTGAATCTTCACAGCTGTTTTAAAACAGTCCAGTGTCACACTGAACAATGGGAACTGTACTACTTTGGTTTTGTATACTTAAGATTGAAGCTTAATAGCAGTGATGATGATGATTATTATGTGTCATGTGGCTCTGCTGGGTTTGTGTGTGTGTGTGTGTGTGTGTCTGTGTGTGTGTGTGTGTGTGTGTGTGTGTGTGTGTGGATCATGTTTATATTATGTTGTGGGGATAAAATGTCCCCAGGAGGCAATTTTTACCTGCTGGAGACATTTGTTTTATAAAAATCTGAGAATGCAATTAAAAAACCAAAAGAGTCAAAAGTCTGGTATTTTTTTGGTTATTTATGGTTAAGATTAAGGTAAAGGTTCAGGTTGTCAAAGTTGGGAGTAGGGTTAGGCTCATAGAAAATAACGGAAGGTCCCCACAAGGTTAGAAATAGAAACGTGCGTGTGTGTGTGTGTGTGTGTGTGTGCGTGCGTACATATTTGTGCAGAGTTTGCATGTTCCCGTCATGTTTTACACGTTTCCTCTGTGTACTCAGAGTTCCTCCCACAGTCTAGAAACACAGAGATAATCAAAGTGCCACCTTTAAATTATTCATCTTCAAACTGTTTATTCCGTACAGGCCTATGGTGGATTTGGAGCCTATCAGGGTAGGGCAACACCCTGCCTGGAACGGCAGTACTACCCTGTTCCCAGTTACTCGGCAAATAAGAGAGTAACAAACTACATAAATAAACGTTACTCTAAATGAATGTGGTATAGTGATACTTAGCTCAGGACTCTGCAGTGTCAAGCAGCTCTGATTTACACACTGAGCAGCACAACTCCCAACCCAAAGCAAAGTAGCCCTGTAGTGTGGAAGCTGATTACAAGCTAAAGAGGACAAATCATACCATTCTAACTCAGAAAGGGAAACGGACCAATAAGAAGGCAGCAGTGTGATTAATAACAAGACCATTCTGTATTCACAGACACACAATCACACCACTGGTGAGCCTGGCATTCCAGTGTGCAGAATACTCATGCTGCCCCTCTACCTCCTGGGTTAGGCTTCAGGCTCGCCATACGCCTGCACCGGATTATCGGTATTGAAGACGGATGGGTGGATTATTTATTCGTTCTGTTTTTGTGGTAACAAAGAACACACTGTCATTACGTATGGCTTGAATAGGGGAAGTATCTTTATGGGACCTGCTGTGTTACTGTGAGAGGTTTGTGTTGTTTACATGTTGGGTTAGATTGTCCTCTTTGCTTTGTCTCTTTGGTTAATGAGGCCCGCACGGTGGCTCTCTGGGTAGCACTGTTGCCTTACACCTTGAGGGCAGGAGGCATGAAACCCACCTCCACTCTGAGCAGAGTTTGTGTGCTCTCCTTGTGTCAGACAGGTTTCCTCCCACAGACATGCCGCCGGGCTAACTGGCGTCACTAAATTGCCCACTGAGTACATGTGCCCTGCGATGGACTGGCATCCTGTCTAGCCTGCATGTACCTCAGCCCTGTGCTCCTGATTTGTGTTAATAAAGCCATTCCATTTTTTGCTGTTTGTCTGTTTCATGCCTTAGTAGTTCTCTAGGTGAGCACATGATACATTACTCTCTCTATTTATTGGTTATTCTAGCAATATAAAAACAATAAAATAGAATGTTTTTGTTGAAGGAGCATATTTCAGAATTTCTTCCAAGAATGAAATAATCACTGTACAGTAGGAAGACGTATATAACCTTAACTGGCAGAGTAAATAGGCAGGTTTTATTTATAGAGGAGGGTTAGGAGCGGAGGTTTGGCTAGCTCTCTGTATGCTCTGCATGATGATGCTGGTCACCCCACTCCACAAATAGATAGAACTGACAGCACAAGTCAGGAACTGCCACTGATTACATGCTCAAGAATGAAGCGTGGGATATTTTACACATAAATGCAAATCAAACATTTGCTACCGTATGTATCTAAGATTCTCCATTGGTTGGAATTTAAAATTATAGTTGTAGGTATTGTTGCAACAGCAGCATTCAGTTTGTGGTAAAGAGAATCAATGTTTCATGCGAACTTATTAGTATTTTGTGGTGTCTGTTTACACAGTTTTGTCCCAGTCTTTTGGGGAGATGCATGCTTTAAGTAGAGTGTGACGAAAGCCCAGCTTTTCTCTGATGCCTTCCTGTTCATGATAATTTGTCTAAGAAGCTGACGAGATCAATGAAGAAAATGTACATGGAAGATATGAAGCACAGCCTCGCCCAGCTTTCTAAACCTTTTATGACTGTAATGATTATGATAGCTTTACCATGCTATAATTTGTGTTCGAGCATTTTTCATGCATTTGTTATAGCAGATAATAGCTGTTTTCCAATATTAACAAAACATATTCTATTTTATTGGCTTGATAAATACTCTTGCATAAAAAAAACAGATTAAATATAATCGTGAAATATGAAATAAACGAAACGTTCTAGAAAACACAGCCCAGAGCAAATGATATTTAAATAATCTGTTTAAGTCATCAGCCTTTCTTTAAAGAGATCTTCACAGCAATGCCTTTCCCATTCGCTCATCCTGTTAGTTACTTAGATTTTAAAGCCTTCATTAAGACTCTTCTGTTTCATTAATGTACTCTCTAGGTGCTTTATTACTTCTGCTGAAAGAAAACAAATGTCGCTCAGATTTAACCGGGGGGTATTTGTGTGGAGCCCATTATAAAAATGTGAAACACACAGTGTACACAGACGTGTTTGTTCTTATCGAGAGGATTCATAAAGACAACAGCGATAGCAGGTGAATGTTCCTCTGCCGTTAATGATATTGAACTGAACGCATCGAGGCGGTAATGATGTGTGTGGTGCAAAAGCTGGAAAACCCAAGGAATGAAAGAGTGATGAATGTCAGATGTGACTTATACAAACGTCAGAATGAGGCCGAGCGCGGTGTGAACCGTCTTCGCGGTGCCAACTTCATTCGCACTATGGTCAGATTATAAATGAGTGTCGCATTTTGCTCGTGGTTCAGGATGCTAATGTGCTTATTTCTTTACCCAGTTGCATTTGCACACGTATGATGATTGTGCTGTGTGGCTAAAATTTGTGTATTCCAATCATCATTCCCCATCAGGTCCAGAATGATAAACTTTTTACGACACGGGCCGTTGCCAGAGTTATTTTGTTTTTAAAATAGGATCTGGAGATGCTTTTGTAATTGACCCACTCAAATCTACCTAGTGCTCAACTTGATGACACATCATCCCAGCTGCTTGATCGTCGTAACTAGCCTGGATAGACTTGTGTAAACTGTCTGTCAGCCTGAATACTAGCTCATTATCGATAGCTTGTTTGAAGGCCGTACAAGACTCGGTTGGATCTGTCAATGCCAAATCAAGGACACCAGCAGATCCTTGGGGTCCCGATTTATAACACACTTTGATCTGAGAGAAGACAAGTGGATCTGGTAAAGGGATTTGTTAAAAGCTGCTGGAGTCATTCACAGCTGCTTGTGCGCATGCCATAGCGTTGGAGATATCATTGAATACCCTAACCTAGTAGACACTGTAGAACATCACCAGCCACTTTCAACAGTCTTTATCTTGTTCCCGCAAAGTCAGAAAGCAGGCAGAAAACAAGTGATAGGGCCATTATTTTGTACTGAAAAATCAAAACAACTCAAAAACTGGGGAAAAAAATGACACGGCTAAGATTTACCACACATGGAAAAGATGCTCTTTCTCAGAGAAGGTTGTAAATAAGCCAAAATTTAGGTGGTTTCAGAACATTGTGGTTATTATTGGGTTATTCTTAAATTTGTTAACATAATGGAACTCTGATTGCAGTAGGGTACATATATTTTTTAATTTCCATAACATTACATAATACAAGCGATATCAAGTCTATATCCATCTTTTCATCCATCCATCCTGAAACTTATATCAACAGCTGGAGTTCATTTGTATGTATATTACTAAAAAATAATGCTAAAAATGTGGACTTGACAGAATTTTTATTGCAGCATTATAGAGGGACTGGGAGAAAGTATGGACAGTTAACTGATGATATCTTACCTCGTGACATTGCACACATCGCCAATCATGCCCTACAGTTCACTCGAAAATTTATTTTCTTCGCATGCTTCAACTAATTTCATATGCATGGATTAGCTCTCTACAAAAAAACTTCATGCTGCACTTACAAAGCCTGCGGAATATGATACAGTACGAAAATATACTTAATGCGTTTATGCATAGTACTCCTATGGCCTGGAAAGGAGAGGAAATTGCAGACTCTCTTAGACTCTGTTAAACAGTTCAGTTTGTATAATATCTCCATTTTGGACATGCAGAAAAGAAGAGAATCAGCGAATCTGATCAGAGAATCAGAGACTTCCTTGTGACAGAACATCTATTTGCTTGATGC
>JAACJT020000075.1:17822738-17855939 GCA_009936485.2 Gymnarchus niloticus | reverse complement strand
TTATAACACACTTTGATCTGAGAGAAGACAAGTGGATCTGGTAAAGGGATTTGTTAAAAGCTGCTGGAGTCATTCACTCCAGAAAAGAAGAGAATCAGCGAATCTGATCAGAGAATCAGAGACTTCCTTGTGACAGAACATCTATTTGCTTGATGCAGATAATTCCCAGGTTGACGTTGCTTCTCTAAATGACATGTTTTCTCTTTTATTTACCACTGGAATAAACCAGTAAACCAATGTAAGAAACATACAGGCCAACCATAAGTCCAGACAGCGACATTAATTTTTTATTTATTACAGTAAGCCAATTAAATTTTCTCTGATAAAAATATTTCAAGGTTACACAATCCTATTTCAAGAACTACAAAGGAAAGTCAGGCTTAATTCTGACTAACATGTATCAAATTACTGTAAAAATGTACATTTCCATCTCACAGGCTTTCTCAGCTCTCATGAGAGGAGAATATAAATGGACTCTCTAAGGTCAGTGACAAGAACTCCTGCTGTTGTGTGAAGCTACTGGTTATCCGCTTTCTGCATTCTGGAATGGATTTCTTTCCTTAAAAATAACCTAATTTATTTAATCCAATTGCTTTAAATTACACTGCTAGACTACACAACAGCAACAACAACAACAATAATAATAATAATAATAATAATAATAAATCTGGGTACTGCAAGAGGCACAATTTATTTTATATATGATACAACTTCCCTCCCTGTGGAAAGTAAGTCAAGTTTATTATTTTTGAATTCATGTGAATTTAGCAGTAAAAAATGTAATTGAAATGCAATTTATTGATTGCATGGAGCAAATTGTTTTACAAGTGAAACATGTTCTGTTTGCCAATTGTACCACTGAGTCAAAGAAGGTCTTTTTTTCCAAGCTGATAATGATGGCTTTCTTGGGGGATAGCGTAACATAGAAATGAGGGTGGATGGAATTTTATTTCCCCAAATAAGCACAGACAAGAGAGGACAGCGTGTCCGTACGACTGGGAGAGTCTGGGTCGGTGATTCCTTGGCTGCACTGCCCGTGTATTGGGAGCATGTCCAGAAAGCATGACTGTAGCTGTGCTGCATATGAACCCCATTCGTTTTGTTGGAATCATAAAGTTCCAAATATCATGGCTTTTATTTGAAGGTTTAAATATCAAACTGCTCAGCTGCAATATAAATGAGCATCCTTTTGGTACCAGAGATGTTTTAAAAGTTTGTTCATTCTCGTGACATTCTTAGGCAAACTAAATAATCAGTAAGTACAATGTTTTCCTTTCATCACAGAAGTTCATCACAAGTGCCATTAAACAGCTAACGTTTTGCCTCATTCATCAGTCCTAGTTTGGGGCTTTATGTTAATTCAGCCACCATTTATGACCTTTAAACTCCACAATTTTCCCACTGGAAACAAAGAAAGGGCACAGAAGTAGGGCAGACATCAGTGTTTTTTTCTCTGCTTCTAACATTTTGTAATCATGAGCATGACATTCGCCTGATCCCAATAATAATTATAATGCCTCACAATAGTACCCTATGATGGACTGGCATTCTGTCCAAGGTGAACCTCAGCCTTGTGTCCTGTGCCGCCTGGAATAGGCTCCAGGCCCACACACCAACCTGACCACAATTTTATGAGGTTAGAAAATGGATTGATGCCTCATAGCCCACAACATTTATTTGTCCCACCACACAAAACAAGTCATACCCATATGAAGTTTAATCTTGTTTTTCTTATTAGCTGATTTATATGTACTAAAACAATAGGAAACAAATATTTCAGTCATATCTAGCTGCTTTTTAAGGTTGATTTATTTAATGCTGATATCAGAGAATTCAGACCACGATTCTCAGTTGGCAGGTGATAAACATAATGGGCATTTGCCACGTCTGTACTAGCACTCCAGGTCCCGGAATACTAACTGAGACTTTGGTGTGTTGCCCATCATGTTCCCTTGTTAGGTTTGCCAGTTACCCTGATTGCCCTCATATGTGCCACCTGTGTTGTGGTATTTAAGTCAGTGTCTCTCTCTTGTCTTTGCCATGTGTTTGTTGATGAAACTGCCGAGTGCTTGGTCCCTAATCTGGCCCATTTGTGCCCTATTGCCTGTGGCCCTGTTCTTGTCTTGTTTTCTTTTGAGTTCATCATGTTACCCTCTGTATTTAGGGCAGAGACCACTGGTTAGCTTCTTGTCGGTTATCTTTAAAGCCCCTTTTACATTTGCACCTGCATCCTCGCTTCCGTTCTGTCTGCAACCCATGCTCGGTGAAAAAAGTGACAGCACTGAAGAAACCATGTCCGAAATTCTGCACATAAGTCTGTATAAATTCTCAAAATGCCAAGTTTAAGACTGAACGTTCTCTATGTTCTTGACGCATTTACACAGTAAAAAATGTGTTGATTGACTATAGTAAAATGGGGGGTGGTACGGTGGTTCAGTAGTTAGCACTGTTGCCTTGCACCTCTAGGATTTTGTGTTCAGGTCCTACCTCTGGTTCTGTGTGCCAGGAGTCTGCATGCATGCTAACTGGCATGCTAAATTGTATGAGTACATTGTGATGGGTTGGCACCCCATCCAGCATATCCCCTTCCTTGTGCCCTAGGCTGCCTGAGACAGATTCCAGGTCACCCTGAACACAATTAAGAGTTTTGGAAAATCGATGGCTTGAAATAAATAAAATCAGCACACTTGTGTAATGATTTTAAGTATATGTGTTAGATTTGCTGTGTGCACATTTTAATAAAGTGAATATCTCCTGCTAACTGTAACTAAACATTAACAACAACTAAGCCCCACAAAACCGAAATGGCAATGCAGAATTCACGTGCCATTTTATAGAGAAATATGATAAGGTCTGCACATGTTATTGGTATGGTTATAAATACATTATACAAAAATAAATCTTAATTTTTTGGGGATTTTCAGTAAATATTCAGGAGCTAACGAGCAGTGTAAGAATTTAAAATCCTAATTTTTCAAAATAGCCATTTAAATAACTGTCTAAATATCTAAGGAACAATTAAAAGCAGATGAGATTATTCAATGTATATACACTGGACATGATGAGTAGATGTCAATAAAGACAGATACAGAATACTGAGTTGACAAAGGTAGAGCCTTGTGGAAAACTGTCAACCCCGTGTTTCCTAATGTGCTGTGTTCGGTCACTCCCACACTCCCACTGCATTTTTAACCACGTATCTTCATTCAGTACTGCGGGAGCTTCTGAAATGACGTAGCAAGTAGAAAGACAACAAGACAAAACGTGTGTAAAATTTGTGTCGTCGGCACAAATGTAAGTGGCAGGCGACACAGACGGCTTCACTGTGACAGTACGGACGGAAAATCGGTTTTTGTGGAAAAGGCTTCCTGTGGCTGACCTCGGCTGTCTTGAGACAAGCAAGTGTGAAATCCACATGAAAGGTAAGCAGCTGATAACACTTCACTACAAAGCCAATATTTTTATCTCATCTTTTTTTCATTTTTCTTTTCACTATTATCCAGTAGCCTCATTTCTTCTGTTCAACTTGTTTTTTTGTTTGTTTTTTGTTGTCTACCACCAATAAAAATATTTCATACTATTACATTCAAAACGAAACTAACTTTTCTCTTTATTTATGAAATCACCGACTCCTACTTGATTGTGGTAGTATAGGCTTTATCTTATCATATACTTTGTGGGAACTTCTTAATATTAGCAAGTTCATTTTTTAACGTTTTACTTAATTGTCCATTAATGCCACTTCATTTTTTAAATGAATGAGCGTTTTAGTTATCAACTTATATTGAATGTTTACCCTGAAATTTTGAACAATTGTTATGCCTTAGGGATTCGTTGCCATAGTTACAATAGGGTTCTAAGCAATATCATCTGGTCCTCGCCTCATCCAATGAGGCTGCAGACCCAAAGCTGCAATATGAAGTAAAGATGCACATCTTCCAGCAACACGGTAGCTAGAAACACAAAAAGCCTTCACGACTACACGAAAGTGCACAGCATAGCAAGTCAAGGACCGCTTGCAGTCATGGAGGACCAGGAGAGTTGGACCCGACAAAGCGCTCAGCGGGAGAGACAGGTGAGAGCTTCGGCCGTCCCGGTTTAACTCCCGCCATTGTTCTCCGAAAACCGCTTCATGATGCAAAAACATGAGGCAGTAAACAGGATTAATCTTAAAGATGTAGCTGCTGATGAAATGGGAGAAAAAATTGTTAAAACAGGGCGCAGATCACTGTAGGCTTCGGTACTATCTAATAAAGCGAACGGTCATACTTTTTAAAATTCTCGTCGTAGGCCTTTCCATTCATATTTTGTTGAAAATGGTACAATTAAAGCGTCCTGCCAACGCTTGTTTCGCTCAATAAATTTCCTTCACCGTTTCCAGTGTTTCAAAATTTCTATGACAAATTCAGCATGGACTCAGCGTGTGTGAATGTGCGTCTGTATTCGAACAAAAAAGGGCCTAGATTAATTATAGTATTTTAAATCTCGTTATTTGGAACTTCAGAAGGCAAGATATTTCCAAAGGACTCTATTAAGGAGCTGTAAACGCCATTCTTTTTGACATCAAAGAGCATCAGAAGTGGGACGAGTTTTTTGTTTGCAGGTCTTATGTTTGAGGAAGGATTGAATGTAGCCAGTAAAGCGGCTGTGAGACAGAGGACAGCCGCGCTCTTCGTACTTGTGCCGCCCACCCCCCCGCCGAGCGGCCCGTGAGCCTGTCGATACTGCAATGTGATGTCAGCCAGATCAGAGGACCACCAGAACAATCAGAAGCGGGGGAATGAAAGCGAGAAAGAGAAGGGAACGAGAGAGGAACTGCTGCAAATGGACCCAGTTATGATTAAAGATGGCGGCAGTGCCCGCAGTAAAATATGTGATGCGAGATGCAGCCCATAGAAAGACAATCGGAAGGCTTTTCGGTTTTGCATGCGGAAAACAAATGCTACATCACGAGGTAAACTCAGACAACGATGGTAGGTATCACATTTGCAATCGTTCATAGCTCCGGACTCTGAAAGTGCTTGTTGTCTTTATTCCCCTCATCCTGTCTGCTATCAGGTGTTTGCATTTTGCTTTAAATTTTTTACGTAGTGATTTCCCCCCTTTATCATTATAGACGTTGCTCTGCTTTGGCCCCGATTGTTTTCAAAGGCGGCACGTCGATTGCTTTGACTGTTCAAAGCGCATAAAAAACTCAATGGGTCGGACTTAATGAAAGCACGCAGTTTAATTTATCTTTTCGTGTTCACTTCATCACACTCCAAGCCTTCATGTGACTACGAATCACCCTTGAACTGACAACTGTCATTTTAACTTGTTTGTTCTTATTTCCACAATATTTAAATACACTCAAAAATGGAATGGTGATTCAGAGGCTTTTGTAAGGTGTTTATATTGTGACTCCCTAATAATGACCCATACAATTGAAGGTAAACTCAAAGAGGCAAATCTTTTAATCCAGTGTGGCTAATCTACTCTTGAGCTTGTTAGTCATGATATATTCAACAATAACAAAAGCATCAGTGGGACTCCTGAATAAATTCAGTTAAAGTCTGCAGTGGATGTACTTTCAATACTGCTGTGAATAGATCTGCACTTCGTATGCCAAAAACAACATCGCTTTCAAAGTCCAGATTGTCGTTTTCATTAAAGACACCCTTATATTAACTGATAAAGTTTTTTTTTTTTTGCAAATATCATTTTTTCTGTCCTTTGTGCACCGCAAGATGTATTTTGTATCACCAACTCTGACTAAAGATACTCCAACTTGAAAATGGCATTTTCCCACTCTCTTCCACTGGTACAATAAACATGGCAGTCTGTTTTTTAACATCTAAATGGGCTATTGTCAAGAAGGACCCTCTCAAAAGATAAGCCTCTTTCAAGCAGGCCCTACAAGGCAGTGTAAATCTAAATTGGCAGGTGTAACAAAAGTTTGAAGAAAACTTACTTACCTTGTACCCAGGCTGAAAACCTCTGGAGAAATCCTGTTGAATACTGTCATTTTCTGTTCACAAAAATCTATGGTGAAATTGATGACAATTTTTAAAACGACAGTTGTTTTGTTTAGTTTGCTGCAATGTGAATGTGATTAGCATCAAACATAAAAACAAATTTTCTTTTATTTTAGATTTAAATTTGTGATGTTTTTGTCTATTTACTTTTTTCATCACTATTCTATTACTTTTTTTTCTTTAGGTTTTTTTTTAGTAATATTTCTCCAAGGCTTTTTCTCAGGATGCAAATGATTATCCGGTAAACTTGACCTCAGCGCTTGGTTGGGATAATATATTTAGCACAAGTAATGAAAGAACTTTGCGATTTGCATCATGAAGTTTTTCTGTGCTGAGTCCAGCCACAGGGGGCAGCCCATGCTGAGGTCCTGTTTCTGGGTCCCCCTACCCTTTCTGTTGAGCTCGGCTGGCTCCGCCCTTTCCTTAAACATTATCATTAACCATCTCTTTTGTCACTATTTACAATGACTTTTAGCAGCACAAGTGTCTCTTAGCCAGCATGCGCTACATCACGTCAATTAATTACGGAAAGAAGCGCTACGTTACCCAAATAAATAAATACGTGCTGCTGTATTATACAGATCTTGCTGGAACAAAAGGATTTCTTTTGGAGGCTAACCAGATGTGACACAGCGGGGGATTTTCGGAGAGCGTTGTGACAACACAGCTGCTTGTGAGCTGCCTCCTAAACAGTCTTGCATATCAAACCATATTTACTGCATGCAGAATAGACCCACAGAAATTTAAGCTCTAAATGACTGCAAGTTGATAATGATCACTTAGTTAAGAATGCTGTTATTCACAAATTTCTGGTTTCTGTTGTGTTTCAACACTGAAGCTATGATTGAGTGTGTGTGTTTGTTTGTGTGTGTTTTTTTCTTAGCTTACCTTCTTTGGGAGTATTCACTATTCAGTTTCTTCACAGGTTATTTACACGCTACATGATATTTATATTATTTAACAACCAGGTTCCTATTAGCTCAAACAATGGTTGTAACAAGCAACGCACTTGACAAGCTTATAAACTAAACATTCTCTTAAAAGTCTTTAAAACTTCATTCTTGATTCATCTTGAATGTAGTTAACGTAATGTAGCTTTGTTCTGAACTTGAGTGTGGGCAACATGATGTCCCATAATTTCTCTTGGTGCGTAGGTTTACTGAAAACAAATTGCAGGGATCTGTTTAAATAAATCCTAACTGGGGATTATTTACCCTTCCTTCTAATTATCTAAAATTAGCTGTAGCTACATCGGGGGTCATTTACCTGTACATAATATACTTAGCTGAGTAATATTTTCTAGACAGTCTGAACAGCTGAGTTACTCAGGTGACCTGTCTGCACTTGAACACCGACTGCAGGCTTTTGGTCTAAGCTTTTCAGCAGCGGTCCGTAACATCATCCTCATCGTCACCATCATCATTCCCTCCATTCCTCTGGTGAGGGTCAGTGTGGCCCTCAGCACATCTTTGCCATATGGTATCCTAAGGACATAGCCACATAAGAACACATATCACTTTAATTTTTAATAGATTGGCAGCTTACGTTACCCTAACCATAACCCTGACCCTGAAATACCGTCATGCTTTGCTTGAAACGTACAGCTGGCTATACTTTCTTTGTGCGACAACAGAAGACTTCCATCTTGTTTGGCCTTAGCCTAAGACCAGGCCCATTCCATAAAATACTATGCATTATTTTAATGCATAGCTCTTCTGATGTCATAAATTTATTTACAGCATCCATTAACAGTAACTAAAGCTGTGAGACAAAAACTGACAGTGATACCAAACTCCATCCTTCCACTCACCTTCTCTATAGTCTAAGTCATTGTCCAAAATCAGTATGGATCACCATGCAGTGCCAATCAAACACATATCACAGAGATCATTGTCAAATAGCCATGAAAAACTAGGAGCTTGGTAGCTTCTAGCTATTTTTGAGATTTGTGCCTACTGTGCTTGGGCAGGGTTTCAGGTGTTGGGTCCAGAAAATTCACTTACATTGGACAGTTAGTGCACTGCACTGACCTGACATCCCATCCAGGGTGAACCTCAGCCTTTTGCCCTGTACTGCCTGGGTCAGGCTTTAGATCCCCACAACTCTTACCAAGACAAGGAAGTAGAAGATGGATGGATGGATGGATGGATGGATAGATGGATGCACACGGACAGATTAGTGCAAGCTCATCTGTTTGAAGCATATGAGTATTGCCTAACTCATACATGCCTCATTGATGATGCTCACATAATTTAATAAATGGTCATTCATGTATGAGTCTGTACTCTGGACGTTGTTAATGTCACTACAGGATTGGCATTGGATATCCCTGACTATAAGTAACACTGCTCAAATATGTAAGTTACAGTCAGATTTGACAGGTGGAGTTTCTAAATTCAAAACTAAACTCAAAGGTATTTCAGTAAAGTTTAGTGCCAGCATACTTATCACCAAATGAATGGATCAATTGCTGCTAAAGCAGACCTAAAGATGTGATTATAACTTTATTTATGACTTTCTAAACTGAAAGTAAAATTTGAGCAGGTTCATCTAAAGTGCAATTGCGTATTCTTTTCAGAACATTTAAAGAGAAATGTAATGCTGTCTTCTGGACAAATGTGCAAAATGATTCCAGCTCTTTTGACGGATAAGAGGAAATGTGTTTATAAAAAATAAGATCATCTTCAATTTTGGCGTAACACTTGACCATTCCTGTCTTTGTTGTACATTCTGTGCCAAGTGGTCCAGAAAATACAGGCAATATGAGTCAGATAAGCTCTTTTTCAGAAATGGACAAATTTACAGAATATAGAGGGGTTCGTCAGTAAAGGAAAACCATATGTCAGTATGTTGTCCAGAACATTTTTTTTGTTATATTCGTATTATTAGTGTTTTTGTTTACACTTATTGGTGGGGATGTTGTGCCCAGTCCTTTCACACAAGGCCACACGTTGTCTGTAGATTGTTTTAGTGACCCTGAGAAGGTGATCATACTGTCACACGAAGCTGTACCTTCGATGACGGAAAGGTCACCATGTAAGAGCATCACAGGGTGCATTTGGGAGAAAAGGCATGCGGCATGGCGTCGAGACTGAGCTCACACCCAGTGCCCGAGGAAGAGGAGGCTGTATCTCCTTTCTGCTCCTCTTCACATGGAGAAACTACAGTTTAATAGTGTCACAGTCATTTAGTTAAATCCTCTGTCATGTTTTGTTTGAAGGGCTCCAACATTTAGTTTCAGCATTAGTTATGTAATAGACGTAATTCACTTGTTTTGGTCTAATAAAATAAATGTTAGTTTGTAATGGGTGGTAGATAACGAATTTTTGCAATTACAGTTTATTAAAGTAATTTGAAGCTAAATGCAATGGCATAGGGACAGAAGTGTACATGAAATGGTGACAAGGTCATCTGCTTCATATTTTCTAATAGTGGTTTGTCTCTGAGTCCCAAAACTGCCTATGGAACATGAATGTGTGTATGTGTTTGTGTTTGTACACCATGTGATGAACTGGCATCCCATACAAGGTGTACCCTAGCCTTGTACTCTATGCTGCCTGGGACAAGCTACAGGTTCCCTGTAACTCTGACCAGAATGAGTGGGAAATGTTGAAAGACAGGTGCTTTGTCTTTCAGAGAATGATGTTGGGTGAAAGGCAGGTGAGAGAAAAAGGTACAAACTTACAGGTCTGGTGAGATTATTTTTGTTTTTGAATTTTTCTTTAGCGAAGGAAGTGACGGCCAGCTTCCTCAAGGGTGTAAAAATCAGGACGGTCATGTGAGCATCGTAATAGTGAACAGAACCCGAGGGTGCTTACCATCCTGCAACAGAAGTGCTTTTTTCCCTAAGAACCATCACTTGCAGATTGACTGGCGCTGTTCTCATCTCTGCTGTAACATAGACTGAAGCCAAACATTTCAGCACTAACTGAAGTCCACAACCTGATGGAAGAACATCAACATCATAACATTATCTCAGGGCCATCGAGACGGAACTCTTCATAGCTCACCTTGATTAAACAGTGGGGGAACACTGGAAAGGGTGGTAACATGAGACCGGCACTCTGACTGAAGGGTGATATGAACAATGAGCACATGACTCGGCAGCACATTGAGGCACCTCCCACACAGCGAAACGGAGATGATGCTCCTAAGCTTTTGCCAGATACAAAAATCATATGCAGTGGGTAGTGCATGCGTAGGGACACCAGCGGGTTAATCTACAGGCAAAGTGGAAATCCTGTTGTAATTTAGAAATTAGAGGCTTTGCAGTTAGCCAAGGCACCCCCGCATAACCATTACTGTTGGTGATTCAGCAAGAAATCCCCCACTGAAACCATGTGGACCCCTTTCCTGCACACCGTAATCTCACCTTTGCCATTCCTCCGGTGCGGTGTTCACCATCCCTGCATCACTGTAGAGATCCTGGAAAGTCAAAACTCAGACTGCATCTAGCTTCTAACGTTACCGGTCAAATTTAGTCCACTAGGATTCACCCAGAATTCACCCAGAAGCCAAAGGAACAGCTTCGCCCCAATGTGCTTTTGCCTTAGGTTTACTAATGGCCATTCTTTGACTATAGTGCTTGTTATGGTCATTCCATATGTAGCATGGGATTCCATTAATAATTTAACATTCAGATATCAGAAATTCTTCCTTCCAGGGAACCCACCTCTATGTCCATTTCCCATGGCTGTGTCTCTGAACTCAGGTCTCCTTCTACGGCTAAAGTGCCAATTGGTGGCACACTACACTGACTCCTTACAGACAAAACACAAGGTTATGCATAGCAGTAATTTCTTATTACGCTCTGTATAAACAACGCTGATTTAGGGAGTCTTAACGAGACGGTTAAATTTACAGATCAGGCTAAATTAGACTATCAATTACTGAAAGTGCAGTTGAAGTGTTATAATCTATATTATACTTACATGTCTGTGTTGTAGGACTGAGTTTTAATAATTAAATACTAATTAATAACGGCGTATAAATATAACCTTTAGCTATTAAAAGAGCATGATTGCTGTTGCTCGCATGATTCATCACGTATGCATTTCACGTATTCGTCACTCTCTGGGGATAAATTCCCCTCGGTGTGACTCTGACCTCCACCTGTTATTGGGCGCATTTAAATATTAATAACTTATGCCGCAAGCTGCGCATACATTACCTTCGTATGTAGCGCCTGTGTGCTTCTGAAAAATCGAGTGTTGGTTTTGTTAACGCCGTTTAAAGCACCGCATCGATTGCACTTGCACTTGGAGCAGTGCGGTGAACCTGAGCTGTAGCCGTCTGTGATGGCAGACCACCTCGGGGGAGACGTGTTCTGCACAGCCGTCCCGGCCATACCTCGTTTCCCCAGCCAGGCAGACTTACCTAAGTCCATTTCTCCTTGTCTGGCACCAAGAACACATTAAATGCTGCTTTCTGTTTGCCGTGGAAATGACATATATGAAGTGTGAAATATAATGACGTACTATAAATGCATGAATTTGAGCTGCGTTCTCCGTCGTCTTGCCCCAGCAAGTCTGTTTTTGACGTCGGTGAGCTGCCTGGTGACTGGCTTTCTGTAAGGTGCCCTCCTGCCGGGTCAGTACTGGATACACTACCTGGAGAAAATGAGGGTCAGTCGATATCGCAGCTACAACACCTACCTACCGCTTTTGCAGACACACTCTGCGATAGTTAGTATTTCCATTTGACCTTTTCCTCTCTCAATGGACTTCATTGTGCTCCTGAAATCCATCCACTCAGCATAAACTGCTTTCGAGCCCCGCAAATAATATTCATTAGTTCTTCTTCAACTTTGAATAATTGCTGTTTTGCCAGTCCAGTCCCTAATCCAGTCTCAAAATAACTAGCTTTAAAACAATGCAGTCTCCTTTACGTATTTCAAGTATTTCTTAAACAGTCCATGAATTATATAATTTGTGTATTATATAATATAATGATATATTACATATATAGATTTAATGATATAATTTGAGGCCTGCTGTTCTGCTGGTTGGGAGATAACTGCGTAATGACCACCCTTGGGATGGCTGTTTTGCTGTCTTCGTTTTTATCTTCAGGGCTCATGGTGACAGGATCGGTTTTTGCTGGGTTCTGCTAAGACCTGCGAATACAGAGGCTGGGGACCCTTGCGATATGCTTTGAGTGTTTCGCATGTTTTCTGTGCTGCGACGTGTAACATAAAGCCCAGCTCTGAGGCGAAGAAGGATTGTAGATTGTTCCAGTTCAGTTAAGCCACTTCAAAAATACAACTGTAGAACGTCCATTATTCTATTTCTGTTGTGCCGTGTGGCTGAAATGGAAAAATGCTAATACTCTGTTTCTGTATTTGGTGTCATAAAGTCTGTACTTATTTGAAATTTGATTATGCTTCCATATTCGTTTCCATAATTGGGCTTATTAAAATGTGTCATTCTCTGTTGGTTTCTGATACTTTAAAACATAGACAATTTTATGTCACTATAAATTCACATTCGCTTCACCAGACAGCAGACGCATGCACTGCAGTTGTGTTTGCAGAGTACACCCGTCATCATTTCAATATTACAGGCTGAGATGTCGCGGTTTGCATATTTGTAGATATCATCTACTTTTAATTGGGGTAGAAGGGGTCAGGAAGCAAATGTCATCTGATTTCTGAGAGCCTGTTTTAATTACAGACCGTCTGATACACTCCTTTGAACCATATTAATGCATCTCTCCCACTCCCACCAAACAGTGCGATCTGTCAGTTATGTTTTGTGGTTTCTTTAATAATATTTCCGGATTGGCTGTCATGGTACCTTTCAGGGACATAGCAAATAACATATAGGCCTAATTACACATGTGAAAATATGAGATCCATTTAAATTCAGTTAACAGCCCTTTTGTAATTAAAACACAAACGATTGTGTCTGCATACTCATTAGCGGGCGTTAAGATGGTAGCGAAGACCTCAATTCCAATTAAGTTTTTGTAGTATCAGCAAGGCTAAAATAACTCTGGATCTATTTAAAAACAAGGCAAGTCAAACGAAAGTAATAAATCAAGTCCTACAGTTAGCATGTAGCAGTCTGCCAAGTAGACTCAGCTGCCAAAGGTCCAGATTATAACTTTGTTCCCATGCCGATCGTCAACTGCATGATGAATTTTGTTCATCTGTGTCTTTGTGGAGAAGTCACTAAGTTTAGCTGTCAAAAGAGGAGAAGGCTACATAACAGCACATTCAATACCTTAGTCATTCAAAGCTAAGGAAGCGAGCAATTTATTTTGGTCGGTCAGAATCCTTCTCAGGCAAAGAAACACAGAAACGTAAACACGGCATGAAATGTTCGTTATGGACATTTGCATTGCACACCAATGAATCTGTGTGGCAGTGGTGCTGTGTAAATCTATAACATCTGTATGCCAAAGGTAGGAAAATCTTTTGGGATCAAATTAGAAGGAATTAGTGGACTCTGTGTTAATCCTTCCTAGCCATGCAAATGAGCTGAGAAGTCTACGATAACGATAAACTCACTGTGCCCCATGAGGTCTGTCAATCTCCACTCAGATTTAATGAAGGAATTAACCAGAAAGATATACTGACCAAAAATAATCCTGGACCTTATTATGCAGGCATTATAGAGTTGAGTCAGCTCATATTCATTTACCACATTCAGATACATCAGCAAAGATTGTAGACATATCACTTATTGGTATTTTTATTTATTAATCTATCAGATGAATAAAGAAAGATGCTTATCACTTGCTGCTTACATTTTAGAAACTGTCCAACGCCAAATTAGTGTTATGATGTCTTTTAATCATAATATTTCAAAATGATATCTGACACTTTTTGAATGCATATTGATTTACAGATTTATGCAGCCTAACCTCTCATTGTGGTACTTCATTTTATTATGAATATGCTTTTTGAACGGCATATTGAAACCATATTAATACACCTTCTTTGGTTAAGGAGTGTTTTAAAAATGTGCATTTAGCTTTAATGCTAGAATCTTTAATAGATTTAATACTAGAATCGTAATCAGTTTCTTAAGGGACAAAAGTTCACCCAAAACCATTCGCTTATTGTTTTAGTTCGTACTTGGGCACACTGGAAATGTTTAAAATAATATTATCATATGGCTATAAATATGTCACATATAAGTAAAGTTTTTCATAGTGTTGTTTTTCTCCTTATTACAAAAACAGAATACAGAGAAAATATATAATTCATGCATCTTTCAACCACCTATCCAGGGTCACAGGGGGAACTATCCTTGGCCATCATGCGGCACAAGGCTGGAGTACACCTTGGACAGGAGGCCAGTCCATCACAGGGCACACAGACTCAAGGCAATGTAGCAACACCATCTTGGAGTATTTGAGAAAGCAGGTCTCAAGGTTTCATATGGCTTATAATTAAACTTGAATTCTGATTCCAGAAAACTGAAATCTCAACTGAAAGATTTGCCTATTCCCTGAATCTCCCCAAGTTTTTCCAACCAGAATTCAGGTTTCACTATATGACATGTAAAGCTCACATTCTGGAATGGGCCCCAGGAGTGTACGTTCGGGGGCCAGTGGATCGGCATAAATGGCAGACAACAACATCATTGCCTGAAGCATATGACGTGTGTCATGTAAGTATAAAGGATGTCCCGGATTCTATATGGGATGTCCTTGGAAATGAAAAATTCAGATAGCAACAAGGCATGACTCAGAACTCAGAAGTCCTTGAAGTCTTCATGTCAATCATCCCTGTGATTACATACAATCGTCCTCTAGCCTGAGGTTTGCGTTGCATTTTATAAAGTCTGAACACAGAAAACAGTGAGCTCCGCTTATGGCCAGTGTGACTGATCCTATTAAACAGGTTACGCTCTTTATAGATTGACTATATTACCATAAACAATTGACAGTTCAATTTATTTATGACGCTGCATATTAAAGTCTTTAGTCTTTATTTTATGTTGGGTTTTTAAGTGATCTAAAACTATTACATATAAATGGAAAAAAAATTGGAGTGTACCCCAGCCTTGTGCCCTATCCATACACAGCTTAATCTCACTTAACACCTGCTCAGTTAACATTTTTTTTAGAATTACATTCTTGATGTCAGTATTTAAAAAGCTCTCCACCATACTGGGTAAGACTCTCCTTCAGTCTACTCACAGGTACCGTGGTGTTTGCCTGTGTTCATAGAGTTTTACGTTTGCGTTAATTATTGCAGAAGATGCTGTAGTGATTCCTCAAATGCTGACGACTTATAAGATGTTACGTTTTTGACCAGCTAAACCCTCCAACACGTCATCAAAATAAAGAGCTAATAAACAGCTCTCATTTAACAATGACTTTCATTTTACGATCCTTAGCAGCTTTTTCATCCTCCTTCTTTATTCTTATTCATCTGTTTTCTCCTTCATCTTCACATTCCATCTTGTCTTTTTTATTCATCATAATTTTCCCATGGAACATTGTTAAATGTCTATGTCATGTTATTTAGTTTTTCAACTGCTGTACTGGATTTTTTGTAGTTTATTTGAAAAGTAATCTATGTTTTAACTATTTAAAAAAATCAAAAAATATTTTTATATTTTGTTTACGGTGTGTTAGTTGATCTTCTTGATGGTCAGGATGGTTGATGGAACACATTAATTTTTTTTTATTGAAAACAATACAATTTCATACTTCAGTTAACTTTTTTCTTACTTAGCATCATAGTATTCAGAAACAAATTACCAACATTATGTAAGGGCAGGATGTAGGTGGATGGTTTGAAGTATGTATATATGTGTGTGTGTGTGTGTGTGTGTGTGTCTGTCCAATGCTGGACACAGATTATATCTCTGTGTGTGTGTGTGTGTGTGTGTGTGTGTGTGTGTCCAATGCTGGGCACAGATTATATCTCTGTGTGTGCATATATAATTTGAATTTTAATAACAGACAGATTTCTAAGAGCTCCAAAAGCAAAGATCAGAGTAGATTTGCCAGATGAAGAGCCTTCAATATCCGTGGCTGTGATTCAGCAACATGATTTAATGATTCACATTCATTTATACTCAACATATCTGAAGTACCTCAGTTCCACACTGACATCTGTGCATGAAATTGAATTTTCTACCTAACAGGACATGTATGGATTGTGTTTTTGAGTATATGAAAGAGTGTCAAAGGTACCTATTTAAGTCTAGATGTAAATACACTTTCAAACTAATCTGCCTATGATGTTTATTGTAAACCCACATATAAGAACAAAGGAATCACTTCCAAAAAATGGAACCCAAAACCAGTACACTTTTGATGCCATTAAGTGACAGTATAACCTCCCAACTCCGCAATAGTCATGGTTGTCACACGCTCTTGTAAGCTCATATGCCAACCATGCTTGGATTATTCATTTTATACTAAAAATGAATAGCATGTTTGTGTTGAGATTTCAGCAGCACCAAATCCTCCTGACTCTGCCTCCCTTTTCATTCCTGAATGAGCAGATCCAAGGCAAGCACTTGCAGTGCAGACCGTTGTCCTTATAAAACCAGGATTTCCCTTCACAGGATTCTCTAAAACTAGAGTTGTTCCACTTCTGTTAATTTATGAATGACCGCCGTGTATTATTTATATTCATGCTTTGAATTGGTTTTGTTATTAAAGTACCTCTGTGTTCTATTAAATGCTGTTGTACCCTTGCCTTGTACCCTGTGCTGCCTGAGATAGGCCCAAGAGACCCTGACCAGGATAGACAGTTAGCTTATGGATGGGTATTTTCTATTACGCCCTGACAAAGTTGATGATATAATATGGCTGTTCATGGAGACAGTCTCTTTTGCATTATTGCAGCAAGCTCGTTTTCTCCCATATGTCTTTCTGACTCAAGATACCCAGCGTGTGCATGTGTGTGCGTGCGTGTGTGTCCGTGCTTCGGTCTCCGCGGAATGTCGTCTGCAGCTTGGTGGGTTATTAGATGGTTCTTCAGCTCTGACCATTCTCACACCACTGCTGCCAGCAAGGACAGGGAGGGCGAGGGAGAGGGGATGTGTTGGGGAAGGAACAGATGCTTTGGCACTTGTTATGTGCTCACCAGGATAAACTACTTAGCGGACAGCTCCAGCTGCCAATTACCTCCTCTGTTCACCAACACCCCCCCCCCCCCCCACAGCCACTTGCAACTGTGCATTGGAAGCAGGTACTTAAGCCACCACTGCACCTGTCGCTTCATTTGTCAGTCACTCCCAGGGCTTGGGAACAGGTACCTGATTGGCAGCTGCAGCCGTCAATCACAGAAGACACTTTATTGCCAAATGCAGCTGTCAAATTACTGCAATAGTTTCCACTAGCAGTGCACATAGCATTCAAGCCTTCTTCTTGAGGTATTTAAAGACACAGGAAAAACAGTGGCTTCTCTGCTAAAGCTACTCGCTTAAATGAGGGCTCCGTGTTCGTTTGATAGGATGATCGGCTTTCGAATTGTTGTAAAACAGGCCTGATCTAATGTTAACGGTTGAAAAGTAGTGGAGCTGGGTTATTATTACTCCAGATTCTGGAATTAATTTGCCAGAATGTCGAAGGGCCAGTGGGGTGCTCGCTCGACATTTCTGCCCGGTCTGCTCATCTGCTCTTCTGCAGGGAGGTTCAGTTGTGCTTTGGTGACTGACAGCTCTCTGGAGTCATAATTAACAATGCCGTGAGATTGATTCATTGACATTTCAGTTCATATGCTTCATTTTAGGGTAGATCATTGATAGCCAGGAGGTAATTATGACGCCTCGGAGGCTGTTGGATGCAATCAAAGGCTTGGGTTTGTGTCGATCATGTCACATCGCGCACCATAGTGATGCAGTAACAAATGCAAATGCGCAGTTATTCAATTATTTTATTTTTCTAACTTTCTGGTGACTTGTGTCACTTCCCTGTTAACTGGTATTCGGCTCTGTGGTCTGTAACTCACAGACCCTCCGTTTATTAAGCAATACATTTAGTATTTCCATACACGTGTAACAAAATGAGCAAGAAGTTAAAAGTAATCTCACAAAGGATTTATGCAGTATAAGCTTTTTATTTGTATGTAAATTTATATTTTTTATGCATACCATTTTGTGTTGGCATAATGTTGAATTTTGTTTAATGGGTCATTTAATGATAGAAGACATTTCAGCTAATTTGTATCTTTTTCAGAGATAATTATAATGGCACTACGGTTATAGGCAGGCATTTTAAAAGAAAGAGCAGGAATTAAGATTAATTTTAATAAAACTTCTTTGCCATTTTCACTTCTGAAATATTATTATTCCTAATTTTATCAGTTGTTTTTTTTTATTCATTTGTGAATCTCTTTGCGTCGACTTTGTGTGCAAAACATGCAGTTTTAATAAAAGGGCCCTGTCTTGCTTTCAAGTATAGTAAAGTACGGTTCAGTAACACGAGCGTGTCCTTTGTCACATGGTTTATGATGTTGCACTGAAGTGTACACATAATATGATCTTCCAGATGCTTCATTTAATGACTGCTCCTGTTAACATATTAGCGTCTGCTGCAGGCTGCCAGATATCTGCTCCTAAACACTTCTGCCTGTCCAGAAGCAGTGAACTGATCGTGGACGCTGCTCTTCCTTTTCAGAGAGTGATGGATGGGGAAGCAGTCCTGGAATTGCGCGGTCTGCTGCTGACCAGAGTCCCCTCCATGCCAGCACTGAAAGAGCGCAGCAGCCAAGCGATGGGATTCGCTGTTCGCAGTCGTGCTCTACGGAGGTCTACATCCGCAGTGCGAGAAGGCTGTCATTTGGTGGTAAGGGATGTTATTTTTCAGCCTCGATGAAAGGCACCCAGCTCTGGATGCCGCCGATCCGCAACGGGATCGGCTTGCTCCTCCCCTTGGGCCTTTTCCTGTGTGTGCCTTCGGCGGGCTAGGAAGTATGTTCTGCTGGGAGATCATTCAAACCATTTAAGAGAGGCAGGACTGCCGTCTCGTGTCTATTCCTGGATGTGTTCTGTCACAATTCGAAAAAAGACTTTGATGGGTGAACTGGTGTGTATATGTATGGAGTCCACCTGAATAGGCCACTCAGAGGATGAAGAAGTGATACCAGGAAAGACCGGAAATGTTCACTTAAAGACTTTCTTTAATTAGAACTCAAGGACGGCGTGGCCAAATAAAGGCTTGAATTACAGTGCAGGGGCACACTGAGGCTTAATGAAACGGCACAGTTAAACATGACAGAGTGCTACTGTGTTGTGGGAAAGGCGTTTCTCAACTGAGAGATCCTGGCTGCTAACAACCTACAATACACGAGGCCTGAGTCCTCCGAATGGTTGAGGACAGCTTGTTTTATGACACGAAAGGCAGAGCTTTTGGATTTTAAGAATGAAGGAGAACATGTAAATGTGTGTATCGCCACACCAACTACCTACAATAAATAGTTAGATGAGCAGAAAGGCAGTGAGCAGATAAATGTCTCATGATTTTAGTTCCATTTCTACCTTCTAGCACTTTGAGTGAATCTGCCCAAATCTGAACTGGACAACCCGCTGTGCCTGCAGAATGAAAGTTAACATGCTTAATGAGGTCCAGCTCTCTCACAGTCCTTTTTCAAGGGAGCCTGTCTCAGTTTGAGAACTGTGCATATAGGCAGCAATAATCATGCATTTACCTTGGAACAGATCAAGACGTTGCCTGAAAGGTTTCTACATCAAAATGAGAGAGCCCAGTATTTCTAATTATGACTTAGGTATCGTAATGCTGTGAGCAACCCCATTGTTTTGATGCTAGCTTTCTCATTGCTCGTAGAAATTTGGTTTAAATAGACTCGTGCGATGCACATTGTGTGGTACCTTATTCTGATGGCTTGTTTAAGATGACAGCCGCTGATGCTCTCCATTAACCTACTGGCTGACTTGGAGCGCTAAATAGAATTTGTCTGGTTATACACATGTGGTGGAAAAGGAAACGATAAGGACCACAGTCTTTGTGGGGTGATTGTTTTGCTCTATGTCTTTAGATACCCATGAATCACAGATACACAGGACAATAATACACCGTAAGTCCTCCAAAACACTGCGCTCAGTGTCAAAACAGAGGATTTTTCCTTTTTTATTATATTAAATGTTAACCTCAGATTATCCCCGCAAAACCGAAAACGTAATCATTATTTTTTGACACGTATACACACAGGAAAACTGTTTCTTTTGGAATCATCTCAGCCACTCAGAGCGGTGTTATTTTTTCACAAGTGGTTGAGTGGCACAGAGCGGCACACAGCTGACATGTATTCTCTAACACCTGGTAGCAATAATCAGCTCTTCCTGTTAGCCGTGGTCTTTGTCATTTGAGACTTCAGTCTGCTTCAGCACTTCAAACGCGAGCGGAGCTGAATGTTCCTTGTCCGGACTTCCTCTGTTTCCGTTTCCTCGGGAAAACGAGAAACCTGTTCGCAAACTGGAGCTTCTTAGCTTTTGATCTCACAACACAGTAAATAAGTTAAACTTGAGCCTGGCACCAATCTATTTTTTTGAACACGTTGCGCACTGAACAAACTGCTTATAGATGCAAATGTTTTAAACTGATATAGCAGTAAAGATGTAATGAATTTTTATGGTTTTACAGCTCTGAAAGCACCAGATGATTTTTTACTTCATGATTTTCAGGATGTTTCTGATGAAAACCCTTCATCTTATGTAACTAGCCCGTCCCTTTTAAATGAAATCTGTGATTTATGGTTTAATGCCGTGTAATGGTTTCAATAAGGCTGATATTTTATTATACGGTTTCACTAAACTGAAAAGCATAAGGACATTATTTTACCCTGGAGTACAAGATGTTTGCAGTTTTTAACACCTACCTTCTGCAATTGTGAAACCGGCGTCTCTGACCTGATGCTTCAGGCTTCTCCCCCAAAGATTATCCGTATAAACGGATGTAATCAAATCAACAAGCTAGAGAGCCTTTTTACATTCCGGTGTGCTTAGAACGCCAAGCAGCAGTTAAATCCAGAGATCACTAATAATTGTTTCCAGGCTTTTCCCTTTTAAAGTCAGGTGACTAAGCACATAGATTTCAAAAAGGAAAAACAGCTTGGAACAGAAATTACTTTAAACAAGCATGCCATATAAATGAACAGTTGCAAAATTTAAATGCTGTGTGTTCATGAGTATTCTTATTTAAAGCGATTATATTGTGTTGTAAAAGATAAACACGAGTGTTGACTTTGTAAAATAAAGGTATTTTAAACAAAAGGTTATATTAGACTCTCGAGATCAAGATAAAGGTTGCTTCTGAGGTATATACAGTAAATGAGTCCCAATTCTTAATTCTTTATTTACATTTATCATAGCATTAGTCTTAATTGAGTGTAATACGTCCAGCTTTCAAGAAAAATAGTTTAGACACGATAAAGGTGCAAAGCTTTTGGGGAATGGCTGTCTCGGGGGTTTAGGCCAAGTTTATCAAATATAACACGTATACCACTGTGTGTGGGTGTTCACTTGGTAACAGAGGGCCTACCAGTGTTTTAATGAGCCATTTAGCACAGACACGCTGTAATCCATGCTTGTGCATAAACACAGCCGTGGGTTTCGCCTGATCTGATTACTCTCTTTTCCTGACATAGTTATGAGTAAAGTAAGAAATTCCGTAGTCACGTATTCCTGGAAAGTAGACTTCTTTTAATTGGCTAAATACAGCAAGCTTAGCAAATTAGTTGAGCGATTATTTGAATCCTGGTCCTTAAAACTGACATTTAAATTGTGAAAATAAATGGTCACAAAGTATGGAAACAGAAAAACTATTAATCGTCAGCATTGTTATTACTGATATTGTTGATGAAGTTTTTGAACTCTTGATCCTGCTGATACTAAACATTACTTTTATCGCATCACCTCACATTGAAGAAAGCATGATTTTAAACAAAGAGTGGTTCAATGACCTTGACCTATGACCTTGCCCCCCCACAAGACTGGAGGTTTGAATCCCACCTCTGCTCCGCGTGCATGCAATTTGTGATTTTTCACCATGCCACATGGGTTTAATCCCTCAATCCAAAAGCTAATTGGTGGTTTTAAATTGCCCATAGTATGTTCCCTGTGATGGACTGGCACCCAGTCCAGGGTGTACTGCAGGCCTGTGCGGAATGCTTCCAGACCAGGATAAGTGGTTAAAAATGGACAGGTGGCACGCATTTGTGGAGTGCATGCTTCTGTACTGAAATACGTCAGAGCTGCCACTGAAAAAACTGAATAAATAAATGACTCATACAAATGCTTTAAAAGACTGAATGTAAGGAGAGGTAAATAAAACTACTATTGTCAGACATAAAAATATATGATAATGGTGAAAACGCTGCTGTCAGCTGCAGTTTCAAAGACAAAATACTCTTAAGGATGCTAATCAAAAGCATTTACCTAAATGATACGTGACAGTATAGTTTTAATACAAATATTAATAAACAATATGACAACAAGGGCTAATGGCATGATAATGGTAAAATGCACTATTAGTCAGATTTGCTTGAACATATTTATCCCACTCAAGTCAATTTCAAACTTCTTTGGCCACACAATCACAGTGTTTGAATGTGAGAAAGACACATACATCCATTGTCATACAGGTTGTTCAAACAGTATTAATGCTACTTAATCAATCATATCCGTTTGCTATTAATGTGGTTCCATGTGTGTTGTTTCCCCAACTCTGTTTATTTTTCTGGTGGAGCTTTGAGGTCCAGACTAGGGCATGCCCTCAGTGACGTTACACCTCCATATGGCAGCTTCCTATTTCCTGCTGTCATGTGATTCTGCCACTTCGCTGGAGAAGTGGGTAAGCATTTCCCTGGTCACTTTTGGCGGCAGATGTGGCTGCAAGACGTGCAAATGGCACAGGACCGTGCCGTGACTCCTTGCTGGATGGTGTTGCCGCAAGACATGCGGATGGCAAGTAGGCACACTGTGTCTCCTTGGTGGGTGGTGTTGTCGCAAGATTTGTGGATGGCATGGAGGCATGCTGTGTCTCCTTTGTGGATGGTGTTGCCACGCATGGAGGCCTGCTGTGCCTCCTCGGTGGGTGGTGCTGGCACACATGGGGGCCCGCTGTGCCCTCTTGGTGGGTGGCATTGCCATGAGATGTACGGATGGCATGGGGGCGCGCGGTGTCTCCTTGATGGGTGGTGTTGCCATGAGACATATGGATGGTGTGGAAGTGTGCCATACCTCCTTGGTGGGTGGTGTTGCCATGAAACATACGGATGGTGTGGGAGTGTGCTATACCTCCTTGGTGGGTGGTGTTGCCATGAAACATACGGATGGCATGGGGGCATGCCGTGCCTCCTTGATGGGTGGTGTTGCTATGATACATATCTATGGTATGGGGGCGTGCCATGCCTCCTTGAGTCTGGTAAGTTGCCTGGAGAGTCTGCGACTCTGATTCCAAGTACATAACTTAACAGTTAATTCAAGACGGCTCTTCAATGGTTTATCTGTAATCTTATTGAATGTTACTCGCTTTATCTTGCTTACTGTCCAACGCGTGTTCATTCTTAAACACAGTTAAAGATGTTTTCTAATGGTATTGTATTATATAATTAACAATTCCATGAAAATAGGTAAAATACTCTATTTAAGCATAGCAATTGGTAAAAATCACATAATTATCCATTAATCCAACATTTCCTATTTAACAAGAACAATGTTCAAGAACCTTTTAAACACACAAATGTTCATAAATGTTTGACTTAAATGACTCAAGTCTAAAAACATTTTAGAGAAATAACAAGTGGAATTGTCAAAGATGCAGTTTATACGTAATAAACATTGACTTTGTATGTGACACAAACCAAAATAGAACCAATGTAGACATCTTTCTTTTCAACATTGAATGCTACAGCAAATGAATTGGTACGTATTTTTTGTTGATGACCTTAATTAAAATTTTAGCCTCATTTATTTTTGTTTTATTTGATCAGTTCTATTAGTATGCATTTGGTACAAAGTCGAGAATAATCAAATAATCAATGATGGCTTGGATTAAAAATTATTTACTAAACATTGCAATAAATCAAGCCGTTTTCATTATATATTAATAACCTTACGTATTTGCAGTTTATAAAGACTTTGCCATACTCGTCCATAATTAACTTCAGTTAAACATTTGTGCAAACTGATTTAAGAACACTCTGCGGAGTTTTAAATGTTCATTATTAAAATATGCAATCCATGTTGTGTGCCCACTAAAGCTAAATGGATGACGTTTTTGTAGGGGAGACTAAAATAACGACTAAAACAGAAACAGCTGACTTGGAAAAACCACGACACTCTACAGGTGGGATGAAGATAGTCGAACAATTATTGAGAAGAACAAAGGCAAACATCTGATTTATCAATGGAAGATGCACGAAACAGGGAGAGGAGGGAAGCTGTGGTTTAGAATCGCTAAACCGAAATTGTAGTGAAGAACTCAAACCGAAACGTGCCGTCACTTTTATTTGCTGTCAGGTGTATCCTACGTTATATTCAATCCGCCAAAAAAGCAGGAAATAAGATTCATGCCTATCCTCCGTTGCAAAAGAAAAATCAAACCAAAGGAAGGCCGAAACAAGTTGTAAAAAAAGCAAAAGAAATGGAATATAAAATTCAAAACAAGATACATGTTTGAAGACCCGGGTAACTGAATGCCTTTTAAGGGTTTATATATACATATATATCCATCTTAACATTACAAAATAACAACAGGTTTCCCTGGCACTCGGCGCACTGCTTTTCCTGGTCCCTGTGACAATAGGAAGCTGCATTAAAAGGCAATTATTTTGTTGTCCCAGAGAATGACCAAGCTAATGAAGCGTACCTCGCTTTGCTACACAGAGGTGAGGCCACCTGGAAGGAGAACAGGCCGCCGGGCTTTAGCCAATCAGATCGCGTGACGAGCCAAACGATTGCCGATAAAAGGGCGGATTGTCAGCGCGTGGTGTACCAGATGTGGTGTCCAGAGGTAGCACGTGAGGATGCGGCATCCCTGAACATCCCTGAACATGGTTCCTTTGTCATTTGTGCCTAATTACTGAAACTCATTTTATTTAAAGGTGTTACCTTTGATTGTGTGGAATAGCGACAAATTATGCTTCAAACCCCTCCAAAACGGTACACAGTTTACATTAAAACCATGAGGTAGGTTTTCACAATTGTGACACTTTCATTGCTGCGTTTATATACTCGTTCTATTTGGTGTTATGATCTTATGGTGCATTTTCTTTCACCATAATTCATGGTGTGTTTCAAAAATACACTATTAACCTTTTGCATTCCTTTTGTTTGATGCGTAAGCTATCAGAGACATTACAGACAAAATATCCAATTCACATGTGTAATTTCATGTTGTGTTTTTTTTTTTCTTTGATTGCACACGTCATAAATATATTAAATGTGAGCCATTAAGAACATCATGCCTTTAGATGTGTTTTCATTAAATAATAGACAGAGCCATTTTAACTGCAAAACTTGACTCATTGCTTATTTACTCATGTAGCTGAAGCCTTAATTTAACAGACAAAGAATATTTTAATGCTCCTGTGCATAATTTTTCTTGTGCCTACGGCAACAAAAATAAATGAATCAAGCACAAGCTTGTGAAAGAGAATAGGATGGGAAATAGGGCAATTTCGGAATCTGCTCACCGACTGATAGGTAAATTATAATGGAAGTAGCAGTCAGAATATTTCTGCTGTATACTTTTAAGGATTTTATCATTAAGCAAATGTTGGCCACATAGCATTCTACAAGTTCTCTTGGAAGGAAATGCGTTCACCAGCAGCTAATGCCATCTGTTTTAATGGCACTTGAGATAGAGGTGAGAGTCGTTGCTGCCAACACACAACCGGTTTATTACTGCAAGGACGAGCAGGACATTTCATGTGACCAAACTAGCAAATGCCAAATGTTGCTCAAAAGCAAGCAACAAGTGAAGTTAGAGAGTAAGTACAACCCCTTTACAAATCCGATATTCAATAACAAGGGATGTTTAGAGACCTAGATTATTACAAGCTGGCATAAAAATGTAACTCTTCGATAAAACTGGCTTTAGCTCATAGCTAATAAACTGCTACCCCACGATAGTACTGGCTACTGGTGTGTGTGTGTGTGTGTGTGTGTGTGTGTGTGTGTGTGCAGACGAATGGCAGCTCTCGAGAATACATCATGCTCCAACATGTCAAATACGCAGTCTGCTGTGAACAGAAAGGGGTTAAGAGCAGAAATCCATCCCTGAAAGCATATTAAGAGTGTACACATCACGCGGAGCCATAATCACGTAATAGAAGGAAAAAAGGACCACGATTACAAAGTGGACACGAGAGATTGTGCTTTAACTCGGCTCCTAATTTGAATTCCAAATGGAACATTTTTACACTTGAAAAGACTACACGATGGACTGTGGGACAAGCCGCAGACGTACAGTATATCATCAAATTTTAATAACAGAAGGTCATCTTTTGTGCTTTTTTTGCACATTTCAGGGGGTATCATAGTATTGGCGTGATTGCAACGTGTCCATTGCCTTTGCTTGACTCCAATAAGCCCTCACGACATTATGCTTACCGCGAAAGGTGTTTTCCCCTCTATCTGCGTTTCTCCCCGACTCTCAGTTTGATATATGCTGAAATCTATTTGTGGCTCAGGTGGATGCACCGGCTATTAAAATGACTTTATCTGTAAATGTTATAACGAACTGAAATGCCTCTCCTCTGTTCAAATTAGAGAAGTACACACTGATGTGAACGATAGTGTAAGAGATTCAAGAAAGCAATTACTTTCCTGATTAGTGCTCTCCTCGGTGGCACTGGTTCATGCGTTTAGATAGCCAATCTTATTTTCACTTTCAAATAGGAAATATTGTTGCTTTCGGGTCTGTTTTTCCTTCGTACATCGACGGCTGCTGTGTAAACTTAATCTCATGTGCAAAGGCGAGAGTGTGAGATCAGTACGCCGCACGGTGCTGTCAATGTCACCGTCCCTTCTCAGACGGGTAGGCAGGAAGGCTGACGATAGATGTGGTATTACTGCTAAAGATGCGACTCGCCCTTCCCACGTACCTGGATTAATGTATGCCTCAGCTCTTTCGGTAGATGCGTTACCTTCGGACAGCAGCAATGATTTTTGGTATTTCTCTGCTGCCTCTCTGCCCCAGCCTTAATACAGATACCCCGAATAGCTCCGTCGTGGCACCTTGTTTAATCCTCCTACCGAAACGCAACAGGTAATTTTATTTATTTTTTTTTTCTTATTTTTAGGATTTCTTGGAAAATGAGTGTCCGCGTTGCTTTCTCGTGGATGTTTCTCGACGCTACAAAACTTTCTGTTAATTTACGGCAGATGTACACGGAATGTATCAGTCTTTTTATTTGTTATCGTCATTGTTAGCAAACATTTTAAGTTGTTGGGAGAATTCCACTCTCTAACAGTTTCTACGTGTAGGGATGGCTGTTCAAAAACTCGGATTGTTTTCTTTATTTCTAGCCTTAGGACGATCGTATATGTTTTTGTTCCGATTGTCCTCGTTTATACTTTTTATACAAAAACATTTTCTTATTTGCGTTCTGTTTCTGAAAACATTTTTACTTCAAAATGCATAAATATCCTGATGTTCACTACAGTTGTCTTTAGTCAGTGAAAGCGAAATTTTACGTTTTGAACAAATCCACGCAGATATTAGCAAACTACAGTGCTTTTTCGGTTTCATGGTGGTTTATGGTATTATGTCAAAATGCGTTCTAACAATTTTTTTTTTTTTTTTAAATGTCTGTTAGTTCTTTATTTTTCAAGTAATTATTTTAGTCTTTATTTAGTCAAATGCATTTCATGACTCGTTCGGTTTTGGTTTCAGATCAACTGCTTAGGAATCCACTGCACCTAAAGTAGAATTAAAGAGTTATGAAGAAGTTGATTTTTACTACAAAAGAAATCAGACGACCTTGATTCTTAAGATTTAAAGTTGCACCTTTACAGTTTTAAAGTCTGGAATGCAAATTTGCAATTTAAGAGCTATATTAGGTTTTTTTTTTCTCCCCCCGGAAGTCTGCATTTTGTAGTCTTGTGATTATATCACAAGTATCGCTCACATTTAGGCTACTTAAGATATTAGTAGAAAATTAATTTTAGTATCATACCTGGTGGTATTCCTAATATTGGATATATTGTGCCATGTGGAAGCCTTTGAATATGAAAGCTACATAATCTGAACATTTTCTTATAGTATTAATTTCTTTCCACCAGATAAGAACATGTATGACTGTGGATATTTTGATTTACTTGAATAAGTGAAAGATCATGATACCACCGTTTGTTTCAGTGCGTCAGTAGCCTTAATGTACTAGGGATAGGTACCTGACTGGTTTGGTATTCATAGATCTTTCACTTTTTTGTGAGCATGTTTTTTCTAAACTCATGTTCGGTAATTACATTGTTGTAATAAATAATAATGTGATCTCCGAGTTGAATAGAAGCTATTGGCTGGTTTTCTGCTACAGATTGTAAAACATTGACTGTGCATGCATCCGTTCATCTTCGAACCCCTGTCTTGAACAAGATCACAGAGTATTGACTGTTAGAACTGAAAACTGGAGGCGAAATATCAATAGCCATGTCCTATAATCTTTAGCTGATAAACAATGAAATTATGTTTTTGGACTGATTACGTGTAGCATCGATTTTTAAATTCTTTTCTAAACGCATATAATTAACTCATCATTGGATTATGGGCCGCCAACTTTAGTTTTTCCTAAGAATGAACTCATTGGACCAAACGAAACATAAAGAAACTCTTAGGGAAAACCACGGAAGACAGTACGTCATAACAGTATTAATAATGAACTCTTGCTATTTCGAATTTGGGAAACTGAGCTAAATTCGTACCATTTGAAGTACAACAGTCTTGGTACATAATAGAATCCAATTTCGCTTAAAGGATCATCCCGAGGTCTCTCCGTTATGTGCTGTGTTACTACATGGGAGAGTGAGTATTTTGCGTCAATGTCGTTTGCTGGAGCATCACATCGCATTGTTTTGCAGTTTATCTCGCAACCGCACGTCCTAGCGTGGCTGCTTTCGCTTTCCGCGCTGCGCCTGGCTGCCGCCGGGGGCGCTGTCGGGTATCCGCCGCTCCTCGCGCTCTCACTCTTTCACACACCGCACGGAGTCATTATAAGAGTGTGAGACAGAGCCATGGAGAGGGCGAAGGGAACGGGTTGTTCTCTTTGTTACTTTTAAAGTCGCGTAACTCGCCGTTATGACACGAGTGGCGGCGAAGCGTAGACGCCGCGATCCCAGATGCACTCAGGAGCGGGGAGAAGCCTTTCACGGGTACGGTGTGAAACTTTTCGGGCGCGGGGGGTTTATTGCGGTAGGCGAGGATGAAATGTGCCCTGGCTTTGCGGTGTTTGAATCAAATTCTCGGTCCGGCCGAGTCGGCGGGGCGTTTTGGTCGGTACGCAAGGCTGAGTGTGCGTGGTGGCCGGGCACGGCTGGGCACGCCTGGGGACGGGCTCGGCGCACTTTGTCTGCGGGTAATGTTGTAAAGTTGTGTACCGCCGATCACTCGCCTGACGGAGGGCCTGCTATCTCTCCCCTTCCCCCTCCTCCTCCTCGGTGTGTGTGTGTGTGTGTGTGTGTGTATGTATGTGTGTGTGTGCGCGCGTGTGCGCGCGCGCGCACGGAGTTTGTTTCTCCTTCCCCTCCCCCATGCGTCTCTGAGACTCCGAGAGGCCGAGACGTGACTGTAATGGGGGGCTCACTTCAAAGCGGGGGGTCTGTCAGGGTGCGCGAGCGCGTTAGCTAGCTAGCCTGCCGGCTAACGCTCGCGCGAGTGTGGCTGCGCGGCACGTGCGGGCGTCCGGTCGCCTCGCTAATAACTTTAATTGTGGAAAAATGTCCTAATTAGCGACAGGTCACCGGGCTGAACCCCCTCGTCTCTGGGGGACTGAATAGGTAGCTACGTTACGTATCCTAAACATAAAAAAACTTGGCTAATTCATTTTTGTAGGTTTATGCAGCGCAGTTACGCTGCTTATATACAGTTACACAATTCATTATGTACACTTTGTGTATTTTTTCTTTTGACTTCAGCTCTATGGGGAGGGTATCCGTGTTCCCTCCCTCCCCCTCTTTCGCTGCTATATTGTTTGGATAGCTAGCTATAAGCGACGTCCGCGCTTTAATGCATTTGTCTGGCGTGTGTTTTTTTTTTTTTTTTTTTTTTTTTTTGCAATGCTTAGCGTGCTCCAGTTGCCTTTTTTTTATTATTTTTTATTTATTTATTTTTTTTATTTATGCCGGCCCTGCTGCGTCGAAAAGCCGCGCAGGCGGTGCAGTTTCTGCTTCGCCTGCACCGTCTGCTTCCAAAGCATGCATCGCTGGGTATGGATCTGTGGTCATAAAACAATGGCCTGTGACCTCTAAAAACAGTTAAATCACTCCCGAGTAAACGTGTAATGTGTGTAACACCCTTTGTTTCCTATTTTAGAGACACTGATTGCTGTTGGTATTTCGAGAATCATTAAAGCCTTTAAGCATTTTTAACTGGGTTCTTATGGTTTCATTTCTCCAGTTTTAACCACAGTGCCCGTCACAGTGTTGGGTCATACAGAGTAGAGTAAATTTACACACACTGTAACTGGATTGACAAATCCTAATATGTTTTTCTTAATTTCTGTTCTCTTTCTTGTAAAACAAAATATTTCAGTTTATACTTGGGCAGGAAATCGTTTTGCAGGTTTACTCGGAAATCATGGTTAAAATACACCCGTGGTTCCACTTCCTGTCCTTAAATCCTTAGCGCGTTCCTCAGTGACCAGCCAAAACAATGTATTGTGTGAAGTAGCCTGTCTATGGGGTGGGTGTTGCAGTCACTGCCAGGTTGTTTGCTATATACTGTTTGGTCACATTTCTGTACCTTAAAAATGGGCAGCTGGTCTCTGCTTCATCTGGCAGTGAGGGGTTAGTGTTACATGGCTCCTACTGTGTGGTTGTGAAATTTGGGCTCACGTGTATCCACAGAGATTTTCTTGATTCCTGGTGGCGTGATTTTTAGGAGGGTTCCATGTGTATTGAGGATTCAGCCAGTAGGATTTGGTTTGTGTTATGTTCTAATGCATATAATGCCAAAGAGGCAGCAAGGGAGATTTATTTTTTAATGTGTGTTTAACACATTTCAGGGTGGTGTGTAACCCATGGGAGACTTGAGAATGACCTGTGAAATATACTCCCTCGGGTTACCGAGCAGTCAAGGGGAGAGTGTGGCTGGCATCTGTGGAGCAACCTACATTGCGGTCCACTAAATTGAATGACACTCTTGGACATTTTCCGAGGCCTAATTAGTGAGCCATGATGTGCTGCTGGTCAATTTTTTATTTTATTTTTTTTCCCCCTGAAGAAATCGCTCAAGATTTAATTTTCACTGGTGATGGTGTTAACATTTTTCGCCTTCAGAATTTTTGTGGCATTTATTTCAGATCTCCCTTTGGCAGAGAGAGACCGGTTTACACGTTTTATGTAATCCATTTAATTTTTACCCTGTAATTTGTCCAGCTTGGCAATTTTGCAGTCTTGCATAGCAGTGAATTTATGCATAGAAGTGCACCTTCATTTCTGCAAGATTTGACTAACATGTTTTGTACTGCTGTGTCACTATGATCACTGTACCCTATATATGGAAAAAATAGCCTGCTTTGCCTTAATGCTGAAAAAGAGCGTTGTGACATTTGATGCAGATGTAATTGCATTTAGGAATCTTTAAAAGCTTTGATGCTTCAGATACTGAAGCAATTGAAAATCCTCTCTGTTTGACATGCGTACCAAAGGCAGATGTTCCCAGTTATGTTATGTAAAATAAACAAAAGCTGCGGGTTGCTCCTCTTTATATCTGCTCTGAACTGCAGTGCGTTGAATTTCTCTTTCATCTCTTCTGCCTTTCAGGAGGAATTCTTCTGCAGCAGCACGCAAAGACACCCGGGTTTAGCCGTTGCGAGGTTTCATCTGTACCGGCATCAGGCGTGCGGCAGGCGGCATGAGCATCACCGTGACGGAGAAGGGGTACCCGGTAGACCTGGGCACCAATTTTACTGAAGATGCTCCCAGACCCCCTGTTCCTGGGGAGGAAGGCGAGCTGGTGTCCGGCGACGTGCGGCAGTATGGCTACGGCTTCTGCTCCGGCAAGAGTGAGACCTCCATGGCCACTCCGCGTCGACCTGACTTGGATCTGGGCTATGAGCCCGAGGGCAGCGCTTCCCCAACCCCACCTTACGTCAAGTGGGCCGAATCTCTCCACTCCCTGCTGGATGACCAGGATGGGATCCACCTCTTCAGGACGTTCCTCAAGCAGGAGGACTGTGCTGACCTCCTGGATTTCTGGTTCGCTTGCAGCGGCTTTCGGAAGCTGGAGGCGGGCGAGTGCAGTGAGGAGAAGAAGCTGAAGCTGGCGAAGGCCATATACCGGAAATACATCTTGGACAACAATGGGATCGTGTCGAGACAGATCAAGCCAGCCACCAAGAGCTTCATTAAGGAATGTGTGATGAAGCTGCACATCGATCCTGCTATGTTTGACCAGGCTCAGACCGAAATCCAGACTATGATGGAGGAGAACACCTACCCAGTGTTCCTGAAGTCTGACATTTACTTGGAATACACCAGGACAGGTGGGGAGAGCCCCAAGCTTTATGGTGACCAGGGTTCTGCTTTGGGCGATGGGAAGGCCCTACCAGGATACCTGCCGACCTTGAATGAAGATGAGGAATGGAAGTACGGTTGTGAGCATGAGGAACAGGCGGAATGCCAGCCGTCGTCCTCGAGCCGACTGACTGAGAGGCTCCTGATGGAAACTGCTCCACAGAGAGCAGTTCCCGGCAGGAGATACCAGGACAGCCAGGAGTACCGGTAAGTGCTCCGTCACTCACCAGAATCTGCTTGTCTGGGTTAAGTCTTGGTGTGCTGGTCTGAAACCAGTCCAGGGCAGAGTGGAATGTTTTTAATTTGCCACCATCTCAAAATGTTACTATGTGAAATGCCATTATGAATCTAAATATGACAAGAATGGCAAAACCAACTGACTGTTTGCATACACGTCCAGTATCACCATTTAGTAAAAGGTAAATGTCTGTGAGGCCCCCCCCCCCCCCCCCCCCCCCCCCCCCCCCGTCTGGGTCGTGGTAGTTGTTTTTTTTTGTGTTTTTTTTTGTTTTTTTTTA
>JAACJT020000075.1:17784269-17803169 GCA_009936485.2 Gymnarchus niloticus | reverse complement strand
GTGTGTGTGTGTGTGTGTGTGTGTGTGTGTGTGTGTGTGTGTGTGTGTGTGTGTGTGTGTGTGGAGTTTGCATGTTCACCCCATGTTGTGAGTGTTTCCTCTGGCTACACCGGGTTCCTCCCACAGTCCAAAAACATGCGGTTAGTCTTACTGACATGTTGACGTAACCGGCCATAGACCCCAGCCTATACTGTGTCCTGTACTATCTGGGATTGAATCCAGGCCCCCCACCAAAGCTGTTGGGAGATTGTCACACACTTTTTTTTTTTTTTTTTTTTTTTTTTTTTTGCAGTGGTGAAACCAGAAAAGAAACAGTCCCGCCTCCCTTTCCACGACGAGGCCGACCGGAGTGCCCTCTTGAGGATGACCCGACAGCGCGTGACCTGGTCCCCACAGGAAGACAGCTTGCTTATGCTCTGCCGGGTGGCAAGTCACTTCCTCAACCGCAAGGTGCGTGTTTGGAGTGGGAGCAAAGTGGTGTGTGTGTGTGTGTGTGTGTGTGTGTGTGTGTGTGTGTGTGTGTGTGTGTGTGTGTGTGTGTGTGTGTGTGTGTGTCAGCAGGGGTCAGCCAGAGTATGTAGATTAATGAAAACAGCTTGGTAATGGTTACTCAGACTGAACTGACTTGAACAGCAACACTGTCAAATCAAACCTAACTAGGAAAAGGAGTTAACCTCCTTCTCATTCCCTATGGCAGCCCTGCATCTTCGCAACGAATGTGACTTTTAAAGCATCATTTCACAGCACACGTTTGTGTGAAGCATTGTTCTTCCACAATCATTTGTTGACTTTTCACAGTTACGCAGTCCCCCCCCCCCCGCCAAGTTTTATGTGAGGCTACTAAAGAAAGCTCGTTAGTAGTAATGGGTGCACAAATATAGACTAATTCCTGTAGAACATGAACAAATAAACAAATAAATAAACTGTAAAGGGGTGTTCTGCTTGTGAAGCTCTGGGAAATGGGCAGGTGAATATCCGCGTCCTGTCTGAGAACTTGTTCAAAATGTAGTTGAACAAGATGAGAATCAATGAAACGATAGTCTTTTCATTGTGTGACGTTCTCCTCTGGTGCGTTGCATTTCCACATGGCACGGTTTCTGCGTGCTGCGCGCTGCAAAACAATGCATCGCGTCGTGTTTGCATTTCAAGGTGGCACGGATTCCGCTCCGTAGAGAACAGCCGGAAATGCGAGGAAGTCGGTACAGTAGAAGGTCAGTTATCCAAACTGACAGGGACCAAGCTTGGTGTGGTTAATAAGTGCAGATAATTTAAAGATAAGAGTCCCCACTTTTTATGAAACTTAGTGTAGTTAGGCCAACAGTTTTTGCATGCACTGTTACTGCTACCGTATTCTCTGTGCTATACTGCATATATCTTCCAGTAAATGAAGACCTAAAGTAATACTACAGCTTAATGACCCGTGCATTTACAGTAGGGTGTGTGTCTGTATTGTTTTTGGGGGGACTGTGACGGATAGTGTCAGTTTGGATGATTGCCTTTCGACTTCCTACTTTAACTAATGCCCTGAAGGCGTAATCATCATCAGAAACACTAGGTCTTTCAAGACGTATTCCATATGTTTCATTTCACTGTTTTTTTTTTTTTTAGAAGTGTGGTGGGGGACTTTCTCCTCTTTAGGCTGAATGCAGGATGTCAGACCTGCAGGTCTCGTCGCTGAGTGGTCAGCACCTTTCAGAGTGTCCGTCGGCTTTCCCCAGATCAAGAAACCGTTTGTACCCTGGCAAGTGGTGCGAGACCTCCTCCACGTGCAGTTCGAGGAGTCACTGGACAAGACCTCCCTGGCAGTTGGACGGAGGTCACGATACATCATGAAGAACTCGCAGACCGACCTCAACTTCAAGTGGGTTTGTGGGACTGAACTCCACGGCACTCTGGGTGTTTGTCTTAGATAATACTGATTTAAAATAACATCTCCTTAGAGGTGCTTCTCTTCGTAAGGTCCTTATATTGCAGCTGATTTCATTATTAACATTTCTGCATGTAGAATATGCCTGGCGGAGGTGTACCAGGATAAAGCCCTCATTCAGAAATTTCAGAGCAGGGAAAACAACTACAATGACCCTGAGGTAGGAACAGCATACAAACTCTGATGGTGAGAAATGGTTTGATGGTCTGATGGTTTGATAATGAGGAGCTAACGGTTCATTATTTCATCCTTGCTGTGACAGGATAGTAAACGGGATTTAATTATTTCTTATTTCTGGATGTTTCTTAGATTTTTTTAGGCCATCGATAGATCAGGGTAAGAGAATGATGACCATCCCACGTTATCATAGAAACCTATGTGTGAATAATGAATGATAGCCTTCTTGACTATTGCAGGTCTGCGCATCAGAATTCAAAGAGTTTGTTGCTGTGCTGAGGCAGAAATTTACCTCGCCTTCAGACGACCACAACTTCATGATCCCCAACACCAAGGCCGAGCTCTTTAGGAGGTTACGGACGCTCAATGTTTTAAAAATATAATCCGCAACATGTTGTCTGCTGTGTAAGGTTACCAGTAAACGACGGGCTACTTTCAGGTTCAAGGTGTACGTGATCGGTGACGACTTGGAGGAGAACAGGAAGGATACACTCACGAGGTAATGCTGCGTACGAGTGTAACGATCGCGTTAGATCACAGCAGCACTGGAGTCTTGACCCTAGACCCTGCCTTACAGCCCGGAGGACATCCACTCCCTGGTTCTCAATAACCTGATTCAGAGCACGCTGGTACTGTCCAACTCGCAAATGAAAAGCTGTCGCTCCTTTCAGGTGAGTGGTGAAGTTCCATCAAATTGTATATTACCCATAAACTGCTTCCTTCAGTTTCCACCATCAGAAATTTAGTTGTCTGTCTGTCTGTCTGTCTGGGCCTCTCAAATATCAGACCTGTTCCACTTTATTCAGATGCTCAAAACTTCCATTTCTTCCCCCAGACATTTCGCGTTTACAAGCGCTACAGTGAAGACATCCTGTACAGTGCCTTCCTGAAGTGTCAGAAGCGGGGGCTTGTCAATCGTCGCCGTGTCAACCAGCTCTCCGGTCCCAAGAAAAGCCGAGCTCTTCCCTTCCTGCCCATGTCCTACCAGCTGTCCCAGACCTACTACAGGTGTCTGTCAGCCACTGTGATACTTGAATGGCCCATTGCTGATGGTGTGATCGTGGCGTCGAAACGCCGCAGACACCAGGCAACCATATGTATGTGTGGTAGCATTGTGTGACGTGTGAAGGTGTGTGTCTGTGTCCTGGTTCAGTGGAGATTGAGGCGGTGTTTGCAGATTTAATTGTGTAGGACTGGGGATTGTTGTCCCAAGTATGGGTTGGGTTCCATTTGCTCTGATGACTGCTAGTCTTAATGCCTGGGCTTTGAAGATCATAGGTCTTCAGAGCTGATTTTTTTGTGTCCCGATCTCTACGTCCAAGGTGAGCACCTTGTAACCAGGCAGCCTGGCCCTCGTCTCCCCGCAGGTGCTTCTCCTGGCGCTTCCCCAACACCATCTGTACAGAGGCCTTCCAATTCTTGGAGACCTTGCAGCGTGCGGGCAGGGAGGACCGGCTCACCACCTTCCACTTCCAGGACCAGGAAGGCGGCGAGCTGCCCCCGGACCCCAGCACGGTGCTCTTCCCGCTGGACTCACCTGGGGGCTCCTGTGTAGCCTGCCTGAGTCTGATGATGCTCGGCTGGCTGTCCGTGGAAGTGACCATTCCCGAGCACATCGTGGTGGTCGACAGCACACTGGTGGATAATGAGGTGGTGAAAAGGTGGGCCTGCTTGTAGAACCACTGAACGTCCGTCCGTCCATCAATCCATTCATCCTCCCCTTCTCATTCATTCCTCTAACTGTGTGTCCAGATCAGTGTCACTGGGAAAATCTAAACTTGGAGACTGATTGGACTTATAGGTCCAGTTCAACCTTTAAATGTTGTATTCGGTTGAGTATTACGAGTGTCATTGGAAAAGCGGCCCCTCCAGCATTGCTAGGGATGAGGCGGAGGAAGACCCCGATGACGATGAGACAGAGGACGGTGAAGGGAGGAAGAAGATCGAGGTGAAGGCGAGGCAAGCCTCCCATACCAACTACCTGCTGATGCGTGGATACTGCGTGCCGGGTATTGTCAGCCTGCGCAATCTCAACACCAATGACAACATCGTGGTCAATTCCTGCACCATGCGCCTGAAACTGCGCAGCACCCCCTCACTGCAGCTCTTCAGCAACCCCTGTGAGTCACCCCTCCCTGTCACATGACCACTCGGGGGATCCATGCTGCGTCTCTCGGAAGCCCCCCTCACTCACTTCATCTCCTAGGTGGCAGCGTGCTGGACGAGGTGCTCCCGGCAGAGGCCTGCCTACCCAAGAGCTTCACCCGTCTCCTGAGGCCGTGCGAGGACTCTAGCCGCCTGGAACGCTTCACTAACAGGTGCATCCACCAATGCGGCTACAGCAGTGAGGACCTGCAGGCCATCCTGGACGTGAGTGGCGCCATCGAGGCAGCTCAGGCCTTTGGTTGCGACTGGCTGGAGCTCGCACGCATGTTCCCAGACCTGGCTGAGGCACAGGGAGACAGGACCCGCACATTCCTGCAGTACCTGGAGGTAGGTGTCCAAATGGGGTGACCCTGCTTGTGGCTTTGCTCGTGCGTCTACAGTAGGTGTGAGTCACAGGCTAATGAAACGTCGTAGCCAACGGGTAGCTTTAAGTGTTGCTTTTCCGTGAGTTGCCGCTCATTAGTGGTCGTTTTCGTGTGTCTGTAGGATCTGATCGACTTGGAGGAAGTGGTTGAGGTGGGCGGGAACTCTGTGCGGCTGGTGGCGGTAAAGTACGCCGACCCCTGGCTGGTCCACATTGCTGAGGGCAAGGAAGTCCGGTCACCCAAGAGGCGAAGCGAGGGGCCGGCAGAGGCCGAGCCAAGTGCGAAGAGGCCGGCTCTGGAAAGGGAAACTGAGGAGCCTGCTGGAACGCTCAACATTGACAGCCCTACTGAAGATGGGAGAAGTGAGGAGCCCCCCACCTCCTCCCCAAGGGAGGTCAGCGATGGTCAGACATTCGATGAAGTCAAAGTTGCGGAACAAACCCAGGAGGAAGAGAGCACAGCTTTTGATGATGCTTTGAAATCACCCCCATTAACCACGGGAGAACAGCCTAGTGAAAACACCTGCTGCTTTACTCCCGATGCTGAGGACAGGTAAGCATTTAAATAACGTCCGTCCGTCCACCTGTCCCTCCCTCTAAGTGATTGTTGTTTGGGGTCATGGGGCACCTGAAGCCCTTTCCAGACAGCTTTGGCAATACACCACAGGACGGACACACACACACACACACACACACACACACACACACACACACACACACACACACACACAAAATCTAGTACCATCATTCACTTTACGCAAATCAGAGATGGGGTTTCTATGACCTTTGGGTACAAATGCTTTCTTCATGCGTGTAATTTTAAAATAAACCCTAGTAAGTTAACCATTCCACCTCCACCCTCCTCCTAGTACATTAGCAGTAGTTCCCCATTTGACTTCAGCTGCAGGTCAGGTGACTCCGCTCTCCTCCCCAGCAGAGCCGCTGATCCCAGGAAAAGCACACGGGGCATGGTGAGTTTCATCAGCCGACCCTGGCGTATCGTCGACGGGAGCCTGAACCGCTCGGTATGCAAGGGCATGCTGGAGGCTCTGCTCTTCCACATCATGACCAAGCCTGGCATCACCGAACTCGCCCTCATCGAGCACTACCGGGGCGTCCTGCAGCCTGTGGTCATCCTGGAGCTTCTGCAGGTATGGGCTGAAAGGTCTGACCGCTGTAAAATCCCGTACTCGTCAGCTTTATATGACATCAACTTGCACAGTTCAAGATGATTCCTCATCGATTTCGTGGTGGTTATCCTAAGGTCTTGTCACATGCCGTCCTCCCTTTAGGCTCTAGGGGGGCTTGGGTGTGTGCAGAAGAGGTACGTAGCCGGACAGTCCCGAGTGTCACTCTTCTCCTCCACCCGAGTGCCCGAGGTGAAGGAGTCGGTGAAAGTCCGGGAGAACGCCACGGTCTTCTATGAGCCAACTCTAGACTGCTGCTTGCGTCTGGGCAGAGTCTTCCCAAATGAAGCCAACTGGAACCGCTGGGTACAGTTCATGCACACCTGAGATGCAAACCTGCAGTCACCCCACAAGGTTTTATTTTTAACTTCAGCTCTGCTCTTTGAAAATCAATAAATGCTATTTATGCTTCATCTGTCCATTTTGGTCATTTATGTACCATGTGAAGAGCAGTTTAATCAACACAATAGAGGGTATACTGACAGGTGTTTAATTGGGTCTCAGAGAAATGGTTAGAAATGAAGACTCCAGGATTTGTTTTCAGTAGTTTATTTTTGTAATAAACATTTTTAGTGCATATATTGTACATTATAAATTTAATAAATATCTGTCTTCATAAAATTGTCTTATTTTGACTTTAAAGTTTAGTCTTACAAATCAAGGGTGTTGTTAATCAAAGTCATGGTGATTTCATTGTGTATATATATTTTTTTGAGTAATTTCATCAGGGTTTAGATATATTTGCATACTATAAAATTGTATGTCATAGTCAATTGAAAAAATGGCTATAAATCCATCCAAATTGACATTTGCCACTATTGCAGTATTCTGAATGAGTTGGGAATATCAAAATATTTATTCAATTTGAAGTTTTTTTTAAAGATGTATTTTCTGGGTCGAATGTGCTTAATTTTGACATTTTCCCCTTGTTTTAACCTTTATTTACACACATTTCCCCCATTTAAGGCGGTAAATCAGTAGCATGGCCGAGGTGAAAGTTTACGACTCTGTTGGCTCTTGGACTGTGCTTCGTCAATATTGCTTGTATAAAAAGCCCTTTGTTGGTCGAATAGTTATTTAAATGCTCTCATTTGTGTAACGTTACATTTTCCAGAACACCGCCGCATAAACTATGGCTTTAAGTTTCACAAACATTAAAGAAAATATGCATTCGTTACTCTCAACTGTGCGCTGCCTGGAAACCGCTTCCATTTTTATTACTCACTTAAAATCGTTTGGGTTGCCTTGTTCTCATCATCTTTGCAGATATTTCTGGAGGTAGTTTAAGGGGCCCGTCAGTATGGTATGTGTCCGGGCATGAAAGTGGTTTATACTGAGCTTGGGGGGGGGGGGGCCTGGATCTGCCTGGCAAGTGCTGCAGATCTTTGCTGCGTTATAGCACTGGCTGATCCATTCCAGTAATCATCTGGGGGGGAATAAGGTGACACCTACTGTTTTTTTTTTTTTTGGAGTGGATGTATAAAGATCAGACCACTTTGCAGTTAGTGTAAAACCTCCAGAGTCTTGGTTGGTGCCGTCACTTTAAACTGAAACAATGGCTTACTGAAATGCGCGGTGGGATGTGCTGGAAACACCCTCCACATAGCCTTTGTGCAGCGTGACGGGTCAGCCCTCATGTTTCAGTGGGTTTTCGGGACAATGCCACAGAACTTGTACTGAGGCTGCAGTGAAAGGTCTTAAGGGACAGTTCATTCTTCGTTTACACAGCAGGAATCATTTCTAGGATAACTTTCCTGATTAGTGAGTGTATCATATAGAAACAAGTGTCATCTTTGCTTTGCTGTTCCTAGCTAAACCATTATGTTGCCATTTATTTGAGCCCCACGGCATGGAATAATTCCATGGTAATTCAGCTTCATGAGTTTTAACACCAGCTAAATCGATAGTTTTGTGTGCTTGCTTTCCTGCACCGTTTTGTTGCAGAAGACTTCTCCAGTATCTGGGCCTGAACGTGCACCAAAAGAGTAAAAACTTCATTACGACACGATGGGATGTGTCGAGCCTGTTTAACATTTGGTCTTGAAAGAAAAGAATTATGAAAATAGATTATGAACTAATGCACCTGGAGACGGCTTAGAAACTGGTCATTCATGCAAAAAACAGACTAATAAATAGTGGTCTCCTGTTATATCTATGTGAACAAGTTTATAGCATGGGAATTAAAAATAACATGAATGCAACAGTAGCCCTATCTGTTATAAGACAAGAAAACTGCAGTAATCAATTACTGCAGGTTAACCTCTGATTATGTTCATGCCATCTGAAGCTCTCCTTTCTTCCTGGGAGGACAGATACTCATAAATCACTTAGTCTTAGGAGTTACAAAAAATAGTATCTCAAGTACAAGCTTGTGGTACCTGAACTTTTTTTTTTTATAAAGTGTCCCACTGTTTGTTGTTGGGATTTTATAGCCCTTTGCGTGTGTGTGACAGGTGTTTGTATTTAACGTGAATGTGTAGGCATCCGTGTGTAGGTATGTGCTGAGATGCCACGTCAGTGTCTGTGGTGCTGTGTCTATGGCTCACAATGCAGCAGACCCTGGTTTGCCGGGGGCTCCCCGGGTCCCGAGGACTATCTGGAGATGAGGGAGCTGCTCTGGGATTGACTGGAAGAGGTTGTGCCACCGCTAAGCTGGGAGAAACCACTGTGGCACGATTCCAAGCTGGTCATGGAGCCCCTGCAGAAAACCGAGACACTCAGAAGAGAAGCTGCAGGGCACCCAGCTGTCAACAAAGATTCTGAGATGCCATTAACTCACTAAAATATGCTCAGGTTTTTGTTGACCTGGACTATTCAAAAAGCCTAGGTCTGTATATTACCAGATGCAAAATTGACACTGACCTACTTGTCTGAATAATTATTACAATACTATTTTACACTATTATTACATTATTAGTTCCTACCTAAAATCCTCAGAGGCCAGCACTTCAGTGTAGTACATGACCTTGCACTTGTGGGACGAGACCTGCAGAGAGGCCAGCACGTCATCCACGCGGGGGAGCGTGTTGCTGGAGCAGGGGGCTGGACCGGTCACCTTCCACTGGAGGATGTAGAGGCCTGGCCAACGGGTGACGTGGGAGCCCTGAGACAAGTGAGCCAAGCACGTGTCAATACTCCTGTCAGGGGAGCCTGTGGTCATGCTAAGGAAAGGGTATACTGTACAGTTAACTTCAGTCTTAGTATTAAAACAAACTCATAGGTCAAATGACACTCAGTGGCCACTTTATCACGCCTAGCTAGTCTACCCACTTTTGTCTCCAGAACCAATTCAAAGGTGGGCGAGTTGTGCATTCAGTGAAGCGAGACTTACCACCACCGTTTTACTGAGCTATTATTTCTACCCTTGTGTCCTTCCTGTTAGCTTTAAGGAGTTTCATGATTATTCTCTCTCATTAAGAGGGTGTTTTCAGGCATGGAAACGCCAGTAAATGGGCACTTTTTTGTTCATCACACGATCCTCTATAAACTCTGTAGTGTGTGAAAATCCCCGGAAAGTCATTTTCTGAGGTGCTGCAACGATGGCCACAGCACATTCAAAACCGCTTTGATAAGACATCTGAGCCATTCTAATACCTAGACAGACAGTGAGTCTCTTGAGCCCGTCTGCATGCTGTATAGACTGAACTGTAGCCACATAATTGGAGGAGCTGGTTATTTGCATTCACAAGCAGGAGTACCTAACAGACTGGCCAATGAGTGTATAAAATGTGAAAAGCCGCAACACCATATGGCTACCACATAATGTTGCAGTCACCCTGATCGGAACGTAGTGACACCCATAGGTAAGGTAGACTGGACTGAATTCCTCCAACTCTAAGTAAAAGCTCAGTTGGACTACACTAGATTACTCCACCTTCAATAGGTTTCTACTTGCGTGTAAAAGACTTGAAGTCAACCTGAATGCTCTCCCCCTCTCGGCATATGAGTGGAGACTCCACCATGCTGTAGTCTACACCCAGGACCCAGCTCTTCTCAATCAGCTGCACGTTGTCCACACCAGGGGTGGAGGTAAGAGGGTCTTTCTTGACAGTCTGTGGAGACCTTTTGGAGTGGTAGATGTTGAAGACGAGGTCACCCTTCAGGATGTCAAAGTCCCAGGTGATGACTGAAGCGCCTTCCAGGATCTCAATGACAATCTGCAAAAAAAAAAAAAAAATTGAAAAGGAATGAGATCGATTGCAGATGTCAAAATAATGACAATGCCGTAGCTGCTGTGTTAATTTTAGCACCCCGTGGTCCTGCTTTGGATGAATGGGTGGCAGATGGTTGGATGAGTATGAACACCAGAGAATCACATATCCATTTTTCATAAGTGCAGAGAGCCAGGAGCCTATCCCCAAAAAGACAGAGTCACACACTTGATCATGCACAGATGAAACACACAGTGCAAATTAACACAGACCTCTGGTGAGCATGCAAGCTGTCCATACACATAGAGCTACAACGTGAGGTTATGGTGACACCCAGTGAGCCTCCACATGGTGAAATTACGCAATTTCAATTACAAGCCTGAGATTTTCTGACACCAACAGTACATATTCTGTAACTGTTTTGCAATTCAATATATTGTTCTGATAGGGAAAAATATGAACGAAGATGAAATATCTATGCGTGCTTTAAGTATTATTACCTCATGTGGTGCGCCTTTAAAAATATTAGCCGACTGATATATGGTCTCTGCCCACAGCTTAATGTGATCTGAGTTTTCGAGCTCCTCTTCGGTTTGATATAGAGATTTTGGTACCAGGCCTCCTTCGGGAACGTTGCACTGAAGAGATACAAACATTTGGCGTTTTCACAAACTGAGAATGGGAGCATCACTGAGCCAGTTTTCAAGACCGAAACCATTTAAAGGGCAAGATAAAAATAAAAGATAAGATAAAAATATAAGTTACAAGCATTCTAATTTATGGTATTAGGACACCATTCAAAGCATAAAAAATACATCTGATTGAAAGACAATGATGAAAAGAAGCTTACCAAACAATCTCCCCCAAGAAAGTCGGGGATAATCTCTTTATCGATGTAATCTACGAGTCCTCCTACTCCCTGATAATTGTTCCCACTGTAGACGAGGAATTTCTGTCGAGTGTTGTCATTTATAAACGGACTGACCTAGAAGTCACAAGGGCATTGCAATAAATTTTTTCCCATTTTCTACAGGCCATTACATTTTGTTAATAGTGTGTCATGTTAATATATTTCTGAAAGTTAATCATGCATTATTTCAGGTTTGGAAGCTTTGTAGAGAACTTGGTCAACGTGCCGCAGCAGAGACTCGGTAAGGAAGTAAACCCTATTTTAGCAAACGGTTCCAAATTTGACTATTTAAAAGTGCTAGCCTGAACATTACTGGTGAAGAATTGTGTGTTGGATGTTATTTCACACACGCACCAGGGTCCAGAGCACAGGGAAGACTCTAGGAGCTCGCACGATCAAAAGCCTGCCCAGTGTCTCTGGGTAGTTGGCCTCCACCACCTCGATGATCCGGAGGAGAGCTTTCACCCCAGGCCTCCAGAGGTGCCTCATGTTCAGACCCTCCAGGTCTACCAGGCAAGTCCATGACCTGTAAAGAGTAGGCACATGCTCTCCTGTTTCATCATTAGATTGAAACCCTACATTCTGACCCGGGATGGATTAGATATGACTACATCCAGCAGGTCTGAAGTCTATCCCAGGCAGCTTAGGACACAAGGCAGATACGAACTGGATAGGAAGGTGATCCATTACAGGCCAGACACACGCATCATAGGGAACTTCCAATTAGCCAAACTGCTTGCTGAAGGTCTGCAGGAATGTGCAAACGCAATATAGGGATCTCGACACCCTGTACTGGAAGTGACTCAGGCCAATACAAACCCTAACCCTACCTCAAACCCTAATGATAAAACGAAACTTTAACCCTACCTCAACTATTATACTAATCCTAACTGTAATCCTACCTCCAATCCTAATGCCAACTGTACTCCTAATGGTAGTTTCAACCCTCATACTAACCATAACCCTAACCGCACTAACCCTAATGCAACCGGATCTCATTTAAGGATACAAGAGCTAGCCCCCCCGACAAATAAAAATGTGTCACTTTTTTTTTTATCACTACCATTCAATGCTACATTATTTATGGAACAATAAAAGATGTTTATCTGTTTTCCAAAGTAATGCAGCATACTAACGTGATAGGTCTTCCGAATATCTTGGTGTTTTCTTCACATCTTTTTTGACCTTCCTCGTTGATTGACAAAACCTGAAGCAAGAACAATTCATTAGTCGTCTTAATCGCTACCATCTCGACCGACTATTCCTTTTGAAGGAACAGTGTGAACGACTGATGACTGAAAACATCACATTCTGCAGATCCTCTTCCCTTGTACTGGGTCTCCAGAAGAACCATTAAGATACTCACATGTCTCAGCAGGGCTTCCTCTCCCAGGGCCTTCACCAACCCCTTGGTGTCCATCTGGCCCAGGCGCAGGATGTAAAGTGGACGTCCATCACTGTCGTGAAAGTGCCAGCCTCCAGCGTAGCACTCCTGCAGGAAGCTCGGTGGTCTCCAGGTTTCCAGGATGTAGTCAACCTGATGCTGCTTCCTCCAGGCCAACGACTGGCACAGCATCTCCCGTGCCTTGTCCATGTTGAAGTCCCGCGCACGCAGGAAACGCAAGATGTGCTCGTCTTTCGGGATCTGCGGGGGGGAAATGGGAAAGGGAATGGGGGTGTGGCCATAATTGCATCAACGCATCAGGGCAGTTCAGGAAACTGATAATGGAAGCCACAGCAAACATTAGTGGCTAAATGTGGAAAAAAATATGAATTTGAATCATGTTTTATTCATGTTGCAAACAATGTTTTGTTTTCAACATGTTGCCACTCAAGGATAAAGGTACCATATCATGCAAGTCCATCAAAACAGGAGTTTCAAGAAAATAAAATAATCAGGAGAACTCTATGGCTTGTTTTAGGATAATTTCCAAAATGGTGCCATCATCCCGTTTCACCGTGCAACAGCTCATTAAACGGCATTTTCCGGAACGCTGTGCTTGGTAAAACCGGGTGGTCTAACTCGACATCACATCCGTCATTCAGACACGATCAGCAACTGCCTATACAAGGTAATGACTCCAGTAAAGCAGGCTGTGACGTGTGCTGTTTTCTTCTAAAGTGAAATTTTATATACGTTAAATGAAAGATGACGGGTAGATTTCCAAACCGACGAAAGGACCATGAAATGAATTTAAAAGTAAAGCATTTCTGGAATTTTCCATGTTTTAGCAATAGCCAGTCCTTTAAAGAGACAAAATAACACAAATGTTTAATATCTGGTATGGGATTCTTTACAGTGAGTGATGTGGGGATTTATCTGTTCAGCCTTTAACCATATTCACAGCTATTTTGGTAAAGAATCTAAGATTCAGAATACTTTTAAAGCAAACTGGCCATTGCTGTACTGTAAACATATAAATATCCCAGGATGTTTCTGTGAAAATAGAATCTGCAAGGAGGCACTTTCTTCTCAGAAGCAAAATTAATCAGCACCTGAGTTGCTAGTAATAACTTGCCACATGCATCCAGTCACAGGACAATAAAAATGACAATAAGAAGTGTGAACACCCTGAACATTTTCCACCTTTCTCAGTCTTGTCACTCTGATAATTTACACGTGGCACTGGTTTAACACAATGTCATCGTCGGTAAACCTGCTCCTGACAAAATGTCACTGTGCAGCTTTCATTTTCTTGGTTAAAGCCAAACCAGAAACAGGTGAGTGATTCACTGGGTGCTGGTCTTCCATCGTACAAATGAGGTGCTATCAGGCATTAAGGTTTCTCTTGATGCTGTTTACGCTTTATTGGCTAGAGGTTCCTCCTCAGATCTATACAAGATATCCACGCATCTCACACAGCATGCATTCCTCTTTACCTTCTCTGCTTTCCATTCACCAGCTTCTGACTACAGAAAAGAGAGATCGTTTTCATAGAGTTAAGCCGGTCGGACCAGCACAGTCCCCAGGGTGGGCGAGGGCACAGTTCTCAAAGACTTCCCCTCAACCTCTCGCTCATAATGTTGAGAGGATAAAGGTTTTTACTAAGCTACTGGTCCAGATTTACGGTTGGGATAACTCACTGTTGGGAGCTGGGTTATACATTAACCTACATGGAGTGATTTATTAAAAAGTACAAAGGTTAAAAATTCAACTCTCACTGTTTGTCTACTGTCACATTTAAATGGTTAAAGTGCGGATGATTAAGACATACACAAACTCTTCACCTATGTATTAAATACATAAAGACGTTGCTCATTCTCAGGCATACATTTTAAAACAACAGGACAATGAAAACAGGTATGACAGACATCTCTTCGTTGTGTATTTTGACATCAAGTGCGGCGCTAGCGATGAATAAATAAACCAGCACAGGGCTGACATCCAAAGGCGTCACACCTTTCCTTTGTGTGTCTCCTGCAGCCATTGCCTCAGGCGAATCAGACAGCTTTCCTGCATCGGCGTCAGCTGGCCCAGGTATCGCTCGATGTACTCGGCATCTAGCTTGTCCGCTAAAAGGCGCAAAATACGGAAAATGGGTGTGGGTTCCCTAAGAAACGAAGTCGCTAACTTTTAAAGGAAGCTGTCATTCAACCATTAATAAAGAGTCATTTACAGCTCACCCACTGGATTTCACTCATTTGCGGGACACTCGGCTGTCAGAAAGCACCAGCTGTCCGCGTGATGTCTGGGTGTCACTATCTGCTCTTACCTGTGGGTGGCGCTTTTTACACACGGGACTCCTTTCTGTACTTACCTTATGCTGCTGCATTTGTACATCGATGTGTTAGCGCCAGCAGAGGGCGCTACATAAAATGAGGCTTATAATGCGTTACAAACTTACGCATGTGTACACTGCATGCGTTACTGTACTGTAAATACAGAATTATAAACGTACTTTTACACATTCTATATCATGGTCAAATTGAATAATTTTCCAAAAACTGCATAAAATTTAACGGCAAAGTATGAAAAATCAAGCTCCACTTTGTGTCGAATATACATATTGGGGTTGGATTAACATATTGTGTTTTGGTAAATTAGGTACATCTAAAATGTTTTTTTTTTTTATCTCAGAAAACCAGGGTTCGTGGTGAAAGTGCTGGGGATGCAATAGGGGACTCACAACGCAATTTAATCCTGTTTGTTTTTAACAGCATCTAGCTGATCACTGGGAACCACCACAGACACTATAGTACTATAGCATTTGCATAAAATAATCTGTCTTCTTGAAAATGACTTTTCTCATATTACCTTGTTTTTTTTTTAGCTGTGAGAATCAAATAAAAGCTACCTATATACACATTTTTTAGTACCAGTTTTTGTGCAGTTTAGAGACAAAACAACGAAATCAAACTAAAAATCTCTCCCTTGGTTGAATCTTTTCTGACATTGCACTTTAATTTCTTATATTCTGCATAAATGAGAAGTCCTCATAACTCTGAGCAGAATAAGTGGTTGGAAGATATATGGATGCATGGATGGATGCATGGATGGATGGATGGATAGCTTTCCTTCATCAGATATATGGACACAATAGCTTAAGTTGCTCATCGTTTTTTTAATGTGTGCTTCTACTGGGAATTTTTTGAAATCTCAGCATCCTTAAAATAAACGTGTCAGGGAAGAAAAGCTGCTGACTCAGCATGAGACAGAGCTCTGAGGAAAGGGAGTCCTGCTGCGGCTGATAAATGATGATACTTCAGCCGGGCAGAGGGCCTTGCTGTGTGTAGGAGGGAGAGGCTGAGGCCAGGGTCATAGTCAGCCCAAAAGTCAGGACCAGAGCCAGAGCTACAGTCAGGCCAACAGTCGGGGGCCAGAGTCAGATCCAACAGACAGGCCAGCAGTCAGGGCCAGAGTCAGATCCACAGTCAGACCAACAGTTTGGGGCCAGAGCCAGATCGACAGTTAGACCAACAGTCAGGGCCAGACTCAGATTGACAGTTAGACCAACAGTCAGGGCCAGAGTCAGATCCACAGTCAAACCAACAGTCAAGGGCCACAGTCAGATCCACAGTCAGACCAACAGTTGGGTCCAGAGTCAGATCCAACAGACAGACCAACAGTTGAGGCCTAAGTCAGATCCATAGTAAGAACAACAATCAGACTGACAGTCAGACCAACAGTCAGGGCTAAAGTCAGACTCGCAGTCTAACCCACACTGCATCTCACACCTCCAAGAATGTATGTCTGATTCTGGCCCTGAGACTATGTATGTGGGGTACATGTTCTCCTCTAGTTCACATAAATTTCCTCCATGCAATTCATTGGCATGCAGCCTATTTGGACCAGTGTCTCCAGATATCCTAAATGGCCTGCTTGCATTCATCCCTGCCGCTGACTGCCATCACACTAAGGGTGTCCCCTGCTTCCTGGGATAAGCTCCAAGGCTGCTGGGATCTTGCACTGGATAAGGGGCTATGAAAAACCAATCGTGACACATCAAAATGTTTATCAACAGTTTTGTCACTTATGTAAAATGGCAGTGCGTAGCTGTACCTGGGGAGGCTAAAGTCATGTGACCAGCACAGTCACTCATGTCAACTGCACCTTCTTCCTGTCTGATAGCTTACACCTCAATATGTTTTTTCTACCCTAACGCCTGACTCCGAATCCAGCCATAGCACATTCTGTGACCCAACCCCCCTTCAGTTTCCCTGTCTACTTCTTCTCACAGTGACATAAAAACCTCCTAGTTTACATTCCTCTCTACTGGTTTTATTAAACCTGTCTCCACTTCTGTCCACCAAACAGTCCGTATTCCTTCATCCCATTGCTGTGTCAGATGGTTCTGTTCCCGGTCCTGCTCCAAATGCGTTTTACATTCCACAAAAACACTGGCAGAGATGACCTCACACGTCGAATCCATTAACGTCAGCCCTACTCACCATCTGGAGTGGACGGCTCTGCGGTATTACTGGCTTCTTTCCCGCTGCCATGTGCCATTGAGTCGAGGCCCAGCCTGGACACGGGTGTCGGGTGAATGGGGAGGTCGCATGGTGGGCTGTCTGGCTTAGCTGGGACTCTCTGCTCTGGTGGGACCCAGCGTGGAATGTCAGTGATCCCTGCTGCTATCAGCTCGTTCAGATAGTACTCGATCACCTCCTTGCCCTGTGTGGAAAATGCGAGAGGCCTGCAGTGATTAGAAAGCCCACAATGAGGAGCCTGAAGCATCTCACCTGTCAGTGAGTTTGAGTATCACGAACACGTGAGATTACCAGACTTTCAGGCCCTGCAGGTACATCAACAGAAGTATGCCTAAAGTGCGAAGGGAAATCGCTCTGCAGACTTTCGCTCCTCTTTTGAATTTCATCCAGATGGCTTTCAAATTATTTTCACGAGGCCCACCTGACGGAATCACCAAAAAGTCTCCGAGAAAAATCACACCGCCATCTGTTTTAATTGATGCTTTGCACTCTGTTCCTCTGGCCTGCGGTGGGAAGTGGATCAGAGGCAGAGGATGATTTAATGCGTGTGAGTCTTGGCTCGCCGCCACTCGCCTGCTGCACGGTTCCTGCTGTCACCTGCAATGATCCACCCACACTCATAAAAGATGCTCCAGGATCAGCGACCCCTCAGAACACTCATTACTTGTGCCATAAGTTAAACCTGGGCCAGTAAACCAAATGGTGCTCACACGACTCTGCTGTCATAACCGATTTTTATGCTGTTCCCTCTCTTCAGGACTGTATAGCTACAGGTTAACAATGTCAACACGATACTCCATTATTGGAATGCAGGGAAGTTCCTCTCTAAAATTTGTATCCCAAAATGATACTACAGTAAACATGCAAAATGCGCCACTGATTTTTTTTACATCTATATTAATTTAGTTGATGGACATGTTTGTCCAAGGAGATGCACAGCAAGAAAGATAATACCTACAAGCATAGAGCTGTTAATCAACCAATTTCTCAGCTTCTGGTGAATGACCAACACCAAGATAGCTGTGGGAATGAGAGGTTTATGAACTCAGAAGTGCTATTCAAAGCTCCCTCATCCACTGCATATAGTTTGTGGGAAAAGTAAGCAACGTACAGAAGTCACAGGATCAACGCAAGTAGCTACATGAAGAGTTTGGCACATACTGCTAGGATGCACCTTTGCATTACTGTGCATACATTTATATGAAACTGTATGGGAATCTGGATAATTCTGTAACATTTGGGGATCGACTAATGTATAGAAGTTAGCTTAGGATAAAAAAGTCAAAGGAAAATAAAACTGAAATATAGCAAAAGTCTGAAAAATATCTCTAGGAAGTGCTGCAGTTGCCATGGTGAACCGCCATCGTGTGTTACAGTGTGACAGATGACCTGCAAACCCACCATGGCCTGAACCAGCCTGAGCAGATCAAAGCCCCCTCCCCCACCCACCCCTGAAAAAAGCCATTAGAGGTTTGACTTCACTTTTGTCAGGCTATGCAAAAAATCCAAAATTTTCTGAACAGCTGTCAGAATCTGCCTGCCCCGTTGCATTATTGTTTGTTCATAGTGCTACCCTGTTTAATTTAACATATTTTGCTCTGCAGCACCAGAAAGGGTGTTTACATATTGTTACACACTACAAAGCACTTGAGACCTCCATCAAAATAACTAAAATTATTATGCAGTGGGTCCATCACAACACAATGTGACCATTTAATGAAAGCTTTTCAAGCCGATGCTGAATTGACATTTTTTTTTCCCTGCACAGAGCCTGCATTCGCCCACGTCATGCTGTAATTACCCGCTTAATGTTGGCCGTGTACTGCTTCATGGCAATCTTCTCCACCGTGTTCTCAAACCCAAAGAAGGACTTGATATCCAAGGAGGCAGACTGCTCAAAGCATGTCCAGTCTTCATTTTCAGGATGGACCTGAAAAAGTACAAGAATGAATACACGCACACACACACACACACACAGGTGCACGCTCAAAATGATCTTTATGTTATAGATGCTATTCCAAAGTGGATGTGGTGCTCGTGCTATGCCAATTCAGTCATTCTCCGTTACCTAACACACCCACGCACACTGG
>JAACJT020000075.1:17716988-17771093 GCA_009936485.2 Gymnarchus niloticus | reverse complement strand
ACACAGGGACTGCACTTAATTTCGTTGTACTCGTTACAATGACAATAAAGATATTCTGATTCTGATTCTGATTCTGAAAAACGTACGCAGTGCGATGGCTGAAAAATATTTCATAGTAACAGCCTGAGCAGACTCAGGGCATACATCCCCTGTACACCAGCTTCTTGTTGAATTTTACAGCAACGTGTCACACCAAAGTGTCATCCAGTGCCACCAGACACACACGCGTGCCTGGTGCTTAGCTCTTTATAAGGGTTCTTATGGTCTGCACTCCACGGCCATAGATTTAAGAGCTTAATCTCTTCCTGTCACTTAGGTTTTGTTACGAGAGCTTTGAAAGAACCAGCATGTGAGCTTCTTCTTATGCTGTGGTTAAAAACAGCTCCCAGTTAAGACATCCTTCTTGGTGGCAATAACATCAGCTGAGTTGAGTCAGTCGGCAGCAGGTTCGTCATTTCAGTCTCAAGATATCCAAGGACAGCTTGAGCATGATGGCTTGCCTTAATTGCCTCCCCAGCACAAAGTTATGTCAGCCTCTCACAGCCACTAGATGACTGAATTGTCAGCTTTTAAGTAACATCAATATAAATCAAAACATAATAGATATATAGTTTGTTCGTGCTTAGCAGTTATCTGCAAAAACTGCCTGTGTGTGCACGAATAACCTTGTTAACTAGGCTTGACTGAGCTGACTTTAATTTTGATTTCTATGGCTTTATCTCTTAACTGGCTTATTAACTTTTGACTTTGTGTCAGTTGCGATATCTCAGTGTCATTCTACCTTTTCGTGTCCTACTGATGTGTCATTCAACAAGAAGTTATTTTAGGCATAGACTTCTACATTTGAACAGGAGCAAAGATTCTAAATGCAGCAGAATATTGTTGCTGTCCAGAAAACACGGGGAAACATGGCAACAAACTTTAATGTCTACACACTGCAGGAATTCATCGTATAAATATTACTGCATTATATATAAGTTTTTTCCATCAGCTTTTCCCTATTTTTACCAATCATCGGGTCACTAAAACATTAACCACCAAAATACACAAAAAACTTACCTTGCAGAGCCCACTAGATAGCAAGGATAATAAATAATAAAAATAATATTTACTGTTTGCAGTGAAATTTGCCTCAACCGATACAGGTAATCTCACCTGTTTAGTAGCCACAGATCAGTCTTCAGAGTAAATGGTTTTCCAACCCACAGTTCTTATGCCTTTGTTAAAAACATCAAAAGGCACAAAAATGTTTTTAAAAATTATATAAATTACATTTTTTGGTTATGGTTTATGTCTTAGACACACACATACACACCTTTGTATTTCTAACCTTGTGGAGACCTTCCATTCATGGGCCTAACTCTAATCCTAACTATGACAGCCCTAACCCTTACCCAGCCCTAAAATTAACCATAAGTAACCCAACAAAATACAAGACTTTTGGCTCTTCTGGTTTTTTGATTGCACTCAGATTTTTTATGAAATTGAGTTTGTCAGGATGTTATAACCTCCTGGGGAAATTTTGTCCACAGAACGTAATATAAATATGGTTCTCACACACACACACACACACACACACACACACACACACACACACACACACACACACACAAATTCACACGCTATTGGATGTGTGCCCTACATTTCAAAACTCTGACATACAGTGTAGTGAAAAACAAAGGAGGACACCTGCTAATATTGAATTCAAATGTAATGAATTTGCTTTTATTTGTTATATGAGAATATTAATGTGGCTTTGAAAAAAACAAAAATCTGAACTTAAAACGATAACTTACACTGTACTGTCTCCCTGGGTCATATTGCTGTACTCCATACCACACGGTATTTCTAAATGAAAACGTATTGGTTATTACAGGGTTTTAGTCTATAACTCTCAGCAACAAGACATAAAAAATTAGTAGAACATTATTTCCACCAGTGTAGTCTCTCCACATCAAAACGTATATATTACTGCTTGACAGCAGAAAATATCAGGGAAGGGGAAATAGGTAAACTATCAAACAAGTCAGAGAGAAACAGGATCTATGACGTTACGCAGAAATCTCTCTCACCGTCCTCGGTGCCGACACTGCAGAATTTGTCCAAAAGCAGTTTGGCCTCTGCAGCCAGCTGCCCTGCAGAGTCAAGCCTACCCGTGGATGTCCTGGAGACCAATAACACACACGTCACTTAACATGTTCCTCAGCAAACAGCCACCCATGCATATTCGCCGGGGAACAGCAAGATGCATGCTTATACGATACAATAGTTTTATACAATAAGCAATTGTCAATTGTCTATTACCCATTTTCAGTTCCACGCGTTTCAGAGGTGGAGAGCATTCTGTAAATATTCTGTAATAGTAAGTGAGAAAACAAGAGGAAAATCCACAAATCATTAAGAGAGATAAACAATATCTTAAGTGGTTCTAAACAGTGGTTCCTTTGCATACTGCAAAGAAACATGAAGGACATACAGAAACAAAGCTCAAGACAAAGTGCGAGAGAATACAGGGTACAAAAATGAATAAATAAATGCATAAGAAATATAAATTGTGGAGAACCTGAAAAGTGTATAATGGTTCCTTTATATTTCTGTCAATGATGTGAGGAGTGTGATGTTCACGTGGCGAGGAACATGATACCAGACATGTATACACCTCAATTTACATGATCACATGATCGGTATGACAGCATGACAGAAAGTCCATGTGAATGTAAGACTGATGTAGGGAAATGATTTATTATTGCTAGGGTTTTGCACGCTTCACTGTGGTGATATCCCGCTATGTAAACATCTGCCAGACATTATGGGATGGTTACCTGCACGAATCCCAAGAGTTCTCTGTTGGAGACTTCCAGATGTTTTCTGGTGATTTCGGATTTCTTTAACTGGATGCCCATGACTGAAAGCCTTCTCTTTAGTTCAAGAACATTCTCCTGAAATAACCAAAAGTTTAATAAGTTTTTAATAAGTTAAATACAGCTTGTTTTTTTCCCCAAGTATAACTAGTTTTTAACAGCACTAATAAATTTCCAAAATGATTTTTTATGATAGCTTAACATTTGTCCATTATTTGAACATTAAATTGATTTAAGCACCCTGTTCAAAGGTTCAGCATAAAGTACCTGCCTAGAGACCTGAGTCTTTAGCCTTGTCGACACAGTTCTTAAACCACTACAATGCCAGCTCTATCCATTTCTGATCTAATTTCCATGCCTGAGTGTCCATCAAGAATATAAAAACTGTAGGTCACTGCCTACTTTGGTGGTCTCTCTGCTGATTTGGCTATAGGTTACCGCCTACTTTGGTGGTCTCTCTGTTGATTCGTTGCTGCTTCCCAGCCAGCTGGTCCTTTAGGTCTGTGATCTCCGTCTCCAGCAACTGGATCACTTTCTCATAGTCCTGCTCAGCACTGCTTGACTGCCTCTGTATGACCTCTGCCACCTGAGGCTTGCTCTTCAAAACCTTGTTCTCCCCTCCCTCAACTTTGGCTTTCTACAACATAAAGGAGAATGTGGTGTCAAATCTACCTGCAGTTATGAATGATTTCCCCTGGACATCAAGACAAATACTGATCCCACGTAAACAGGACTGTTTTGGCCATTTCTGAGTCGCTAAGTGTTCAGAATACCACTAGAGGGAAGCATATTGTCATTATTCCTCTTCCTGCAGCAAAAATTATAATATATAATAAACACAAGTACTGCATGGTGGTGAGTTCCTTCTCAAAGTACTTTTTGTTCTTTAGTAACTCCTGTAGAATGCTTCATGATATTAGATGAAGGGTCTGAATTTAGCAAGTCTACGTTCCCCAGGAGCCTGATTTTCCACACTTTGGGACATAATGATGCTGACATACATGCAGGGTAACAGCACATCAGATATCAGAGTCAAAAAATTACATTGAACTTTTTCCAAAAATTGGTCTATAACTCAGACAGATGGGCTATCTGGTGATTTACCATGGTAAAGACTACTTATTGGGTATCATTATACGGCATTATGTATACCGACATTGAACAATGAACAACTCAGGACATTTTCTACTCTTATTCCTGCAATGCTCTGTGTATTTCATTAATGTCTTGGAAAACGTTTTAAGCTGTTAATGCTAGGAGGGCTCAAACTGAAGAGAATGAAGCATGATATTATGGATGTACCTTCACGATTGATGAAAGAATCTACTGTTGTCCTTTACTTTACCTTTAACTGTTTCAGCCGCTGCTGATGGCATGTCGATTCGTTTTTAAGCGTCTCAAGACCCTCACTGCTGCAGCTGATTATGGGGTCAGAGATCTGTGGTAAAGAACATCAGCCATCAATTCAAGGTGATAAACGCCTGGAAGAAGAATTGATGAGCTCTGCCTTTGGGAAACACGAAGATTCGCATGGACATTCGAATTAAGGAAAACAGATCTCTAGGACGTGCCCATATTGGATTAGGAATGTTTATTAACATGCAACTTAAAAGCATTTTCAACCATTTTTGCTCAAAAGGCAGTTAAACAATGGTGAATCTCACCAATGGGTAAGGTTTGCTTTTCAAAGTTACTCTGCTGAGACCAAAACACAGAGCCATCCTGTATAGTACATGGAGATGAAGAGTGAAGACGGGGGATATTTTACCGGTGAGCAGAAGGCAGAGATATCCATTAGGCTGGCGGCCTCGTGATAGGTGAACATGAACGGCCCTTGAGCTAGACCCACCGCCGTCAGATTTTCTGGTAAAACGTCGCGGGTGGCTGTCACAAAGTCTGGCTCAATGACACATGACCGGCAAGGTGTTACATGACTGAAAGTGTTGCCAGCTCGACTACTACATTATTTTAAATTCACCCAAAAATAACACCATTTGAAGCTTCTAGTATTCTTCCCACAGAATATTAATTTTTGATTTTCATAAAGTACCCAAACACTTGACAATCACACGATACGGTAACAGTATTTGGTAGTGTTTCCCAACTCTTGCTATTTACCGCTTGCCCTTTCTGTTTGGATTTAGTCCACCTACACTTTGGTTAAATTGATTTTATTAAAACATGTGCATTAGCAAGATACTTCATTTTAAAAAAACGTGTTATAGCAAATTACTGTTAGGAGAAGGAACATAATTATTTCTTTATTTCTAAATATGTTTGTTTCTGCAACTTAAAATAAAGAATACTGTATTCATTGAAAAGCCATTCAGCATAAATCACTTGTCTTTGGACCGCGGGAAAAAAACGGGAGTACCCAGAGGAAACCTGTGAAACACAGGGAGAACATGCAAACTGCATGCAAACAGAGTGGAGGTGTCAGAGTGCTGCCCACTGGGTCGTCATCGCCCTCAAAATTCAGCCCCATCACCCTCAGATCTGTGTGTGCTTTCTCATTAAGGGTAGCAGCTAAGTGTTTCAACAAGTCATGTTACCGTAGCGATAAAAACAAGCAGTGACAGTGAAGGAGCTTACTCTGCAAGCAAAAGGTATACAGGCTGAACACAAACTGATAAACAACCCCAGTTAAAGATGATTTGTAGGCCCATATAAATATCCACATTTTACATCAGGTAGCTCACAGTGGGAGTGCTCTCTCACAAACTCACCAGCATAGGCCACAGTTCCCTGGGGGTCTGTTGTCAAGCTTTGTCTTAATTTCTTCTCCTTCTCTTCTGTGACCTCTAAACCCAAATATCTTAGGGCCTATAACACATAATGCCATAACTGTCACTGTGGACTTAATTATACTGACCGATATTTATGTATTTTTATGCTTTCTTTCACTGGCCACAAGAGGGCAGTGCAATACCAGTAGAAAACAGGAAGTAAATTAAGTCAATATTACTCGTTTATGTAGAAGTGAAACCTTTAATAGAAGCATTTAAAACGCATTTGCTAATGGAACAAATACATGACTGTCTTTGAAAATCAATTTAACTCTTAACTTAAAATTTTTCCATATCACTTTTCTCTCACTTTCAAATGTTTATCAGTAACAAAATTACTGAAATTTTCATCTTTTTTTTTCTAAACACGGAGCACAGTCTCTCCATCCAACATTAAAGTGTGATATTCTGAAACATAATCCTATCAATGGTCAGTTAGATTAGGGTCATGCACAGGATTTGTAGGATCAGATTAAAACACTGCCCCACAACTGAATGAACACAAAAATAAAAATAACGACGAGAAATGCACCGTCCTGGTAAACAAACTGTAAACATTTGGGCAGACAGTATTTAAAATGCAAGGGTTGATTGCAAGGATTCTTCTAGAACTTACCAGGTCTATTTTGTCTGATCTGAGGCGAATGTGTGGATCGAGAGTGATCTTGGGCTTGGCAGAGACAGCTCTTTTCTGTGCTGTGGAGGATGCTGGGCAGGTAGAATTCAAACAGGTAGAGAGGCTTTTGTACTAAAACTAAAATGGTCCAATTTGTACTTAGTTCTTATTTGTAGTGAACCAAATTTCATTGAACCGATGCACAAAATTTACTGATCCAATTTAAAGGAACAGCAAATAGCCACGAACTTTAACTATGGGACCTTAAAGCTTAAAGACAATCAGCCTGTGAAATTAAGATTACTTATTTTCTTCTTACAAGTAAAATCTGAAATTAATTGTTGAATTGAAGAGACCGATTTCTGATTGAGTCCCTTGCCAGGTGAGGAAATCGAGAAACAATATTTGAGCAGTGTTGAAATTTGGTAAATATATGCAAGTGTGAATTCCTTTGAGTTTTTATATCATCCTCACCAAAATGTGTGCTACATCAGTAATCTAGCATGTGATGCCAAAACTGATGTGGGTTGAAGAGAGTCATTGGGGAAGTTATTTACAGCTATCAATAAGCTATCTTCAAACTGCTTATCCAGGTAAGATTGTGGGGGGCCCTGAAGTCTATCACGGGCAGAATAGGGCATAAGGCTTTGGGACACCGTGGATGGATGCCAGTCCAACCAACCGATCAACAGACAGACGTTTATATTTTTAATCTTGCGGGGATCTTTTATTCATTTCTCTGGGCCTAACCCTACTTCCAACTATGACAGCCGTAACCATAAGCATAAGTAACCCAACAAAATACAAGACTTTTGGCTCTTGGTTTTTTGATTGCATTCACAGATTTTTTAAAAATTGAGTTTTCGACACAACAAATTTCCCCACAAGGTAAAAATGTTAGGTTTTTATTACATCCTGGGGACATTTTGTCCCCACGGCGTAATATAAACATGGTACACACAAACAGAAACACACACACACACACACATACAGTATGGACATCAATTGGCTTAATTGCACAGTCCCCCGGCTCTGGAGTTGTGAGGCATCGGTGCTACGCTTTTGTGTAATTCCACATTCATCAAGATAAGAAAGCTCTTAAGCAGTGGGGGCATAAAAAGAGATTTCCCCAAAGACTCGGCTAAATCTACAAAACTTCAACACACAAATCTCCAAGCAAGAAAAATCTTCAATTTTAACACCTTTTCAGAGGTATACTATATAATCCTCGAGTCTCCTGCTTAAACAGTGTCACAGGAAACATCAGCTCTTTTCCTGACTTGTGACCAGCCAATGAAAGACAGACACAAGTCAGGAGAACCTGCAAAATGAAATCTGCTGGAAAATTTGATTATGATGAGCAGCAAGCAGCCTGCTCTGGATTTCAAGGGGGTTATGAAGAATGACTAATTGTTTGGACATTTTGGTTTAATTGGAGAAGGTGTAAAAGAAAGGAATTTGTGAAAATATTCACGGGTCAACAGACTTATGTATGGATATCAAAATGATTGATCCTAGAGATATGTGTGTAACTTTACGGAATGTGTTTTTTAATTAGTGTTCTGTGGTGCTCTCTTCAGGCACATTATGCCTTAAATTAATTTAAACAAATGAAGGGAAGCAATATATATTTAAAAAATAAAAAAATAAAAAACAGTTGTGTTTGCTTGTGGTACATTCAGTAGCAACTGGGAAGTCAAAAATTCCAAAATCTGACTAGGAAAGATGGGAAAAAACGCCACCTTGAAGTCAGAGTTTCTACTCGTGAACTCAGGGCAGGTTTAACAACTCTGACTACTTCTGCGTTTGACATCATTCCAACAATGGCTGCTTACGCAGAAAGCGATAAATAAAATATAGCTTCTCTACTTTTGATGGGCTTAGCTGTATAGTAGTTTGTAATAAGTCAACAAACTGCTGTTTAGCTAAACTCATTAAAATTAGAGAATTTGTAATGGATTTAATGAACTATAGTGCACCTAAAATCCATGAACAGCTTCCCTACTTTTAATTAATGAATGTATCTGTCAGGTAGTTTGCTAAATGCATCATTACTGATATTACTCGTAGAAATTCATGTGAACGTTTCTGCTTATGCGGTCTTTGTGGCTTTGTACAGTTGTTTATGCATGTTGTTGTTTGAAGAATAGAAAAAGCAAGGAATCCTACAGGTAGCCATGTCTTTTTTTCCCGACTTTCTTTCCTGAACGTGCTCTGGTCAAAAAAGACGTAATTTCGAGTTACGACTACCTAGTTCCAAGTAACATCGATTGCACCTAGGGCGTCCTTAGATAGGATCCAGGATATGACCCTGCACTGCAGAACCCTTCAGCTGGTGGCTCCCAGACCACAACTGGCTCATGAAAAAATAATTATCTGGTCCATTATAATAATGTATGTATCGCCATTGAGGATCCTGTTTCTCAGCAGCAATGCATGCAGTCCGAGTTCGAACACGGCTTTTCCTCCTTGCCCTGCCCCTTGATGTCAAATCATGTTTGTATGCCTCTGAAGTGTGCGATCCAAAACTCCACAAGCTACTCTGATTCCCGCCATTATTTTGCCTTTTCGCCTGCTCGCAAATATCTACAAAAAAGTCTTTCTCCACCTTAAAAAGAGAAGTTGATGATGAAAATATTCATTAACTATATTTGCTATGACGTTCTCATGCGAGTCATGCTTTTTGAATATGAATGCAATTAAAATGAAATATCATTTCCCCTTTACAAGTAGCCACCTCCATCGATGTTTCTGGATTGCTCTCATATCTGATGAACTGAACTTTAACGTTCATACAAAGTCAAAGTAAGTGCAATTTTAGTCATTAGAAAAAAATAGAGTACTGATTGTTAAATGTGTACCATACACTTGGCCCTCCATACATTTAACTTTTGATAATCTGACCCTCATGAGAAAGTGTTTGAAGAACGCTGCTGAACCGGATACATGTATGGAAGAACGGATAATTTGACATGTTTATTTCTCCACATTTTAGACATTACAAAAACCAATATCTTACAAAAGACTCAAATTTTCCCGTATTTATGACACTGAGTACTTTTAGCCGTGGTTTGCGATATTGATTGTTGATATTAGAGTGTATCGTAATGACCATTCACTCAGTGTCTCATTCACACACTCTCACTCACTATTCTACTGTCTCATGGACTCAAACTCAAACAGGCTTAAGAAAGAGAGATGGAAGACCAAAGCAGACCAAGGTGGGGTCTTCAGTTTCTCTTTCAAGTTCAAGCCACAATACAGCTAATTCTGTCTCATTCCTTGTATGAATCCATCCATCCATCCATCCATCCATCAAATGTCTAACCACTTATCCAATACAGGGTCAGTGGGACCTACAACACACACACACGCACGCACACACACAGACATACACACTCTCTCTCTATGACCAATTTAGCGATGCCAATCTGTCTAACTGCATGTCTTTGGTCTACAGGAGGAAACCAGAATAAAAACTTTCATAAAGGTTTATTCACTTGACTGCTTGTTACAGGGCTTGGATGTTTTTACAAAAGATAGGAATACAGTTTGTGAAAAGGGTAGTGATGCAAAAATTAGAGGCCGTCACCAATAATTTTAAAGGTATACAATATACTAAATATTACAATATAACAGGAAGTGTGTAACTAGTTGAATAATGAGTTTGTTACCTGAAACACAGATGTTTGATGGGGAATTCTGAGGAGAGCATGGAGGCACAAGTTCGAGATCCTCTGCTTGCCTCTGAAATCAGGATATGTGCTGTTATATATGGAGCAGCTGTACGGAGGAACAGTAAAAGTGGAGATATTTACCTCAGGGGATCCAGGACGCGTTTTTGAACGGGACGAGCCACATCCATTCTCCACGGGCCTCTCGACTTCATTGAACAAACACTGACTGGCAGAAAGAGCGCCTCTTGCTGGAAGGAAGGCAATTTCCACAAAGCCTTCTTGCCTTTTGACATCAGACAGAAGGTTCCGGTGAAAAGTACTGAAAGGTGATGACTTGCCGAGACGTATATTTAAGGACACGCTGGCATGTACCTGCACTTGACTTTGGAAAGAGTGCTTTTGGCCTCCTCATGTGTCACCCCAATCAGTGACTCTTTGTTGACTGCGATCAGCTGATCTCCTGCTCTCATCCGGCCGTCCTGGAGGTTACGTGTCAGTTACATTTAAGATACCCTTCATTATTTCTTAGCAGATAACTCCGCATCATTTCAGAATTGACATTTCAAAACATCAACATTACTTATAACTGAGTTCAATGTAAAATAAAAACATATATATTTTTCTATTTTTTTTTTACAATGGATCCTAGAGAACACATATTAAGCATTTCCGGGGCAAAAGCACATTGATGAAATGTCAGAGCTCTACCAGGGAGTCATTAATTGGGTCAGAACCAGGCCTTGATTTGCCCAGCTGCGGTGGCCTCTTTTGTCTTGTTGGTACTCATTTAAAGAGTTAAATCACATGAATCCCATTATCCGTTTTTTCCCACAATGCAACGATTTTATTTGACTTGTCCATTTTACAGGGACCTGAGTGGTTGGGGCCTCTGGCCTGATCAATGCACATCAATCTGCCTTTATGGGGCTTTGGACATACCCCCAGAGACTGTGCGTAGAGCGTGGTAAATGCTAATCACGCACACCACCTTCACAATACATTAAGAAGGGCTGCACTTAACAAGAAAGCATTTCTATCCAATGACTTTGTAGCTCAGAGATGGAGAACACCAGTCTTTTGTTATAAAATTGTGACATAATGGTGCTTTACTCACATCTGTGGAGAAACAGAGTAATTCCACACACAGAGTAGCCTAGGGTTGGGGTACAGGGTTAGCCAGCATGCCTTGGGGTTAAGGAGTTACTTAAGGGCCTAGTGGTGGGGGGGATTATTCTGCCAGCAACAGGATTTGAACTATGACCTTCCTTGAACCCATACCCTTCTGGGCATAGGCAGCTAACCCACTGAGTTACATGCCATCCCAGGGATCTGGTGGGTGGACACTGGAAGAATGATCCACCAAGGGTGATCGCGCAACTGTATCTCTCTCACCTGGGAGCAGTCACCTCCAGACAGCACCTCCCGGATGAAAACTGCTGGGCCATCAGGCCGATTGGACCCTCCTCCGATGGTGATTCCCAGACCGCAAGCACAAGCCACTGAGATCAGCTGAATGACACCCTCTCCGGGGTGACTGAAACACAAGACAGACATGCACCATCAGCACCCTTCTCACAGATCAATGAGCATGGCACAAATCTGCAGATCACTTTAAAACACCACCTTTCCGTTCTCTCACCTAATTTAGCTGAGTAACAAGCTAAGTTAAGCCCAATGCCACTCAGTTACAGTACACCACATTATTTTTCATATTTCTTAAAAGGCCATAAGATTGTTGAATTTCATTCTTTATGAATGGATCCTTTGTGAAAATAAGACTTCTGCAAACACAAAACATTCCCTTGATCACCCTCCGTTATTAATATTCATATTTTCCAAGTTTTAGGACATCGGTATTTAGCTTTATTCTGTTCCAAAAGTGATGTATTCTAATTCAAGGTCCCAATGTTTAAAATTTTGGTTAAAATGGGTAAACAAACACGTCCTATTGCTTTGAATGAAAAGCCCATCACTTCAAACTGTATTCACTGCCAGGCATAATCTGAGAGCCATGATCTACAAACATCTAGTACATTTGAAAAAAAAAGGTATAGAAATGATTCAGCACATCTAAAATGCAGGCCTGTCCATTAAGACAATCTGCCTTCAGCTGCAGGATGAACATTTTTATCAAGTGTTGATGTATAATGGAATGCTACGTCAATGCAGAGCAGACAGTTACACCCCAACCTATGCTAATGGACGTGAACAAACACCTGCTGTCACGTGCTTAATGACCAGAATGGGCTATATAGCTCTTTGGCGCCATACCTGAGAGACCGCACTGGGGGTCCTGTATTGTTGTAGGTGTTCTGCGAGCCAGCTGAACTAAGCAACATTGGGCTCTGCGATCGAGATGAGGACCCAGATGACGTGCTGTCTAAGTATTTGCCTGCTTTGGGTAAAAATACAGGTTACAGTTAAAATTGGAAACAGTCACATGTATATAAATTAAACAGTCCCTTCACGCATGTCCTATACAGAAAACAAACAAAAATAAGGGTAATGTTATTAAAAATGTCCTCTTTTTAAGAAAGCGTTTAAAGTATAGTAAATGCAAATATTATTTTACTGATGTTCACTGCAGTGTTACTTAATCTTTCCATTTTCCTTAAAAAACAAATACAGTTTTATTTTTATTACAGCTGTCAAATCCATCCATCCATCCTTTTCAAAGTCACAGGGGGTCTGCAACCTATCCCAGGCACCAGAGGGCACATGGCACCCCCTCATTGATTTTCCAAACCATCCCAGGGTACATGCACCCTCACACATGCATCTAAAATATTGGGCAGCAATGTTAATCCCCTGATTTTATAATCCCACTTTACACACATCTGTAGGTAAGGGCACAGGTCACATACCATGCTGGACTGGAGAACTCCGTGAAGAACCAAATTTGCTGGAACCATATTTCTCCAGAAGCTCAAGAAATTCTTTCCTTAATAAAACAGAATTAAAGCATGTTGACACTACCATGGCAGCAGAGAGCCTGGAGCCAATCAGAAGCAGCTGGTGACACCTTACAGTAGATCAGAATGTCAACCCCTCACCCAGGCACAAACAATGTGGGCAATTCAACCAACAGCATGTTTGTGGACTGGAGCAGGCTACCAAGGTTTTCAGAGGGAATGTGTGCTACGTGGTCAAGGCATGCAAACTCCGCACAGAGTGAAGGCAGATTTCAGCCTCCAACCCTGGAGGTGTTAGGCAGCAGTGCTACCCAATAAGCCACTCTGCTGCCAGTAATATTTAGAAAACGGGACATTAAATGCTGTGCTCATTTTCAAAATCACGCAGTGAACTTCAGTGTATACTGAGAATCAAAGCATAAGACAGGATCAGGCATGAGCAGGACTCAGGTCTAATGCAAGGCCAAGGCTCTCAGTTTAGATCTGAAACTAGGCTTGAGTGTGTAACCTTGGAAAAGTGAGGTCACACTCCCATCTGAGTCACAGTGTCACCTAAACTGTGTCATGGGATATTAAAACAACAAATGAGGTATGGGGGCAAAACTAATAATGTTACTTTACATTGTAAATCAATTATTTATTCATATTTACCTTTGAATATAAAGTATCATTACAATCCCCTTGCAAAGTCATCAGTTAAATACTGTAAACCTTTTCTTTATCGCTCTCGTGTTTTAAGTTTACAAGTTCTTCTATCCCTGAAAGTCTAGCAGTGCACAAAGCACATAAAAACTGAAATATTAATGCCAAGGGCTTCACATGTGATGACAAATGTGACCTTGGTGAACCGGCTGACAGATCCTTGTTTGGAATCTTCTTTCACGTTTCTTAGCTGTCAGATTCTGGGAAATGTTTCAATGACCCCTCAGTTTTTATAACGTGTCCAAAGGAAGAGAAGGTCATCTGTGTATTTTTGTTTAACTGGGCCACGGCGCACTTGAAAGCCTTTGCACCAAAGCTTAATTGATAAAGGAAAGTGGGCAGCGTTCCAATTTTGGAGGGAAAAACCTCTGACTGCCAGACTGAGGCCCACCAGACATTTCCCTCATCACTCGGTCGTCTTCCGGAGCAGACAGGTATTCCCAGTGCCGGCACTCAGCTTCCCACAATGGCAAATCAGATGCATCACCTCTGAATTATTAAAGCCCTGACATCACAACCTGCAGACATGCTGTCAAGTACAATCTGCCCGCTTATCCCAGCGAGCTCTGTTTCATAAACATGTCGGGAAGAGACACTCAGAGGACAACAGCAACAAGACACTTTTGGAGTGTCGTTTTCTCACACAGTTCGTCTTGTTAGATACAACATCAGGAAAAACATTATTCTCTACCATCATTATTCTCATATGATGACCTGAAAGGTGACCTCATTGGCTGTAAGATTGCAGTTTCCAGGCAGTGTTTCAGCCAATGCAGAAAGACAGAAAAAATATCCTGTTTCCATTCCAGCTGATGAACTGCTGATGCATGTAACATGCTCAAAAAAATTTAAAGCAGATGCAATGTTTTAAAATTCCTTAAAGTCAAGTGACAGCTCTGCAGTACTATTGCAATACCTAATCATGTTATTTTGTCAATGCCAGTAGTATTGACATCAGATTAATGCAATTTTAGGGTATTCATGTTGACTGGAAGATTGTCTTAGGTGAGAAACATTCTGAATGATGTACATCATATGCAACACTGCAGCATGTTTCTGTTAGCACGGACCCACGCGGAAAGCTTTTCAGCGGCCCTCTCCAAGACCGCAACTGCATGCTGGGAGGCAGATCTTACCGAGCCTCCTTGTCCCTGGCTATGAGGAGGTGCATGTGATTGGTAGCTGAAGCTGCTCTGAGGATTTCGACAGCCCTGCAGTCAGAGAATGAAGAAAAAGTCATAAAAACCTAGGAGATTTATATTGCGATAAAATGTATATTCTGGCTACTAACAAGCCACGCTGTCTTAAGAGCATCAAGTAAAAGAATCGATATTTTAAGTGTTTCTAGCTATTTTATTTAAAAATCATTTTCAGAGGCACAGTATCAAAACTAGTAATGGGACAAATGAGGCTTCAAAAGTTGTGGTGGGGTATCCTGAACTACCAATCATGCTGGCTTTGAAGCCTCATTTAGTGCCAGCACGACGGGTTTTGAAACTTCATTTGTCCCATCCCTAACTAAAACTCTGAGGAGGATCTTTAAGAGGTTCAGTTTCAGCTGTTTGCCAGCTACCTTTCACTCGTAACTCCAACTAAACTTTCGCCGTTCACCTCCAAAATCTGGTCTCCGGGCTGCAACTGTCCTGAGGAAGTTCAATTCACCGCAAGGATGAAACACAAAAAAATGGGACAAAAACATTGTGATTAAGGTAAAGCCAAAAGAAAAACATGAACAAACAATTAATCACTTCACCACAAAGTCACCATTCATTATGACTGTTCCAGTATCTCTGTTAAACACCCAGCAAAAATAAAATCCAAATGATAGTTAGCCATGACGTAGTATTTCAAAGTGTAATATAGCAAAATTACAATTGTGTTCAACATCCATCCATCTATCCATTTATTCATTATTCAGCCATTGCGTTTCCAATTCAGGGTCACGACGTGAGTTTAAAAATACAATATATTCCATTTAAACATACTCAGGTATGCCTCACGTGAATGATTTCATATTTCCATGATTTACAGTACGTTTATGCATTTCCAGTTACCAAGAAGAAGACTGACATGACAAGCGTTTCCCTTAGAATTACATCAACTGGCATGATGTAATCATCCCAGCGATTACAAGGTGAACAGGGGACAAGTGGAAAAGCAGAGATTCATTCTACAGAGTTTTACACTTAGACTGCAGTATCAGTATGTCCTCTTGTTCTGTGCTCGCCGTTTTGAAAGGAAAAGACTTTTAAGTAACAGTAATAGTCAGTCCTGTACTGATTCAGCGGCACAGAAACTAGGTCATATTTGCTAGTGTTTTATTCATGGACTCCTATTTTGACAGGAGTGGCAGTTTTGGTACTGATTCCAGATTACAGTAATTACAGAGTCAACATCTCAAGTCTAAGATGCAAAGTGGCTACAATCTGATAGCGATCATTATTGGTCAGAACTGGATGATAGTAATAATACCTTTAACGGTCTGCAGATAGCTATAAGAAATCAGAGCAGAGATAGCAACAGAAGGTGAAATTTCAACCAGATGGACCAGTTACCCCCTGGGCAGACAGGAATGTTTCAGTGTCCTTTGAAGACTCATAGAGGTGGTTCTACTTAACCATTGAACCTGTAATACCCATACCTCACTCACTTAATTATCCTGTTTACTGTTGTGCTGTTGACACTTTTCTGCTGCTGCATCAGTATTCATTGACTACATTTACATTATGTTCATATCATCTTCAGTCCAACCCCCCTTGTGTTACAATGCCCTGCTTAGAACCTTTAAACTATTGAGAGTCCCTTCCTTTGTCCTTGTGTCACATTGTCTTTCTGGGGGAACGTTATTTTGTGCCACTGTATAATTGTATGTTTTTGGTATAACAATAAAGCCTACTTGATCTCATAACAATAGGAGAGAGTCCTATTTTCTTTTTTAATTGGACCAATGAATGGAAAATATGGTACGCTATCTCAGGATAAAGGGCAAACCCCAAACCATACACACACACAGACTCCAGGTTTTTGTCTATCAATGACAGATAAGACTGTGACAGGACTTGGGTTGTTTACTGTGAGCCACAGAGGTGAAAGCATTGAATAGACACGGATCAGGGAAAAGTCAAGGTTGTACAATTAAGCCTCATCAGGTGAGCGACTAACATTTAGTTCTTATTTATATTGTACTTTTAACAAGGAGGATAATCCAGCTCTTGATGGAAGCCCAGGCCCTGGGTCCTCAAAGAGTAAGCCTGAGGAGACAGTGGCAATGAAACACTCCCACAGAGAGGAAGAAACTTTGGGAGAAACCAGAATGATTTGGATGTCAATGGACGCAGAGTGCAGGGCCAAGAATCACAGGAGGCAAGGATGCAGTTGTGGGAACAAAGGGACTCTCATGACGAAACGAGAGAACACAACCTCCGGGCTCTGCTCTGAACACAAAGGACAAAAAAGGTATCAAACTTATGGGGAATAAGACAAGGACTAGGGTAGAAACAGGCTAGATGGGGGGCATCAAACTGGGAACTAGACGCTGATGTGAATAAGGAACAGAAGAAGACTAGTGGTGACACAAACAAACACATGGCAAAGACCAGAGTAGAGACACTGACTTAAATAACGTGACACATCAGGACAAATGCGATTGGCAGAAACAACAAAGAAATATGACGGGCAATCAGGAAAGCCCGGTCAGTATTCCGGGACCTGGAGCGACGGGGAGCTAGTGCAGACGTGACACAGTGCAAGTTTACATGACGACAGGCACTAAGATACAGAGGTCAATCAGAGAGCAAACCTGGAGTCTGAACCTGAACTGATCAATCAAAACCTAGTCCCTGAATCAGAACCACATGGGCAGCCCTGAAAGACTGACTAGGAAAAACCTCACATCAAGAATGAGCAAGCAGACATTTACTAGAGTGTATTTAGAGTCATTGATTGCAGGAGTGGCTGATTCCACTTTACAATCAGCTAGAAGTGGGTGTGGCTTTGAAAAATAAACACACCTGTAACAGGTAACTGGTGAACTGCATTCTGGATGGATGTTACAGCTGAGTTAGTTCTCAGTTGAATGTGGGTACAACATCTTTCCTTTAGCTCTACATGATATCAGCATTTTGTTAGCTTGTTTAAGAACTAGCTGTAGTTGATAATTTTATGTCGCAAGCGAAGTTTCTTACCATCACATGATGCAAGGCCACCACATAAGATCCTCTTCACATAAACACCAAATTCATCTCCACATTCCTTCACACCCCCAATGACCTTAATTCCTAATGAGGAAAAATGTGGAAAATTATGGACTGCACGACGATATCAATTAATAACAGCAGTCACTTAATTCTGTTCGATGTTGTAATGATCAAGGGAATACCAGGATGGCTAGGGTGCATGTGCATACTTTATTAAAGACAACATTTAGGTGACATTAATTCATTTGCCAGGAATACAAGACTCTCCTTACTTAGTCTACATCTGTTATTAAATTCAGAATATTCATTATGGCATTATATAATTTCACAGTAGTTAAAATTCCAGCTGTCAAAATTCCATTCATACTGATAAGATTATAGTTTAGATATGATCCAAACAATTAGCACAAGGTTCTTTAAAGGCAGCTAGAATGTATCCCTTACTTCACTGACGTATTAAAGCTATAAGATTTCTCCTAGCGAATACAGTCTTTGTAACTGGGTAAGCAGGTAGAGAACGACCTCTGGATGTTTAATATGCACAAATATGTCTGGTGAAAGCAGGGAATCTAAATGTAACACTCTCACCTTGAAAACAAGCCTTGCCTAAATCATTAGCGATGCCTTGGAGCCATGTTCTCAAGAGAAATCCGTTAATAGCTGAAGTTAACCCTGGTCTGAATCCTCAGAAAAGGGAGGCTTTAAAAGCTTAAACAGATGTTTTGGTGTTTCAGTGGCCGGTAGCCTTTCAGGGAGCTGTGTTTGGCTGGTCTGCTCAAAACCAGACTCTCTGGGTGCAGCTACATGATTACAGATGCAGTACGGCTCGATAGGACTAGCTATCACCAGAATTCAACATATCATGACTGTACAGTTGAAGCTGTCAAGTAATCGGGGCTGCCCTCTTGCTGAGTCTCCCGCTGTTCATAACGTACCGTGGTCACATGGCATCCTAAGATGTGCAGAAGGATTTCTGGAGGTGGTGCTCACATCGAACTTTCCAGATGTTTGCAAGTGAAGTCAACAGGATGACATCCCAAAGAATATTCTTTGATCATTAATTCCATCATATTTTGCTTCAGAGATGCTGAGAGACCTACTCAGATGGTTGTCAAATTTAAAGACAATCACCGGTATTTGTTCACTGTTGACTAACACAAATTAAAAATTCTGGCTGTGGTCAAGTGACAAAGCAATGGACCTGTGACCAAAGGGAACGTAATGTACCATGTAGCAAGTATCTGCTGTTTACTTTAATCTGTCACAACATAGCAATGTTCTTTAATATTAATATTTTTAGCATTTTTACAATATTTACAGTTGCACTTGAACTGCAAGTTTGAGTCATGAATTGATAAGAAAAGCTAATTGAGCAAATTTGATCACCCAACAAGACAACGTAAAGTGCATCCACCAACCAACAGATTATAGTTTGCATGGTACCCGCCTTATTAAATAACCTCATTCCAATGTTTCATTACTGAAACACAATGTTGATTACTTACTGTAGAGCTTGTTTAGTCAATGGTACTAGTGGAGAGCACACTGTCCATAGACATTAAACAAACATAAACAGCAGCACAAAGAAATAAAGAAATAAACTTACCCAGTCCATTCTCACAGTCTGTAAACTCCATAGAATATACAGTTCGATCTGACCCATAAGGACCCATCAATGTCCTAGATGACACAAACGGTCGTATTCAAAGTTATTTCATATTTTAAATACCATGAAAAGTCTGGATATGAAACAAAATATATTCACTAGTTAATATATTACTTTTTCATTCTGTAAAAAATGTTTCAAATGATGGAATACTATACATTTCTTTTTTGATCCTGAGGCAGAAGACATCCATATTTCAGCATCAATAAGCAAGCATCAAAAATGATTAGTAAATTTACTACCTGCATTAAGCAAGGCAACTATTTAAAGATCAACATTTTCCAGGCACAGATAAGATACTATGAAGATATTACAATGACCAACCTTACTCTTCATCTATAATAGTTCATAACATGTTATTTTTAAACTAAAATACAGTGTCTTGTTTTTTCTACTCTTTTTGTTTATCATTTTCTCTAATTATTAGTTTGGATTTTATTGTCATCTAAAGGGAGGCGCCATTATACTGCAAATATAACAGGATAAACATTCAATAACAGAGAAGAGCGTGGTGATAGATCTTTGAATGCTGCAAATGTTGGGATTGACCTACAAAGGGTGTAAATATAGTAATATAGGGTAAATGGTTGAGTGGTATGTAGAACAGAGTTGGGATAGATCTTTGAATGGTATAGATCAATGTTGGAATTGACTTTTGAATGGTAGAAAATAAGAGTTAGGATAGATGTTTGGATGGTATAGGGAAAAGAGTTGGGATAGACCTTGGTGTAGAACTGCATATTATGCACAATAACAGATTCTGCTAAATCCTTGCTTTGCAATATTGCAAGCAGAAGGGAAACACAACACCAATGATGCTGTGACAACATGTCACCTTGTTGCTACGATTATACTGTTTTGTTCGACAGATATGATAACCATTAAACACTATAATGAAACGTTCTTTTTTAAAATGAGCTCAAACGTCATTATGGTTTCACTGATCAAAGTATACCATAAGATTTTTATGATTTCCTGAGATTTACCATGAGTATACACCCCGCCCCCCTCTCCACAGAAGTTGTTTGGTTCTTTTGTTACAGCCCACCGTTCCCAGCAGGTCAGCTCAAACAGAATAAGGAGAACTTGACCGAAGTTCTACTACGTGGGGAAGGAAACCTATCACCAGACACCACAGTATTTCTGGTCAGAGTGAATCTGTCGACTTCATCCACAAAGTAGTTTGATTATTGCACCAGTGATTTTAATATCAATAATATTAATATCAATAATATTAATATTAATAATATTAATATCAGGAGCAACTTCTTAATTATTTTTTTGTTTCACTCAAACTGGCTTAATTGCACCCTTAAATAAGACGCCTAACGTCTGCTAAGCCTTGCCTACTATTTGCAGTTTCGTTTGCCCTAGATGAAGGCATCTGTTAAAGATGGTTGTTTCAAAGGGGAGTCTAAATTAAAATATAATTTATTACCAGTTCAGCCTATACAAAATGACATTTTCTAGAAAAAAACATTACACCTCAGGTATAATATTGCATCCCTTTACCTGTATTTGTACATGAATGCCTAGTGAACGCTTTGTAAATTCCAAAGCCAAAAGATAATCTGAACCATCGCATATAGTTTAACAGTGGATAATAGATGTCTCACATATTAGACATGTACAACTAAACAGTGCCTATTTCTGTGTATAGATAAAAGCATCTTCGGAATTTAGGATCCATTAAAAATATCTGTATGATCAACATTTACCAAATAAATGCCTTAATACTTGGAACATGGCATACCGTGAAATGCTATGCCGAATAAGCCAACATGCGCTAAATATTAGTATAAGCAGACTCATTCCTGACGTACAATCCAATTACCCTAATTAGGATGCATCTTAATCACAGCGCGCTGGCGTTACCTGCTGAGAAGGACGGCTCCTTTGTACATGACAGAAAACGTTGGCATTGTGTCTCCTTCGCGTCCACCCACAGCGGCGATCTGCCCATTCTGTTTAAAAGCACGCCTGCACCCACCGTGGGAGGCACATGATCCCGTCCTACGCCGCTCAAAAGCCCCTCGCTGTGCATAGACGATCCGCAATAACTTTGCTTACGGGGTTAAGTATGGGTATTTTGCATATTTATTTATTTTAATTCTAAATAAGTTAGAAGGATATGCGCGAGCTTTATTGTATTTATATAAAAATGAAATATGGTGGCAATAAAATATTGCTCATTTAAGTGAACGAAAATAAAAGGGAATAAGAAAAATCATGCAGATATAAGGTATACTATTATGGGACGATTTGAATATTTCATTTAAATTTATTTAAAACTGATTATGCAAATTTCCATAAATGTTTTAAATTGTTGGGCGCTAGCTAAGAGTCTGAATCTTTGTGCTATTGAACGATGAAATTGCCTTTGTTTAATTTAGTGCCGTATCAACATAATCGTATCAAAACCCCTAAAGTAATGTTTCATAATAATATAGGGTTACACTGTGACTAAAAAACCCGTTAATCCTTTTTTGTACCATTTTGCTCAATGAGCATGCAACAGATAGCATAATATTACACTAAAGATGACTACCTCAAAATAAATTAATACAATTCCCAAGAAAAAAGGCGGTCAATGACAAAAAGGAGCTGAGTTTCTCACATCAGATATAATTACCTAATTTAGAATCATTTACTTATGTGGCTAAAAAATAAAGTGTATTAAAATGATACAATATGTGAGGAAACCTTGCCAACAATAATCATACAATAACAACACCAGATTCTTAAAAGTGGATTTAAAAAGAGTTTTAGATTTTATAATAGCCAGTAGAGGGCAGCACACATTTAGCTGGACTCATTATTTGACCTCTGACATCTGGTTCTATTAATCACAAGAGTAGTTTGCTAATTGAAAGCATGCATTCATCTAAGCAATCTGTCAGGTTGAGTAACAGTAAGCACTGCTGAACATTGAGTAGCCATTTGGAGACAACCTTGAAGGTTGACTGGTGTGGACTTCACCCATGAACGACCTGCAGGCCTGGGAATCCCACTATCATGAGGACTGATCACACCCAGACTATGCAAGAAAGAAAGACCAAGATCAGAAATGAAAAGACAGAGGGTTCAGTCAGAAACAGAAGAGTTTAGTACAATAAAACGACGAGAGAACTCAGGAGAGCATCCTGAAAGTTAACAAAAGAGAGAGCTCCATAAATGTGGTCTTGAAAGTTGAAAGAGAAATCATACACTGCCTGGCCAAAAAACAGTTGCACACTTTAATATTTAGTTAGAATGCATTCACTTTTGATTACGGTGTGCATACATTGTAACATTGTTTCAACGAACCCATGCAACGACTCGACATTTATTTTTGTCCACACTTGCATAAATCTTTTTCCGAGATCTTGCACTGACGTTGGGAGAGTCGAACAAATCCATAAAGTCTTCCCCACCGTGTCCTGACGACTTTCAATGGGGTTAAGGTCAGGACTCTCTGATTCTTCGTGATCCCTGAACCACTCCTTTACAATGTGAGTTTGATGAATCTCAGCACTGTTTTCCTGGAATACGCTCATGCTGTATGGGGTGAAAAAAGCCATTGATGGGATAACCTGGTCATTCAGTATATTCAGGTATTCAGCTGACTTCATTTTATTGCTGCATAAAGTTGCTGAGTTTAGACCAGATCTTTGACTCTTAAGTATTGTATTTGCTTATTTAAATTCAAATGGTAACATTTTCTTTTGGCCAGGCAGTATGTATAGAACAAAACATCACTTTTAAGTTTCGGTCATGAATTTTGATTTCTGTTTTGAATCACTGTTTTGACAGAAGGTAACACAAAGAAATTTATCTTGCATTTGTTTCACTGAGTACGTGATTAAATGTATGCTCAGTATTGGGTAGCATCGTGATATCGAGTGACTCTTGTGTGTGTGAACGTTGTCCTTGTTCTTGCACTGGTTTATTCCAACAGTCCAAGAATACCCTGTTGGTCTGGTGAATCTAGATCAGCATCAGCTTGTGAAGGACTGGCATCCCATCTTGGGTGTACCCTGCCCAAGGTTTTTTAATCTGAAAATGTGTCATACAGAAATTGTAACATGAACAGTTTTGAAAACAGTTGTAGTCACACTATAACATAAGAGCAAATATCAAAAGACAAAGTAATTTCATATCTAACTGCTGGCAAATTTTTACCTGCTATTGAAAAGAATCCAAGGATTTTGCCTCAACTGAGAATCATGAGAATCATGTCTGAAACTCCAACTACCACTGGTGGAAAGAAATGATTCATCCAAATTGACCCCCCATTCATCCACTAGCAGCAAAGTACTTCTCAGGTTTGACCTAATTTATTCTAGCGAGCTTTTGTATGCTTAGATCATGCCCCGCCCCCTCACTGCCTGTGCTCAACGCTACATAGACAGAGTGCTTCTATATATAGTGTATGGCACCTATTTGCTAAACATATGGTAAAAGAGTGATGTCCCTTCGAAAGGATGCCACCCAAACCTGTTCTCATATATCGTACGGCTGTAACGCCACTTCTGCATAGCTAAATTATATGAACTCTATGTTTCTTTCCGTCGGGCAGGTATTTTATACTGTTGCAGGGACACTACTCCCTCTAACTTATCAGTATATATATTTTTTCAGTCTTTTAACTTCAGCTTTACTGCATGCATTTCAGGATTCGGATAAATGATTTTATCTTGTATTCAGAGACTCTTGTGCTGTTGGAGATTAGATTGTGTTGATATTTTGCAGTGATTTAATATCACTGGCATATCCCAAATGATCTCAATGTAAGGTATGGACTTTAGAACTGCAGGAACAACTGCAAAACACGCACAATATTCTTTTCTTCCATCTAGTTACTATGGCAACTACCATTTGCATTAGAACTTTAATCGCAGAGTCTGCATTGTGGGTGTTATCAGATTATAGGATAATCCTGTCCACACAGAGACCTGAAAACGATTCCACGACTGGTCTAAAGCACCGAGTTCCCAGAGGCTACTTCCTTATATCTCAGTCTCTGTAGAAAATCTTACAGACGGAACCCTCTGCTTACAAGAGATGACTGCAAAACAGAAACCGGTTAATCTGAATTCACTCGGGAGCTGCGTCTTGACCTGTGTGTGAAGGAAAATAACAGACGCTTGGCTGCCCTCTAGAGGACGCCATGACAAGATTAAGCTTTGATTGGTACAAATGACACTGGGGCTAATCCTGTCAAAATGCTGTGACAAACTAGTGATCTCTAATATAGATGATACAGAATCTAACATAACATAAAATTTACTGCTAGAAAAAGTGGTTAAGAGTGAGTCTTCTTTCACATCTTTGATGAACATTTTTCAGAGCTTTCTGCTATGTAGTTTACCCTACAAAAGATAAAAAAATATATAGTTAGTGACAAATTAGTTGCTTGAAAGATGTAATTACTGTCTACACCAGGATACCAATTTGGACATGGTGGTCAACCTTTGGAAAGAATGTCAACAAAATGGAACCATAACTATCAAACTGACAGACACAAAACAGAAGGAGCCACTTACAACCTTCGACAAAAATCTCCTAATTTCAAAATAATTAAGATATTAGCAGAGAAAAAATAGATGTGCAAATGATTTGACTACTGATACAAAAACAGGCGTAATGCTCAGCAGCGAAATGCAATGATGTTGAAGTACTTAAAGTTCATAAATTTTGTAACCTAATTCTAAGTCCCAGGAGATGCACGACAAATGCACATAGAGGTTCCTGTTTGCTCCTGGCTTAATAAAACCATTTCTGGCCATGCAGAAGACTGAGGTCGTCTAGCAGGAAGCATGCATTCAGCTGCAAAAGACAAACAATAAAACAAAAAAAAAAAAATCACCAGCTGTTCTTATCACCATCTGTACCTGGCAGAAACTGCTCCACTTGCTTAATTAAAATCAAATCCCCAACCCTCCAACCATACCAGCACCTCCCCGTCACAAACCTGCCACGCCCTTCTGCTTGCATGCACACAAGCAAACACAAGCAGATATATTCACCTTCTGCTATAGGTGATGTAAATTTCTGACACATTGTAAAAACTGAAGCTGCCACACTAAATGTTCTACAATATTCAATTAAGCACAGGGGTGTAGCCAGACCTTTTACAAAGCAGAGGCCAGGGAAGACACATTGGCCTTATTGGAGTGGCAATCTAAAAGGGGGGGGCCGTGTGTTGGGCTAGAAAATACCAGATATATCGTGTCTCGTATTATTTCAAGATTGGACGCAGTGTTTTGCTTTCCTGGGATGAAAGGACATTATTATTTACTGTTGCCTCTTTTCCAGTGTTATGGGGCCAGTATTGGAGTTGGTACCCAGCCGGTGCTGGAAGCAAACCTGTACCTTATCAAAAAATCATGACTATAGGAAACTACAAGGTTTCCGTAGTGTTCAATAGCCATTCTAAAATGTTCCGTAGTGCTTTTAGAGGGCTCTAAACACTATACACCTTGCTTCATGTTACCAAACCAGCTTTTTGTTTTGTAATAATTCCTGTAAGGGATTGGACCGAACCATGTCAGTGGAAAAGGGATTTCGGGTGGCCCTGCTTTGTACGAGGGTAGCACTAACCACCCCTTGGCTACACTCCTGATTAGGTGGTGATCTCTCATTACCTTATACGTTGAATTATTATTACATATATGTTGATGCACTCTGCCTGCAGTACCAACATTGTCAGTTCCAAGGCCAACATCCACTCCCCAGAGAGTATTTCTTTCTGTGCAAAAACTACACCAGCACACTGAGTTCCCCAAGCCTGGAACAGGCTTTTGAGTATATCCATGGTTCCTCCTTTCCCATTTAAGTTTAATCACCTTGGCCTGATTGCCCTCATGTGTCTTATCTGTGTCTTTTGTTATTTAAGTTTAGGATCCCCTCTTGTCTAGGTTGAGTGCATCTTTAGTTTGTGTTGATTTAGCTGCTTTGGTTGGATTTGTCCAGTGGTGTCGCTTAGTGTTGTTACCACGTAGTCCTGTTTTTACTCTGAGTCTAGTCCACTCCTTGGTAATGCCCTAGTTGTGCCTATATGGCCCTAGCCTTGTCTTTTTTATTTCTGAGTTCCTTTCCTTGTGTTCATGGCAAAGCCTGGGGAGTATTCCATCAAGCGGGCTTAACAAATCTTATAGTTACACCTGAATTCTGATTGGAGAAATTTGGGGAGATTTCGTGAACTGACAAATCCTGAGGTCAGGCTTTCAGTTTTCTCCAATCAGAATTCAGGTTTAACTAGAAGATTTGTGGAATACCCGCCTGGTATTTGTCATTTCACCCAGTCTGCATTCACACCTGCATCCTCACCATCATACCCCATGGCCCAGCAACCAAAGACAATACTGGGCTGTGACAATGAGTGAATATTTTAAAATTTTAAAATGCCAGCCTCACCCGCCACTATACACTGTACAACGTGGGGGTTACCCCACTAGCCACCATACACATAAACATGATGACAATAAACACACACACGGGCACACAGAACTCTACGACACTTTTACAATACACCAGGATACAACACAACAATACACAACGCTATTTACAAGACATATAAAACAGCTATATATATGCAACCCCACTCCGGTTTCCTCCCACATTCCAAAGACATGCAGGATAGGTCAACTGGCTACTCTAAACTGCCCATAGGTGTGACTGTGAGTGTGTATGGGTGTTCATCTCTGTGTTGGCCCTGCGGTGGATTGGTGACCTGTCCAGGGTGTACCCTGACTTTCGCCCAGAGTCAGCTGGGATCGACTCCAGTTTCCCCGTGACCCTAACAGATAAGCAGTTTAGAAGATAGATGGATGGAGGGATATACAACCCCAGTGCATGCTGGGGCACACCCTAAGGGCGGCGCCAGTCTGTCCGCTACAGTAGGCCTATTAATAAATCGTAAGCTAAAGCGAAAAACGTCTGAGATGCTGCTGTTGAATTATGCATAAATCGATATCAAACATGGATTTATTCATCTATAAATTCTCCTTACAATACCTCTTTACAATTTTCATCGTCAGTTTAATGTAGGCTATTCTGTAGTAGTGGACATCCATCCATTTAAAGCAAATGCATTAATATTTGCAATATTGATATAACTTCCAAATGAGGAAATACAAACATGAACTCCGACAAGAGAAGCTGAGAGAAAAACTCAGGTAGCTTCCGTTATAATCACGCGTAAAAGATGTGATTTTCACACCTTTTTAGGTGAAACCAGAAAACTGCACATATTACATGTAATGTCACATTAATATTTTTTGAGCCTGGGCAAATCTGTAAAACTGTCTATTAAATTAGCCCAAAAGCTGGAATTTGGCATTTGCTACAAAAAATTAAAATAGAAAGAAAATGAATCAGAATAACCGCGACTGATTTAAGGACAAAATTATTGTAATGGTAAACAAACAATATAAAAATAATCATGAAAAATGTATAATGAATATGACATCGTCAAAATGGACAGTACAGAATTCCCTGTCATCCAAATCAGTTTTTTAATTAAAGGCTATATCCTTTTGAACCTATACTAGTACGTTAGCTGCGCTGTGTCATGTCAAGTACTTAACATCTCCAACTTTCGTGCTTTTTATGTCTGACTTCCATGGTATTGATCTTTCGAGTTTCATTGGCATCAAGATAGACAGGTAAATAGCTTTAGTTATGGTCAAATCATCCAACACAAGCATATTTCTGTAAATACGCTGTGGATACATTTCCCTTCCTGGCAGAACAGCAGCAACAGCAAGTGCACTGCTCTTACAACCGTGGGATTACAGATGATCTCAGTATAAGAGTCTGGTAAATGCATAAATACGTGTATATTTACTGTAAGTTTTCCTTATGTCTGTGTGGGTTATCTCTGAGTACTCTGGTTTCCTCCTGCAGTTAAAAACGTGTGGTTTAAAGGTATCTGTGTTTTTTAATTTCTTTTAATCTGTAAGATAACCATGACCTAATATTTCTGCATTGATGACATCTCACTGTGATGGACAAGTGGGTTAAGCGAACTTTGTATTGCCGATTTCACAGTTCCAAATTTTATCACTAGAGGTCACCACTCAGTGGTGAAGGTTACATACATACCCATTTTTACCACTTATTCGGTACGGGGACATGGTGAGCCTGGATCTTTTCCCAGGAAGCCTAGCTCACACAATCAATTATGAGCAACGTGGCGACACCTGTTAGCCTAACCAGATACAGGAAGAGACTGGAGAACCAGTAAAAGTTGGAGAGAACATGTCAACTCCACAGAAGCAGGCAGAGGTATACGGGGTGTAGGTTTAGCCAAAAAGTTGGTGAGGAACCAAAAGAAAAAATTAAAAAAAAAAAAAAATTTCAATTATGTGTAAAAGTTGGTAGGGATATTTTCAACTTTCCTGACAGCTGTTCGGGACATGCGTGTCCCTCCTATCTCTACCTAAATGTACAGACATGAGGAGCAAGGCCCACCATCCTGGAGGTAAGAGACCACAGTGTGCTCTATTGTACTCCAAAAATAAATACACAAACAAAGCAGACAACAATCAACTACTCGTGAATAATTCCAAACATAATGCATAATGCATACTTGACTTGACTTGATGTTGGTGACGTCTTAATTTTTGATTTTTGGCTTTATCATGAATTTATAGACAGAGAATTTTAATGTCATTAAAAGTTTGTAATGACAGCTGAGGCACTGTAATATTAGCAGACTTAAACTAAAGTCATATTTTAATCATACACTTCACTCTCATCCTGGAATCATTATGTGTGTGTTAAAATTTCACATGGATCTATCGTTGCTTTAAATGGCCTCTAACCAGAATACTGCCGAAAAATTTTCCAAAAGTTGTCCCTTTAAAGGCTTCTGTCTTTGCATTTATTGTATGGAAGTAAAGGTAATGCGTACATGTCGCAATCCGCATCTTAATACTGTTTTTCAGAAGTGAGACGAGTGCAGATTTATGGAAGTCCTACTTGCAGCCCCAGCAAAGCCCTGTATTATGTTACTGAACCTTATTATTTATTGTGCATTTGCTTAGAAGGCCTAATTATTAGCCTCAAAAACACAGCATGAAAAGAAGTTATTTTTCAGAGGCTCCGGAGGGTAGATGTGTTGAAGCTTTCAAACACAATGACTTTTTCCACAGAAGGTCCCACCGGGACTCCTGTGTGTAGCTGAAAAAGGGAACAGCGCCTTTCAACAGGCTGTTCAGCGGGGCTGTTTGTGCCCTCTCACCACAGTTGTCTGCATTAACCATGCCAGGGTCCAGATGATCCTGACTAAGCAAAGTGCCATCCCACTGCCCTGATTTAATTGGCATGACAGTTCTGACCTGCTCAGTGGAAGAAGAGCTGGTTAGAAAATAAATTCCACAAAGAAGTTTCCCATTCTTCCATATTTCCCCCCCATAAGGGCGCCCAGGTCCCACCCGAATGCTGGCATTGTTGTATAACTAATGCACGTACACAACTGCTGCATGTCAAGATTGTTGTTAAGAAACAGCAACATTGCAGCAACACACAGCGTCTGGGGCGAAGGGTATTTATGTATTTGCACGCCACTCCTCCTCAGCCATTCTCCTCATCTGCTGCCAGTATTATTACTGCCAAGTTCTGCCCAGTCCCAAGAGGCCTGATTAAAATTCACTGGTCCATATGGCTGACTCCTCAATCCAGGAGGTAAACAGAAATAAATCTGTGCAAGGATGTGTTGTTTATGGTCGTACTACAACGACAGAAAGACATAATTAACTCTGGTCTAACCAGTTTTAGGATACACTTTACAAGTCTAAGTTTCAAATGTGTTTTATTTTGTTCAATGGTAAAATAGCATAACTCAGTTGCTCCCCAGAAATAAGTGAAATAAATCATTTCCAGTAAATATTGCCCAATGCATCTGATTGGAATGCACTGCAATTCATATGCCACATGGTTGCCTACAGCTTGCTTTAGTTTCAGTCAGAATTTCACATTCTGAAGATATTTAATATATAAGGAGCATAAATGCTTTTAGTTACTTTTCTTATACGGCATTTTTAAAAAATCATATTCCTCCATCTCTGACATGTGTACTTTTTTCATAATTAGCTGCTTGTAAGGCTCTATGATTTTCTATTATGCTTGCCAGAAAATATGCTTTCAGCTTAGAATTCTTCCTAATTTTTCAAAGTTTCCTTGCTTATGCTATAGTGTTGAAATAATCTAGCAGAGAATGAAACACTTTGATACGTTCCTGGTTATTATTAGGTAAGTACATCCACTTCACAGACTTTGCAAATTGTGCAAAGTGTTGATGATTTCAGTCATGCCTTTTTTGCTTAACACATTCCTTTGGATAGTATCCCGGTTTATGTGGGGTGGATTCATGCCTGCATCACTTAAGTGTGTAAGTCTTTCTGATGTTGTTCAAGCACTAAGCTACAATCATCTGTACTACACCACTGCATTCAAGGTGTTTTCTCCCATAGGCTCACTAATGTGGTCTTTGTGTACATTGCTTTTATTGTTCTTGTTAACCAAACAACTTTTTATACTGTTGGTGAAACACGTAACCGGTCTTACAAAACTGTGATGTATTGATTCTGTAAGCTCTCATTTAAGTTTTGCAAGCCTCTGAAAATTAAGGCATCCATCCATCCATCACTGGGTCCTGATATTCCTTGATCCTATCCTGGGCAGCGTAGGGCACAAAGCTGGGTGTACAGGACACACACACAAAAGCACACAGATGGGCAATTTAGAGACAACAAGTCACATAATTGCCTGTTATATGAGTGGGAAAAACTGGAGTTAGCAGAGAAATCAAATCCACCTGGATGTGTCTTCACAATGTTACTCAGTGAGTGACTGTGGGAGCGCAATCTGGTAGAATTTCTCTAAATGTAACATCGAGTCTGTGGTTTGTCATAGTACAGTGTAATTATGGACGTGTCTGTCTCATACCTTGCCAGCACTGCTATTAAGCTTGCGATCCCGTTTGACGTGAATTACACCTGGCTAAGGCACCACCTCTAATTTCACTCTCCAGAAGATTAACTAAGGGAGCAGTACACTTACAAACTGAACCCCATACAGTTCGAGTAGCGGCGAAAGGCAGAACATAAAGCACATTTCTTAGCTTCTTTTCTGACCTTCCTCTGAATTGTCCCACTCCATGATTGTTGACTTTACTGAGTTTGGCTACAGTTTATGCGGCACTTGAAAAACTGGTCGCGCTACTTCACATTAGTTTGATGTGACGATCCTAGACTCAATCTCCCTGTCAGCAAGTTCATTAATAAATTAGGGGAAAGGCTTCTTTCACACACCCTTTATGTACACTTGCTCATCATTACAGTATTTATTTAGGCAGCGACGTGAATAACAGCAAGCTGTAGGGTACAGCTGTAGAAACGCTTCTCCGATGTGAACCAGCAAGCTACTGTTGCCTTGCTCTCATTAGAATGAGGACTGACTAGTCTGGCGGTAGCTGCCTGTTTCTGTCTGCAGTCCAGGCTAGGGTGGTGGCTGTATGGTACAGCTAATAAACAAAGTTACACATATAGGGAGGAAAATCAACACGTCTGTTTGATGTTGTGCACATGTCCACTGTTGGAGTTGCATCCCATTCAGGGTTTTCCCTTTATTTGTGAGGCTCCAAGCTGCCATGACCCTGAGCTGGATCCATGTTTGGAAGATGAAGGCAGAATTATATGTTTGCACGTGTATAATTTTATTTTAATTTCCCTAGTGGCAACGCCATGCACTTTTTCTACAACATTCTGAAAAACCCCGTCAGTTCTGACTGAAGAATCAGTCGTCATGGAGGCCGGCTTGTTCCCTCCCTTCACGGTTTAACGTTTATTAAACCAATGAAAGTGCTTTCTTCTGGTTGTTGAGTTTATAAAAAAACAAGGTTGTGCCAAACCGTCTTGACTGAAGAGCCCTGAAACTTCAATAGAGCCCAGATGAAGATGGTCTCTGTACTCCGCGTTTTCTGAAGTAAACCCACACAAATGCAGTAATAAAAACAACCAAGAGACCTTACATACAACATAGCTTTTTCTTGATATACTGTACATGATATTGTCAAGGTGTGATATGATACCCTAGGTATAACGCTCTTCATAATTAGAAAAACCACACTTTCCTCCTTTGCATCAGCAGAATAATTTAACAGGAGATATTTAAGCCTGGGTGTTAAGGGAGTGAGTAGCACTTTCTGCCATGTTTGTTTTGACAGGAACAAAAGGTTTCCTCATTGAAAGGGCCAAGATATTTTCTTCAGACCTCTGAATCCTTCTTTTTCTGCATTCCACCCTTAGCATGTCACAATATTATTGTGCCTTCACTTAAATTTCCATGGAGATGCTGTATCAACAGACCTCACGTCTGAAGTCATGAGATTAGTCTGTTACGATAATGGAAAAACAGCTGTTCGAGAACGATTGCATGCATTAAATAAAATACATGATTCTCATGGTAGAAACCTTTTGGGATTTGGTCTGTATGGAATGTATGGAAGATGCAGTTTTCTGCTGCCCATTTTGACCGTTTGTCATGAGAACGTTAAATTCTGAGTTGATATTAATTGGGTGCGAATGACAAAAGGATGCAGAACTTTCTGTATCATTTATTGCTTGACATAGCTCAGTCAGTACTCAGTAACACTGGTGCCCCACTTCTCGAGAGTTGGGGATTTGAACTGAGCCCCTGCTGGTGCGTGTGGCGTTAGCATGTTCTTCCCAAGTCAGGCAGGTTTCCTCCTACAGCTGAACTGGAATCCCCAATTTGCCCACAGTGTGTACCGTGTGCAGCCTGTTTTGGACTAGCATCCCATCTAGGGTGTTCCCAGCACTGTCCTTTATCCTGCATGGGATAGCCTCCCAGCCCTTCCCAAACACTGTGTTACACAAGTCGTTAGAAGGCAAATGAAATCTGATATACTTTGGGATGGGTTGTAGACTTTAAGGAGAAAATTGATACTTGCTGTCATTTATAAAACAACTAACGTAATATACAGACATAAAGCATGAAAGGATACACGCGTCAAAAAAAAAAAAATCTTTCCTCCAAGTGCAACCACACAGCATTAGCATTTATCTGAATAGCAATTTAAAATCTTGTATGTTAAGCAGCCCCTCAACCCCCTTGGACAAATGATATAGCAGCATTTAGCATTATGTTTATATAATGTTTAATATATTTTTCAGTTCTTGCTGATCACTGGATATATCGTACAATTGGTGACATAAACTGGCAGATATGTCAGCCCTGTCCCATTCTGAACGACAATTATAATTTTCAGCAACAATAACACAATAATCTTGCAGTGAGTGTCAGGTTACAGTCTGAGTAATACTCCGTGAACTAACTTCACAGTTGCATAAATAGCTGTATGATGAGTCAGATATCACACCAAAGAGGAAGGCTGGTGAGTTCGAGTTTGACTGAACTGAGCAACATCACACAACGGCCAAAGAGTCTTCAGACGAGGCTGGATAGTGCAGGTGACCAGTGGTCTAACTTTTTATTTGAAATTAACAAGATAAAGCCATTGCGGACGGGACGCCACTCGCATGTGTATCCTTTGAATGTCTCTATATGTTACCTTAATCAAGCAGAGCTGGAAAATACAAGTGCAAATGTACTAGTTACATGTAGAGTACATTTCCAGTGTTGACTAATAATTTTGCACAGAAATGTTATGATAATAAGTGTGACCTTAAACAAATCTCTCAATAGATTACATCTAAAATCTGCTCTCAACCCTTGGGTGGGATGTAAATGAAAATATACTATAACAGCAAGCAAGATATGCATGTGAAAAACATATTCTGCTGTACTGTGTGAAGTGGTACACATCCCAAATAAAGATTTCATGTTGATACTAAGTTACAGGTGAACTATTCTCTACTGGGAGAAGTCCAGTCCAGATTTTATCAGAGCTTTTGCTGAGGGAGAGTGGGGAGGGTGGCATAGGAAAACGCCTTACATATTTTAACAGGAGTGCTTCAGTGAGCGACGTTCTCACGGGGGAAGCCTGCTGCTCACCTACGATCACAATGCTTAAGGAGCAGAGCTCAAGGTAAATAAGTCATATGTCAAACATCTTCCTGAATTTCTCTGACTTGTCATTCACGTCGTCACTTTTGCGTTGATACTTTGCAAAAACGAGCTCGAGGTGTAGATGAAGACAGTGTGGTATTAATATTAGTATGATATCGTAATCTATAAGTTGGCACTGAGCAAATCATTTACGGTGCAGCTCATGTGAAGTCCAGATGTGCAGTTGCTGATTTTGATCTGTGCTGGGTGTAGTCATGCATGCATTTTGACAGGACCTTCAGATAAACCTTTATCTGCCTTTTAAAGTGTGAAATTTAAAAACTGGCCCGATGTCACCCGTTAAACGCGGCAGGAATTCTAACCTGAGACACTTATCGCTGAGGCGACGCGTAATCGTCTCCGTGAGGCTTTTCCCATTTTTATCTATAATATACGAATATTTATCAAAAGTCTCATCGAGCCCGTGACGTGCCTGCTGTAGCAATGTTTAGATTCCCAAGACGCGGAAAACTTAATTTTATTAGGCATTTATACATTTTCAATTATTATTACTAACAAAACACAGCTGTCGAATTCTAGTTGTAACTTAATATTTCGATTTTGTTTTGAATGAGAATTGTGCAATGGAATTAGACAAACAGGAATGTCCGTATATGCTTAATGGATCTTAATTATTGCTTGCTTTAAATAAATTATCATCCCTGCGAATTTACAGTATGTCATAAATGTTGCCCAATATTTATGTATAAATTAAAATGAGATTTCAAAATATTGCTGTTCAAATACATTTTCAGCGTTTTTACTAATTCGTAGAATTTAAAAGTCAGGTTATCATATGTAATCATGCTTCAAAAACTTGCAAATGAGACATGCGTGCTTGTTCAGAATTAATTTAAGTTCTGCAGTTGTCTTCGTTGTCACTGTAACGTCTAAACACATTCTGGGCACTCAGAGAAGTCTGGGAAACCCTGACATTATTGCTAAATCAGACTCTTAAGCAAATAAACAAAATCTAGTTTAATCCTCATGCGGGATGATACATGTCTAGGTAGTGTTACATTGTTCAGTGCAGCTGCCGGCTCTCTGGCTGCAGGTAAAATATGTCATTTTACCAAATGCAGGTATGAGAAAGGTACTTTTCATGGAAGGCAAAAATAGATTTCTTGGTTATCAACAAAAATGCTCTCATGTTGTACTTGTGCCCACCTACTTCTGTGTTATGTTTGGTTGTCTTTCTTGTGCCGTAGTTATTTACGATTTACAGTTTCCAAACCTGTTGCCCAGACGGGAGGCCAACCCATCACTGGGCACAGTCATACACAGACTCACACACCCAGTCACACACTACAGGCAATTCAGACATGCTAATTAACCTATATTGCATGTCTTTGGACTGAGGGAGGAAATGGGAATACCCAGAGGAAACCTGCAGAGCATGGGGAGAATATGCAATCTCCATGCACGCAGAGAGGAGGTGGGATTCAAACCCCAACCTTGGAGGCGTGAGGCAACAGTGTTAGCCACTGTGCTCCCATTACTTACTATAAATACTCAGAATAATAATTTTGCATTGTCACACATTAAGGTCACACATGTATTTGTCTGGGAGGTTGGAATGTGCTTCCTCATAGTAGAATATAGACAGGGCACTAACTATATTTTTGCAGTCTGAACACTGTAAACACAGACATTATAAAACCACACTGATTGGGTTGTCTTTCTAACTTATATTTCTTGTATTCCCATGCCCTAATGTAGGACAATGATAGTTGTCACTGCAAAACGATACTTCTCTTTTCATGCAGACTGATTATTAATTTATTCCAGACACTGAACAGGTTACGCAGCTAGAATATGGATGGCTGGATGATTATTGATTTATAATTTTACAGCTCACTAATTCTTCATGCCAGTGCAGGAGGTCTTAGTAGCACAGTTGCAGATAGATCAGTAGACTGTTTTGTGGATACAAACATCACAGAAAAAAATCTTAGAAAATGGCAAAACTACAATAACACTCTGTAGAATTCATGTGCTCACAAACAGCTACTTTCAGTGTGAGTGTTTAAAGTGGGGTAGAAATGCATCCAACAGTGTGAAGGTGACATACACAGTCACATGTTCCTCCCTCATTGTGTGGCTTTCCTTTGGCTGTTCCCGTTTTCTCCCGCCGCCCAAATGCATGCAGTTAGGTGAAATAGCATTTAGGAATCGCCCACCAGTACAGTGCATGTGAAGCTTTGCTTTGTGTCCAGTGCTGCCTGAGAAACGCGCCACCCTGTCCCGGATAAGCGGAAGGAAGATGGATTGATGTTACTATCAGAGACATAAAAACAAGACATGAACTATTATACTGGTAACAGACAGGGTTTCACCAGTCAGGGACTGGATTTGGCTAACAGTGAACTGTGCAAACATCCATCTTCCAACCACTGTATAAGATCAACTTTATTTATCTCACAAGGTGAAACTTGGTTACATTTGGTTATCCTGGTCAAGTTTGTAAGATATTTTAGAAAAGTGTTGAGATAACTCTCCACATTATTTAAACCAAAAGCTAATTTCCAAAAATTGTCGTTTAAGAAAGTGTATTGTTCAGACATGCATATAAATTAAGAAAGTATCATTCAGGTATTTAGTAACTGTTTAAAATGTCCTAAAACCAAGTTATTATGATCATGAGGAGTAATCTGGATTGAAAAATAAATAAACAACTGTTTTGCCCAAGGGGTAACTGTGTGTTTTCAACTCTAGTGTGTACAGTGAAACGCAGTTTTTAATGTGTGCTCTGATTCATTAAACACTGATTTGTTTTGTGCACTGTGATCTCAGAGAATCCAACACAGAGCCTTTGGCGGCGATTGCCAGATTGCAGGCTCTTGCTGCCAAGGTGGAGAAGACCATCTCTGAAGCCGAGCAAAACCTGGCAAGAGTTACGTAAACACCTGACATTCCTGAAAGGGTCTTTGGACTGGATTCTTAATGGTGTCTTGGTGAGTTCTAATCTGGTGAAATTGGCCTTTTTCAGGATATGAGTTTAATTAGTGAAGGAGGAAAACCGCGATACCGGGATGACAGCATTGAGAAGATTCTGGAATCCCTGGAGCTGCTAAAGAATCTGGAAAAAGATGCTGTTGATGACACTCACCTTGAGCAGCTTCAAGCAGAAGAGTTTGAGAAACTGTAAGTTAGCTCACAGGTCGCTCTAAATGTACACGAGGGAAGAGCTGTTTCAACTAAAAAAATACTAAGAAATACTATTCACTTTGCTTAAAAGACAGCAAAATGTAGATTTATTTTCAGTATTTAAAAATAAAAATCATATCCTTACTTTTGGATCTAGTGTGTGAAAATTGCACTTCTGACAACTGCATAATCACCAGAATAGTAGTTCATGTTTTCCAGCATTTCTGTCAGTAGATTTTGGTGCATAAAATGTAAATTAGTTGTTTGTTAGCATCATGCAGCTGAGAGAGAGAGTTAAGAAACTTCAGGAGAACTGTGACAGAATGTACAAGTCAAGACATTCAGAAAGCCTCTCCAGTGGTAACTGGGAGAAAATCATTGAGGAGAAACAGGTGAGAAGGATGCCTGACTGCCTTCTCGTTTTTTGGTAATTGCTCTGAGATGAGTAACATTGACAACCTTCAAAGGCTGTTAAAGGCCTGACTCCTGAGTATGGTACTCACTTTGTCTAACAGGCTACTCTCAGCAGCATCAACTTTGGGACCGACTTACCCAGCGTTGAAAGCCAAGTGAAAGAACACAGCATATTCCACGGTGAAGTTGAACTCGTGGGACCCCTCTTAACTCGATCAAATGACCAGGTGAATTACTTTACTGTGCTGTGATTATTAGAGAGTGGGAGAGCAGAGAGTTTTATGCAAGTACAGATAGAGGCACACTGGGAGTCTTAGTCACCTGTTTCCTCCTGACAACAAATGACAGCCCACAATAGCACAACACACAAACAGACAAACTATATATTACAGCCAAATAAAGTGCAGCTGTGGAGGAGGGAAAAAAGTACAGTATATAATAGAATTAATGAATAAATATGTTAATACGTTGAGAGGAACATCAATAGGGAGCTAAAGAGACACTAAGATGAAATTAAATTTAAGCACAAAATTGATTTACAGAACGTGTTCTATTTATTGCACAAGATTGATTGGAAGGTCACTGTTTTTATAAGTTTTAATATCATTGTAAGTACTGGCCTTTTCTTACCTTTTTCTGTTACAGGACACTGACCTGCAGTTGAAATACAATAAGCTTCTGGTAAGAAATTAAAAGGTTCCACCCGTGCTTTTAGGCACCACACAATGAAGGATTCGTGAAAATTAAGCAGCAGGAAGTCTGTACCATCCCACGTGAAAGAGTTCGTTATAAATGAACCAGAAGTGGGCGTGTCAGGCAATTGTCAGGTGGAGCACCTAACGTGCTGGCATCTGCACTGGAATGATATGTACTGTATATATATGCAGTGCATGACATGTACACAAGAAGTGTCATTGCCCTTGGAGCATGACTAGTCAACCCGGAATGATGACTAAAGTGATCAAGGTAGGATTTTGTTATTGGATTTTGTAAGACAGAAACTCGTAAGACAGAAACTCAATGCCATGTGACCACCCGTAATTAAGCGCTCCAGAGTAAATTAGTTTTATTCAGGATGCCACCCAGTCCTCATCAAATATCATCCAAGCGACCAATTAATCTCATGAGGTGCTGTTATGACTATATGCAAATACTTTATTGGTAGACAAGGATGAGCAATCAAGGTGAATTAAAGAATTTTACATTGATAGTCGTTATTGTCTTGTGGTTCCTAACCAGCTGTCATCAAACCGTGTCCTTTATCTTGGTGCTTCCATTCTTGCTCATGCAGAATGTTGTAGAGAAGGTTGAGTAAATATCTCCATGAAACATTGTCACGAAATAAAGCCCTTCCCCCAAAATAGACTTCTGGTTAAGTTTTCACCGTAAGAGTGGACAGCGAAGTCTAACTGTACAGATACCCTGTTGGTAACCTCTTTCAGGCTTTATGGTTTAAATAATCCTTTGATCTTTAGTTGATTTCTGCCTGGCTTGTGAACACAACATAAGCACTCGTCCTTCGTGTTTGTCTTGCAGAGAGAAATCCTAGCAAGTAAATGTGAATTCTAAAAACATTTGGTTGGAATTTCTGAAAGTAATCAGGGATGTGCTATAGAAGGAGGAAAGTCAATCTGAAGATTGATGAGGGATTGGAAAAATAGATCAGATGCAGTTTGTTCACCTGGTATCAAATAAAGGATTATTAATTAAGAAAGGGTTAAATGGTGCTTCAGTTAACAATATACCCAATGTAATGTTTCAAATGAAAGGTACGTTTTACCCCAGCCTGGAGCACGCTATGACAAAAATCTATTTGCACATGGTAATCTCAAACAATAGTAACCTCTAGAAAAACACTCTGCTTTTGAGCTCAGCTATTCATCATCATGTAACTAATCCTACTGGAGTATACTTCGGTACTGTTGTTAGGCAGGAACTGTTAGAAACTTGTGTATAATTAAAATGACCTATTCATCCTGGATTTCCTCAGAAGGTACAGTCTGTCTCATTGGTTCCCGTGTGAGTCCTTGTGAAACTACAGCTGATGTTTAATGCATCTGATCTCAGGCCAGTTCAGCTGCACGACTCCAGGACCTGCTCAGTTTGCAGGACTACATGCTACGCTGCACCCTCGAGCTCTTCTGGATGGAGCAGCAGGCGGAGGATCGTATCAACTATGACTGGAGTGACGCCAACTTGGATTACCCGTCTCGGCAGAGACAACTTGAGGCATATTTGAGCTCGTCTCTTCACAGTCATGCAAAGCATTATTAAAAACATTTTGCATCGAGGGCAGCCAGTTGCCTTGGAGATGGAGAATGGGTCTTTGATACAAATGGCTTGCACGTGACTGGAACAACACTGCTGCTTTAACACTGGGGAAGAAAACAGAACACAAAATTGAATTAAAAGATTTCACAATTTCACAAAGAGTAGAATTACACGCATCTTTGGACCCTGATTTATATGAAAAATATATTTTTAATAGATGGATAATATAATGTAATATAATATAATGAAGTTAACATCCTTTTGTTTATAACAGAAATTCATCAGCAAGTGCTTTAAACCGAAGGAGGCCTCGATAACCAAGCTGATTGACGATGGGGAAAGACTTATGGCTGCTGGCCACCCTGCCAAAGGTGTCATCAAGGTACACGTGACGAGTGACTGGGAGAAAGCCACCTTGTCTATATGGTCAATGTTGACTGTCTTTTTCCATAGGCTCACATGGAAGCCGTTCAGGCAGACTGGAAGGACTGCTGCCGTTTGCTGATTTGTGAGGGAAACCACCTGAGGCATATGGAGGATTACCACAAAGTAAGTTTCGCTTGAAACGCGTTACTTTCGCCACGCGGAAGGGAGGAACCCCAAAACCATGAGAAAAAAAAGAATCGTTTTCAAATTTTACGAGGGTGAAACACAGAATATTGAAGAGGACCAAGAGCTGAAGATGGATTCACAGTGCAGTTTAGAGAGCAGCCGATATTTACAGTGTAACAGTTCCAGCTTTGTGTAGAATTGTATGGATTGATATTGATTTTCTGTTCAGACGATGTTAAAAAAGAGCATTTTTACGTGCAGTTTTGTAAAGCGGCCCGGGAAGCCCAGGACTGTTTGAAGAGGATGGACATAGAGCTGAACCACAGATACAAGCCCGAATTCAAAGATACATTCCAGATCGAAGTTCTCCTGTCAGACCTTGACGTGAGTCTGATTCTCCTTGTATGCATGAAGTTTCGAACTGCTCGCACCTGCTCAGGAGGGTGTTAGCTCTCCTGTCACAACCCCCTGTGCCGACAGGACTTCATGGGAGCCTTGGATCAACATGAAGAGCAGGTGAAGGCCGTTCAGAAGCACAGTCAGCAGGTATTCCCTCTCAAGGTCCGCAGGGAGATGCCCCAGAAGGCTTTGCTGGTGGAAGCCCTCTGCGACTTCGACGTAGACCAGGTTAATGCCCTTCCACATGTCACATGAGCTTCAACACTCTGTTTACCTTCATAGGAGCATGTTTTTTTTGGTAAACTTTCTGAATGTCTGTGGCATGCTCGGTGTGGCTTCTTTGCTGTATCCCATGTCATCTTATTGTTTTGTCATTTTGCATTGTCTTGTTCATTTTACTGCTTATACTTACAGTACTGCGCAGAAGTCTAAAGCAGATGAAAAGATTATGTTCAAGCTGGTCAAAGCGTGTCAGTTAACGTATTTCAGAACATCTCTTCATGTCACCCTAGAATTTACAGTAATCATCCAACATACCCATGAACTTGTGCCATTCAACTATGAGTGCACTTTGTTTGGCTAATCAATAATTCATAGGGTGAATTAACTAAAGTGCACAAGTTAAGTGAGCTGCTGGTGATCATTTAAAAATAGGTGGATGTGCCAGGAGGGGGCATGGTGGCTTAGTGGCCAGCACTGCTGCCTGCCTCACACCTCCAGGGTTGGGGCTTCAAGTCCTGGCTCTGTGTGTGTGGAGTTTGCATGTTCTCCCTCTGCTTTGCAGGTTTTCTCCCACAGTCCAAAGACATACATTATAGGCTAATTGGTGTGGCTAAATTGTTCAGTGAGTGTGCCCTACAATGGGTTGGCACACCATTCAGATTATCTCCTGCCTTGTGCTCTAAGGGTGCCTGGGGTAGGATTAAGCAGTTTAGAAAATGGCTGGGGCTCGGTTGAGGAGAGGTTGGGGGACTGAAGTTATGTTGTTTTTTTTTTCTGAGCAAATATACAGTTACTGCCCAGATATTGTAAATGGCCTTAAACATTTTCTCAGCCTGCCTAAAACTTTTGCTCAATACTGTATTACATACTGTATTACATACTGTATTATACTGCACATAAGGTCATGCTTGCCCGATATTTGGAGTATATTACTCTAAATGCTGCTGGTCACTTTTGTTAAACGAATGACCATAACCCATGAGCGCCATGGTGGCTCATGGGGTTTGGGTTTTGAATTCTGCCTCTGTTGTCTCTGTGTGGACTTTGCATGTTCTTCCTGTGGCGTGTGAGACTCCTCCTGCAGCTAGGGAACTCGATCTGCGATAGTTGCCACCCTATCCAAGGTGTCTTCAGCCTTGTGCCCTAAGGCTGCCTGGGATAGGCTTCAGGCCTCTCCGCAATCCTGAGTAGGGTTAAGTGGTTTGGACATTGGATGGATGAATGACCATAACCCCTTCATTAAGGCCTTTAATTTCACTGTACTCATATGTAAGGTGAAACAACAAATGGAACTGAATTGAATTTTATACTGTCAGCTGTAAATAGATCTTGAGATGATTATCGTCCATCATAGTGGAACCTAGAGTAAGTCAGTGGTATATTATATCCTTCATTTGCTTAACACAGGGAAGAGTGATCTGCGGTCAGAGGTATGACCTTCTCAGCAACAATGGACAGGACTGGATTGTGAAGGACTCTTCTGGGCATAAACTGTCAGCACCCGCGGTGTGCTTCGTCATCCTTCCCACCGATCCAGAGGCCATCGCTCTTTCTGAGAAGTGGGTATACACGCCGTGTACCTGTCCGTCCGCTTCGTACAATGCGGCGTCAAAATGTGACTTTCATGTGATCTTCTGTATATGCAGCATAACTAGCGGGCAGAACAGCATCAAACAGAAGATTTCTACATGCAAGGATATACTTCACAAACAACTTGAGGAGCTTAAGAAGCAACATCCAAGCGTTGTTGGTACATAAATTTTAAACGCATATTACTAATGATGTCGATTCATCATATTACTTGAGTAAAAGATCTGTTGGTGTGAAAGTAGTGTCCGGTCAAATGGTCCTGCTTCTTTTCTGTATATTGCACACACAAGACGGTCAAGATCAGCTTTGTCTTCAGCTGATGGCCAGTTTGGAGAAAGTCACCAATGATCTAGGTAAACAAGAGAAGGTCATCTATGGGATTTTGAGACCAGCACTGCAGCAGAAGAATCCATTCGAGGACAGTACAAATCGACTGTGTGCCCTGAGGGTAACCTGCTTTCTCATTCGGTTTCCATTTAAACATTTAGGAGGATCTTGGCTTCTCATGTTTTGAAATATTATAATATCATTACTATAAATATAATGCTGTTATCTCAATACTGTGAATGAGGTTTCTTCTCTTCGTAGGACATTGAGGCTTGCATTCAAAAAATCGAGGCTGAAAAGACCTCCAAAGTCCACGCAGCTGAGACGTTTCTGACTTCTCACCCTAAATGTGCTGGCGCCTCTCAACTTTTCGCGAATGTGAACAAAGCCAACGAAAAATATGGCAAGGTCACCACGCTGTTGAATTGTGCACAAGACAAGTACGGCTCTTCCTCATTGCTAACACTAACGGCCCTGAAATGTGCACGGCAGAGCTGCGAGTTAAACCTCACGGCTGAGCTATTTCTCACGTTTCATAGGTTTCTGAATTCCAAAAAACTTGAAAGCTCCCTTCAAACTGCACGGAACCTGCTCTCCACCTATGAGATGACTTTAGCAGAAGAGCAAGTTATACCATCTGAACCAAGCTTGCTTGAAAGGATGCAGGAGGATCTTCTTGTAAGTTATAGTTGTCCCCTTGATGTTTCCAACTTTACGTACTGTGTAGGTCCTTCTTACTAATGTAATATCTTTCAGGAAAAAAACAACTACAGAGCTATGCTGATAGGGGCTGCTTCATTTTCCATTTAAGGATATATTTTTGGACACATGAACAAGATCACAACTACACACAGAACTATTAAGGCTAAGAATTGTTATTCTGTTTTCAAAGAAAATGTCCTCTGATCTGGAATCCAAAAGATCTGCCCTCATTGAGGCGGAGAAGAATCTCAGGGACCTCAGATCCAGCTGTGAAGACATGGTCAGCAAAGTTCAGGAGCACTGTCCTGAGATCAGTAGACAGCAGGCAGAGGTCCACAGGCTGAGGATGCATCAGGAACTCATCAGCAAGCAAGTGGAAGCCAGGTGAAGCAGCTAACCGACAGCCATGTGGTGGCTGCATGACATTGGCCTTTTGGGACATTTTTGAACGTTTTTGTTCAGTGATGAATGGGCACAGCAGCATCAGACCCACACTTTTCAACCTATCTGCAGTGAAAATAGCAAGATGTGCGATGGAAAATCTGTATTTCGTTGGTGAAAATAGTGAGACAAAAAAAAAGACAGTCATTACACATTCTTTTTTCCTTTTCCTCTGTGTAGTGATCTTTATTAGCCATTTTTGAGCACACCTGGCAGTAAGACCCTGAGGTTAAATCTGATCATCCTTCCTAAAGTACTGGATAGCAACAGAGGTTTTGGAAGGGTCATTGATAGCTGCTCTAATACGCTCTCATTCATTTATCAGCCGCAAATAAATGCAATGAGGCTAAGGCGAGCGTCATAGCTAGGGCCTATTCAGGAATCTTATTATGCCATCATATTGTTAATAAGTCAACTGTTTTTGTTTGGTTTGAGTGTGTGATAGCCTGTGAGATAGCAATAAATGCTACAAACTCTGAGTCTCACAAGGAATACGTGAGACTTGATGTGTACGGTTCTCCCTTGTAGGTCTAAGAGTCTCCAAAGAGCTAAAGCTGCCCTTAACAGCTATCGCAGTCAGTATAATGATCTGAATGCTTGGCTTTGCCAACTGCCGAATTACGAGCCTCGGGACACCGACAACATCCAAGAATTAGACGCAAAGCTTAAGAAGCAAAGGGTAAGAGGTTGACCGAGGGACAGAAAGATTGATGGTTGACTGATGGTCTAATAATATGCACAGTTGAAGATCAATGATCTGCCAGTGTTATATCTGCATAAAGTGTATAACATGCATATTTTTCATCCAGAAAATGAGATGTTTCCTGTTTTCCTCTGCAGAATCTGCTCTCAAATATTGCAAGGAAGGAATCAGACTTGCACAACCTCTTAAAACATGCACAGCTGTACCAGCAAGCAGTTGAGGTTAGGGTAACAATCCTTTAAAAGGGAAAAGCAGAACATTAATCTCTCATTGCTGGAACTCACATATAAGCACCATTCACTGCTTGATTAACATTTGCCTATTGTAATATTTTAACATCGTTTTAATATCCTTCACTTTTCAGGACTATGAAGCTCAAGCACTTCAGTTAAACTCGTTTCTTGATCTTGAGGATGGTCTGGTCCAACAAACCAGAAATAAACTTGAATCTCCAGCTTTCAACATCAAAAATGAGGTGAACAGACCTATTATTGAAAAAAAAACAAAAAACCTGCATTTATTCAGTAATACTGTTATGAGGTCATGTCTATATGATTAAGGTGATATGTAATTGTGTATTCTTAGGATGTTTTGTCTATATAAGTACAGCCACTTATGAATATTAATACTCTCTGCAGGAATTTGTAATAGGAGATAAGTTTATGGAAGTTTGTGCCATAAACAAGCATAGACTACATAACCTTGAGTACGCACTGAATCTCTTGAGCCAGGTAACGAATTTTATTTTCATGATATATACTATGGTCATGTAATGCTGACATTCATGAAGCTCACATACTAAAATTCACATCAAGACAGAAAAGATTAGGAGGTGTTAATTAAATCTATAATCTAAAAATTGTTTTCATTTCCAAATCCAGTGAATGAGTTTAATTTATAGACAAAACGTATGTTGATACTTCTTACATTATGGAAAAACCACATCCATTAAACATCTTTGCTTTTTTGTAAGACATTTGCGTTGTAATAGGCAATATTAATCGTAATGTTGTACTGACTGGAAGAATTTCAGCGTAATAAATGATTGAAGAGGCTGAGAAAAAGCATTCCATCTTAAAGACCCTTGATATTTCTGTCACAGCAGAACGGCCGAGCTGTCAGATTTGTGGAACGGGGAGAACCTTGGACTCTAAAGGAGAATTTGGAAACAGAGAAGATGGAGGATGACAAAGACGATATAATGAAAGGGATGCCCCAGATTAGAAAGAATGGGGAACAGGAAGAGATTTTGAAAAGGTTGAAGGATGAACTGGCTGAAGTAAAGAAACAGAGGACAAGTAAGGAAAATGAAGTCACTGAGCTGCAAAGAGCAGTGCGGAGAATGGCAGAGAAGTCAAAAGACCAGGGAGAGCCCATGGAGGAAGAGGGCATGAAGGTTGTAAAGGACCCTGAGCTTGAGTACAGGGAACTGCTGGAAAGCCTAAAGGAAGAAATCGACAACAGAGAGCGGACTGAAGAGGAAGTGAGACTCCTTCAGGAAAGACTGAGGCGATTTAAGAATGATGAGCCTGAGAAAAAAATTTCAGTGAATGGGGTGTTACCAAGGGACGGGCAACAGCTCACAGGAGTACATGAAGATGTGAAAGCCAGATGCACGTCTTCTAACAAGGGCATCGAGGACCTTCAGAGGAAGACGAATTTAACTGAACAGGGGAGCAGTTGTACGGGTGCAGAATTCCAACTACAGGGTATCCAGGGAACGCCAAAGGTGACAGGGGACAAAAAGTCCGAATCAGAGACTCAGATGGAATTGGAACAGCTAAGAAACAAAATTGAAGAAAAAAGTTATGAAATAGAGAAGAATAATTTGGAAATTCTTAAACTGAACGATGAGGTACAACAGCTGAAGGCTACTGCACCTGAGAAGACCGTGAAGGAAGTTATTCAGTATCGTGATGATTCTGATGCAAAGCACGAGTTAGAGACTCTCAAGGGAAAACTTTCTGAAGAAGAGAACAGGTACTTAGACTTGGAGAAAGAGAAGTCAGCTCTTGAGCAGAAGGTTCAGCTTAGGAAGACACCCCTCTTACAAGACCAGGATAAAGTTATCTCACAGGAGGGGAAAGACCCACTTCTGGAGTCTGAGCATTTCACCTCTTCTGAGAGCACCAGCAATGAACAGGGGCAAAGAGGAGCCCTTGAAGATGACCTATGTACACTCCAGGGTCAAAAAACCAGTTTAGAAATTCAGCTTGAGCTTGAGCAGGAACACAGAGCAAGGAAACAAGCTGAGATGCAGGTCCAGATGTTGAAAGAGCGACTCAAAGACCTTGAAGACAAGAACAAAGAAACAAGCGAGAAAATGAAGATCAACCAGAATGTGGCCATTGAGCAAGATTCCCAAGAAAATGAGTATTTCCTCCTTAGACAGCAATTTCAGGAAGAGCGTGACAAGCAAATTCTGTTGGAAAAACAGATAAATTCATTACAACAGCGGGAGACATCAGCGGCAAAAACAGCGGTGCTGGGAAGTGTAGTTTTGTCTGAAAAAGGAGCAGAAGACCCTAAGGGAGAATTGGAGATAGGGAAGCTCAAGAGAACATTGAAGGAAGAAACAGATCATTGCTGTGAGCTAAACAAACAGTTGATTGATGTCAATTGTCAATTATCAGATATGGAAAATAGGAATGAAGCATTTAATAAAGAGCTGGAACACATGCAGGCTATAAACAACAAACTACATGAAGAGAACCAAAGGCTGAAGAGTGAAATCGGGAGATGTGATGCAGAAATTCAGATCAGGGCCAACGAGACCAAACCCGCCACTGATTCTCCTCGGTCGCACGATGAAACAAACATGGAGGCGAAGTTGGCCTCCCTTCAGAAGGAGCTATCAGAGATCAGGAGGGTCAACAACCAGAAAGACCAAGAAATCGAGCATCTGAAGAAAGATTTATTGGTAGTGAGAGCGAAGAAGGAACAAAGGGAAAGTCATGTCCAGCGCTCCATCATGATCATAGATCCAGACACACACAAGGAAATGAAGCCTCAGGAAGCGTACCTTCAGGGATTCATAGACTGGACATTATCGGTTAACCTCCAAAATCAGGAGTGTAACTGGGAGATGATCACAATGCATGGTCCGAAGGGGGAGTCGTCAGTCCTCCATGACAAAAAATCAGGCAAGCGGTTCTCTATTGAAGACGCACTGAAGGCCGGTAACATAACACAGCAACAGCTACAGCTCTATCGTAACGATCAAATGAGCATGCAAGAGTTTGGAAACTTGGTTTCTGGCAGAAACAAAATGAAAATGTAGAGAATTTATTTTTTACAGCCATTTTTCTCTATAACTAGCATTAAGTTGGCTAAATCACAAAATTCATACAAAAATGAAAAATGTATATACACACGCGCGCGCGCACGCACAGATATGGCAGCATAAACTTGAAGATTACAGGCTCATCTATTGTACCCATAAAGGCACATTACATATCAAATCGCTGTATAAAAGGGACAAATTTGCCAGCTATTCAAAGTTACTTTGGATGAAATTCAAGCAAACACCCATAAAAAAAAAAAAAAAACACAAGCTGAAGAAATTTATTGCAAGCCATTCCAATAAGCAATGGAAAGCTCTGAGATTATGCTACTTTTCTCACTTTATGAAACTTCAGATTTTGCAAGAAGCTGGTGAGATTTAAAGTGATTAATATTAAAACAAAACTAAAGCAAGCGCATAACACATACGGCATCTTCCCAGATATTTAACGTACACATGAAGCAAATCATGCTACGAGATGCAGAACAAACCAAATGCTTTTACAGAAAAAAAAAAATCTTTATTTCATGTCAACACTTTGCATCTTTTAAATGCAAAAATTTTGAAATACAAAACATTAAGCACTTTATATACAAGTCAGACAGACATTATCCGCCATGAAATTAGTTCCCACTACAAACAAGTACAATAAAGAATCAAGTGCAATGTCACATTGATCTGGAGCATTGGATTGTAATATATACAGACATTCAAGTAAATGGCTCAAAATTAATCTTATAACTCCTGAGCTTGAACTGTGCAGACATATTAATGAGAAATGTCAGCTTAGGACTACGTTTTGTAGCTCAAGGTATATGAAAATCATTGCCAATTAAGGGCCTGGAGTCATAAAAGGTAATACTGATCATAACACAGACTGCAGCGGTAAGAAAAATCATAAGCATAATCTCAGTTGTGCAAAATATTTGCTAAACATGGAAACAAAATTACCATAAACTGAATACCCACACAAGTTTAAAGCACAGAAGAAATCAGAACAATCATGTTTCGTTGCGGATCATAATAGCAACTTCATAACCGAGTCAAATTAAATCAGAAACATGGTCCCATAATTATACAGGCAAACAGCTGAACACCTTAAATGCAGAAAGCGGAATACTGCGAGTTTATAATACTCTAAGTAGGTTAGATGACCCCAGTGGCTAGGATTAAACAGTAAGCAGCTAAGCAGCATCACAAATTAATTACATTGAAAAAGAAGGAAAAAAAAAATAAATACTGAAACAACCTAGAAAGTCCTCTAATAACAACAATTAATCATTAGACCTCCAACCTAAGATCAATTTTTTGTGATCACTTAAGAGCTGTAGTTGGGGTATTGAGACTGGCATTGATCTTTATAGATGAGATCCTTAATGGAAGATGCGACGTTGTTTACTGCTTATGACTAAACAGATTGCTTGGTGGAGGGGGAAAATTAAATTAAATAGATTATTTTGGTTTAAACTTGGTTTTGTATTTTTCACCTGCTCCCACTCTTCGATGTCACTGCACCTTTCTCTGAGTACTGGGTACCTCGGCATGGACTGAACTCCCATCTGGAAGAGGAATGGGAAAATTCAGCGAACACGCCACACAAAGGGTCGTTACGACTCCGCTCAGACACTTTGGTGAACCAGTGGTGATATTGTACCTTGGGTCTCATCTTCTGTCAGCTGTTAAAGCAACCTAACAATCAAGCCTCTACCCTCCAGATTCCAGACCAAATTAAACCTCATGATTGGTGCTTAAATCACATCTTGCATTTCATTGATAGGCCACAGGTTAACATACGTAGGAACGACTGCGTGATGCAGTCCTTGTTCTGTTATTTATCGAGTTTACCATCAAGTTGAGGGTCAGTAGTCACCATTTCATACCAGACTATTTTATGTTCAACTTCAGTGTGCTATAATTCAGTGAGAAAATGGGGATAGTTCAAATAAGTTTTAGGAAATAGACTTTCAAGAGAGATAAAGTACACTTAATTATATGAACCACTTGTGTAATGTACTACTTCAGAAAGAAACTCAGTCATGTTGGAACATCGACATGACGGCCTGCCAGGGACAAAGAGAATGAATAAATAATTAAAAGACGCCATGCACAACACAGACAAAAGCTGAAGCAGATGAGCCATTGTCAGGGGACACAGCCATACGAAAACACAGGTAGAATGTGTACATAGCAAATTACCTTGCAGACTTTTCTGTAAATGGGAGAGAGTGGATTGTGGGAGGTGTGGAGAGTGGAGGGTGCTAGGGTGCAAACCAGCAAGGAGACCTGGAGGGAGAAGGAAAAACAAGGGAGGGCGGGTAAAGGGGCAGGAGAAAACAGGCCCCGGGACTCCAGAGGACGGGACGGTGAGGCGACAGACTCAGAACACTCCCTGACACACGCCATACAGTCGAGAATGATGGGAGGACAGTGTTCAAACGAACGGAAGGCGGGATGAGGGAGAGAAGGCCGAGAAAAGCGACAGACGAATAAAGCACAGCACGGGGATACGGGAGATGCAGCTGGGGACCGAGAGCTGGGAAAAGGACACTTACTGTGGGCGAGACCGTGGTGGAACGTCCCGGGAGCCGGTCCTGTGACCACAGCATCTTTTGACCCCAGGGGCGGCGCTGTGGAGTCCGGGCCGAAAGAGAGGACCGGGAAGCTGAAAGTGTGCATCGGGACGATGGCTGGGAGGATGCCCAGCGTGCCCGGAGATGCCAGGCTCGGACTGGCGGTCGAGAGAGACTGCGAGAGTAGACTGAGGGACGAGGATGCAGAGCTGGACAGGGTGGGAGCTCCGGAGTTGCTCTTTGTGGCCTTCCACAGACAGAAGGGTCATTAGTGAATTTGCCAACGTCACACAGGCAATTAAAGCAGAAAATGTTTAAATGCGACAGACTCACAGCTGCTCCCTGGGCAGAAGTTGGGGTAGTTACAGAGGGGTTCAGTGACGAAGTGAGAAGTCTCGCCACGCCCTGAGAGCCGTTCGCAGAATCTCCATTTTCACCACCCGGGGGAGCCACCAGAGTAAGCTTTTGAGAAGAGGCCTTCTTCACCGCTGAACCGGGTGACGGCAAGCCTGAGGCTTGATTCAGAGATGGGGATTTGTGCGACGCGATCACACCAGTGACAGATGCGAGAGAACCCGGGATGCCCTGTGCAACCCTGCTCTGGGACGTACTGGATCTGGTCGCGGTGGACAGGGAGAAGGCGGGCTGAAAGGGAGGGGCTGAGGTACAACAGGTGGAGCTGTGCTGTTTCGGCAGGTAACAGGCAGCGGGGGCGGCCATCTTGGTGAGTGTGACAGATGTCTGCGGAGTGACGCTGACAGGAGCAGAAGAGTGACTGAGAAATGCCGGCGCTTTAGAAGCCACCTGCGGCATAGCCGCACAGACGGGCACGTACTTGGACGCCTTAGTTTGGGCGCCGCTCAGCAGGGTGCCGAGACCGAACTTCACAGCTGCCGGAAAGCACTTCTGGTGCTGGCTGTGCTGTAAAAAGGACTTGGGGGCTGGAGACAGCGAGGGGTTAGCGGAAGCAGATTGGGTGGCTTTGGGAAGGGCGAAACTTTTCACATTGACCTGCATGCCATCTGAGGACACCGTGTCCTTATAGCCAGGTATCACCAGGAGCTGGGCGCCGTCGCCCTTCCTTTCCTGTGAGAGCTGGCCATGAGCTAGGGCCTGCTCCGCTAAGAGGTTTAATGGGGATGGCGGCAGAGCCAAACTCGCAGGCAGTGTGCTGGACGGCCTCGCCAGGCCCTTCCGCTCCTCCGCAGGAGCCTCCTGAGACGGGCCACACGTCAGGGGAAAGCAGAAGTCGGCACCGCCCCTGGTGTCGTTATTGAGAGCCGCCAGCTCCTCGGACACAACCCCCAACGAGGGGGGGTTGTGGATCAGGTCTCCGTCCAGGGAGTCGTCCATGGTGAAGGTGTGAGAGGGCGCCGCCGAGTTGCACGTCAAAGTGACGGGGAGACCAAGAAGGGCGGCCGCCGAAGCAGGTGGCAGCACCGCCGTACCGGGGCTTTTCTTCTCAAGCTTCAGAAATGGCTCCTTAAATAGAAAGTGAATAAATAACAACACGGACTATTGTGATTTGTAGGGAAGTGTGTTAGGGCCACTGATAAAAAACAAAAAGAATATACAGATTGGAAAAAGTCAATGATTAGAAGAACAAAGTTGGAATGTTACTAGGTGGGTTACCAGGAAAGCCACACTGACAGAATCGCTTTCAGGCTGGCATGTTGCATCAGTCCACACAGGTGGTCTATGTTTATCAGTTTAATAACCTTATCATTACTTTATGAGCAGACCTATGGTAAATGCCACATGTAGATTATGTCCTGGTAGCCTGTTAGCCTGGTTTGTGTTATGCTGACTCAACCTGAAAATATGACCCTGGTCAGGTTTTGCTCCTAGACCTCCTAAATTCTTCAGAACTTTGAAGTCGATCACTGTCTGCGATTTCCCTTTCAGTAAGAGTGGCAATTTCATCCAAGTCGACATTCTTCACTTTTCTAAATAAATGCAGTTTCTTGCACAACCTTTTTAATGTTGATAAAATAATATTAATACAATACTGATAAGTATTTCATTAATACTAAAGTATAACTTCATCCATTCCTCAGTGCCCGTCATGTTGACGTTTATGTTGTTAAAATCAACTATTCTCAAAATCATTTATTTTTTGTTAATCAGTGGCCCTAATACGCTTCTGTACATTTGAAACTGCTCCAATCACAACAAAAACTCCGCAGTCTCCATTTGATAGCCAAGAGCACTAAGTGGCAGGCAAGATTGCAGATATTACTGCCCACATACCTTTGTTTTCATTTTAGGGGCAGTTATGACTTTCTTTTTTGTCCTAGTGGAGAAGAAAGAGTTGTTATTCTGTCAGGAAATGCAGCTCACACACTGTCATCATTAAGGATTCATTACCACCAGGTTTGTCTTACTTACGTCATAGATGTCATGTGACTATGAACTCTCCTGCTCTCCTTGAACAACATCCTGTTGGAAGGTGATTAGAGGGTAGTGTTATAATGTACGACGGGCAGCAGCAGAAACTCAGGACAGATTTGAGAATGAGAACCGCTCAGAGGAGAAGATGCAGGCAAAGGGGTGGCTGAAGTGTATGCTTTGAGGTGGTACCTAGCTTGCATCCAGCCTTTTGGCCACAGAGGTTTCACTTCAGCTTCGAAGAAAGCCTTCAGATATTCCTCAGCGCTCTGAGACTTGTTCCTCTCAAGCTCGTATCTGCCGATTTTCAGTTCAACCACAGTGCAGAGGAAGTGTCTGGTAAAAAGTGGGCAACCCAATAAATAAGAGTCTCATTTCTTTCAAATTTACACCAGGGAGGCGAAATTGTGGCTGTGAGACTCAGTCCTAAGCTTGTTTTGTAGCCAACAAAGCAGTTATTTTCTGAAATGCTTAATGACCAAAGGGACTTTGGCAACCATGTAGGCCCAGTTGGGCCTAAAAAGGAAAAAAAAGTACAGCAAAGCAAACCACATAACCTTACCTTCCCATCTGGCTCTAGAAGGGGCCACAGGTCCACTTCA
>JAACJT020000075.1:17665208-17712059 GCA_009936485.2 Gymnarchus niloticus | reverse complement strand
ACTGGATGGGATACCAGACTTCCACAGGGCCTGTGCGTGTGTGCAAAGGCACGCACACACACACACACACACACACAGTAATTTAGGGAGGCCTATTAGTCTAACAGCATATTTTTAGACTGCAGAAGAAAAACAGAGGACCAAAGAAAACCCACACAACATGAGGATAACATTTAAAATCTGCTGGAGATCTAATGAGCAAACACAGCTTTTCCTTGATTGCAGAGGGTTTACCAGCACTTTCAACTACCAGAGATACAGTTTCTGCTGCACTGTAGCATATACAGTGGAGGAAAGCAGGACCCAGGGCCCCATGTTCAAACCCAGACCAGAATAAGCGATACCTGAGTCAACTCCCTGATCCTCTTCTCGAGTGCGGGGGGGAGCCCCTCAGGGAAGGGTGGGGGCTGCTTCTGAAGCTGGCCCCCCGCAACCATGGGGTCGCTGTTCTCGTCGAGCCCGGGGGGGCTCGGCTCCGAAGACTCATACAGGAGCTTGTCCAGATCGATGTCAAAGTCGATCGTGCTGGCGGCCTGCAGGAGGTCACTCTCATCAGTGGAGCCGATGAGGGAGAGGAGGGGGTCGGCGACGCTGAGGGCGGCGTCCGTCTCGCGGGTGGGTGGGGCCACCGACTGGCTGCTTCGGGGCGCCTTGGTGTCATCTCCAAGCGGAGCCTCTTTGGCTTTCTCGAACTTCCTCAGCATTTCGCTCACCGCCGTGGTGCCAGAGTGCTTCTTCTTCTTCTTCTCCTCTGTCGCGTTAAGTGGCACGATGCTTTCCAAGGGAGAGGGGAAGCTGGCGTTAATGTTGGTTTAAAAAAAAAGAGAGAATGCCAGACTCGAATCCTAGCAATGAAGTACTCATGCAACTAAATAATTAAATAAAAAAAATATGTTGGAAAATGTCATAGATCTTCCAACCCTGACCAAGATAAGCAGCAAGAAGATGGATGGATGGATAGAAATGTACTGGTTTATTAGGAATAGTGATTAGAAAGACTCAAGGAGACCTGAACAATTTCACGTACTTACCTAAAGAATATTAAATTCTACTATGGCAAAACCAATTTTACATCCACACAGAAACACAACTGCTTATCCTGGTTAGGGTGGCATTGTAGCTCAGTGGGAGGCGCTGCAGGTTCAAATCTAACCTCTGTATGGAGTTTACATGTTCTCCATGCATCACAGCGGGTTTTTTCCCCATAGGCCATAAACATGCAGTTCGCTAACTAGCATCTCTAAATTTCCAGCAGTGTGTGAGTGCCCGCCCCATGCTGCCTGGGATTGGTTCCAGGTCCAAAATAATCCTGTCTATGATAAATGGTTAGATTTACTGGTGGAGAAGTCAATCACTTAGATTTCAAAGGTCAAGAGGCAGTGTAGGACAAAAACTGTACATTTATGGTGAACTGTGTTGATTAGAGGATGTGGACTTTCTAAAAGATTACAGTGACAAACTTTAATGGCTGGAGAGTAAGGCTGTTTCAGGTATTGAAGTATGCTGTCACAATACAATCGGAAGACCTGAAAATGAGGGAAAAGGAATGCATATTCCAATGCACATCTGCAAAGGGCAGACTGCCCACCCTCCAGAACTCACCTGCTCTTTAAAAGCTTGGGTTTCTTGTGTTGACCATCTTTTTTCTTCTTGACTGCCTTCGCCTCCCCCTCTTTCAATTTCTTCTTCTGTAAATATGAAGAAATAAAACGACAAACTGATATCCTTGGTCACAACATACCATTAAAGTAATTTCTATAAGATCTGGAAAGAATAAGCTTAAAAACCATTACAGATTTATAACCATACCTTTGGGGCCTTAAGTTTCTTCTTTTCATCATTGCCATTGTCATCACTTTCAGATTCTGAAGCTTGTCTGAACTGCAGTGTTCCCGAATTTATATAAAATCCTCCATACTTTGTTGTAAGGGAGGCTGGAACAAGTTCGTCATACTACAACAGACAACATAGTGAACCAGACTTTTCCTAGTAATTTTACTTAAACATAATTCAAGTCTGAAAACGCATTTGTAGATAGGTATCATAGATGTGGAAGAACGTACTGCTTCAGAGTTATCAATGAATGAATCCGTCTCATCATAGCCATAGCCCATATCAACCAAGTCCTGCATGCGATCTTTCTTCCGTTTACTTCCACCCTGACATTGAACAACAGTGGGTTATAGAAAGTCGTTTACCAGAGACATTCTCCTTACATCTGACGTTATTTGGAAAGCCACAAACTCACGTATTTCTCTTCGAACTTCTTTGCAAGAGCCTCTACCTCCCTTTGGTTCTCCTCTTCCAGACTCTTGCTCGACTCTCTGATTGCATTGCTCTGCAAAACGAGGTGACCATTAAAGTCCAGTTACCAGCCCCCCTCCCTCCCAAAGGCAAGTTCTCGCCGATGCATGAAGTTTAAAGCACGTAACGTGGAGGACGCCCACAACTGCTTAAAGCAGAGATCAGGCAACTGACAACCGTTCCGATCATCGATGCTACGTCGTTACCTTTTTCTTAACAAGTTCGGGATAGTAAAACTCCGGACAGCGCCTCTGATCCGGCTCAAAGAGGGCCAGAGCCAAGCGTAGGCTGGTTTCCACCTTCCCGTTGTGCAAGGCAGCTGTAACAGCGGTCTCCTCTTTGGATGGGATCTTTAGCAAAGTTGTAGGCAGCGGCACGTTGCTGGAGAGGGTGGTCAGCTGGATCCTCCGTAGCTCAGCCATTAAGTATAGCCTTACCTGTCCACCTCTCCCCCTGTTACTCTCTAGCTTCCGTCTAACGAGAGGAAGATTAATTCAGAAATGATCTTACACCGCGCTCAGCCAATGATCCGGATCTCTTTATGTGCACGGTGCCAGCTTACATCTCGAAGCTGAGTTTCAATTACCCGATACCCTGTGACAATTCCCTCCTTCATCCTTAGCCGGCTCTCTACAGAGAAAACACACGTCGCCTAACGTTAGTTCATATCGAGCCACATTTCGACAGATGGGGGCATGCGGGAAATGAAGCATTATCCTGGTACGCCCAGCTCTTGGACCACGATGATTAAATAGAAGCTCCTAAACGGACCGGAGCTGCGGCGGAGCGCTAATTCTCAATGATTTCATGAGTGTCCATGGCCATGAAAACATGCCAGCCTAGGCTCAATGGAGCCGCTTAAGATCGTCCTTGCCAAATACTTCGATGACACCCTGAGCCCTGCGAGAGACACAGCCTCTCAACAGAATAATGATCTACTTTGTATCTTTAATTCATACTGGCAGCTGCTGCAAGTCCAGTCCATCCTCGGTGATAACAGGCATTTATGTTGAATACTATAAGGAATTGCCACTACAATACCAAAGTACTTTGATCGTCTATTTGAAAGCTATAACCGATATCCATAGAATAAGTGTAACAGTTATTCGTTGTATGGTTTGCGCCTTATTTATCTTCCCATGCAGCAAAACCATAGCCTGTCATTTCGTCATCATGTTGCGCCGCGTCGCGCTATAGTGTGTATATGATCGCAAAAATGTGGCATTTTCTTTCCGGACATTGTCGCCTAGTGGGCAATGCTGCAATTTAAATCTTTCGTATGCTTCATGAAAACATAGGAAATTACTCCTATATAACATTACTGGAAGTAATGATTGTCCGTTATTAAAAGTTTTAATTTAATGGACAACAAAATAAGGTTATCGGAATATTTATATATCAATTTTCTGTCTGTTAAATCAAACTTTCAATAAACTATGGAAACACCAAATTTAAAGTAAATTTCAATTTTTGTTCTTTTTCTCTCAAGATAAAACATATAAGGGGGTGGCACCATGGTCCATGGCTCAGTGGTTAGTACCTGGACATTTGAATCCCACCTATGCCTGGTCTGTATAGAATTTGCATGTCCTCCCTGTGATGCATGGGTATCCTTTCGCAACCTAAAGACATGCAATTAGGCTATATGATATTTATAAATTGCCGGTGGTGTGTGATAGTTTGTGTGTATGTGCTCGGCAATGAACAGACATCTTATACAGTGTGTCCGTCAGCTTTGTGCCCAGGTCAGGTGTCTCTAGCAGTGTCCAAAAGGGTTAAATCCTGTGATTGGCAGACTGGACATATCACCCTTGGGCTGTTGAGTCTCTGAGAAGAGCTTTGACTCTGGGCACGAGAGCAGTCCCTTTATATCCTCCCTGTTTTCCAGAAACATGTCTCAAATCCCTAATTTCCCTATAACCTTGAGCTGGTACCAGGTGGAGATGTGATCTTGCTCCCTAATTGTCTCCTTTCTTTGTATTCCAAATTGTCATTGATTGTTACTAGGAGTTGTTATTAGATAGGGACTTCACCTCTTTCATGGGGTTGAATTCTTTAACTTGGTTCTTATTTTTATGGCCTTGCTAAGGTTCCGGTTTCCCTGCTTATCATTTACCACATGATAGATAGGTAGATAGATACTTTTGTAGTGGAGGCTGCTTGGCGGGGTCTGGCCTGGCAGACCTTAGGCGTTGCGGGGACCGCTGATAGCTTGAAGGACTGTAAATATAGTGGAGACCACTGTTAGGAACACTCTCCCTGCGCTGGTTTATGGATTTAGGCTGTATGTATCTCGGTGAGTCGGCCAGAATACCGCTTAGGTCAAAGATCCTGGGAAATCTTTATTCAGGTTCAAGCTAGGCAGATTACACCAATTCTCTTAACACAAACTCTGAACACTAATCTATAGCCCTCAAGTGCACTCGCTTTGGGAATCCTTTCTATTCCCCCAGATTCCGCTCTAGTCTGCTAATTGGTCTGATATCACTTGATATATACTCTTCAGATCCCATCACCTTGGTGATGGGAATGCTTCTATGGCTAGGGTTCCACATTCTAGAACAAAGAAAGGAGGGCAATGGAACACAATATTCTGCCTGAATTCTAGGAGCCTGAGGGCCTTTTCTACAACTTTAATCTTGAAGGATATCGCAGGTTTATAGTAGCACAACACATACATTTGACAACAAAGAAGACATTTACACAGTTACAAATAATAACCACAATAAACAGTAAAAATGCAAGGACTGTCAGAGAAAAGTATTACATGAAATTCTGTAATAAATAAATAGCAAATAAGTAGTATTTCACAATGGTTGTACAGCAAGTAAAGGAGTATTCTGTAAATGGAAATGTGCCCAGCAGTTTGGATCCATTCTGACAGATGGTCATCCCCTCAACCCCACAACCATAGGGTGACTCGTGTGTAGAGTCTAATGGCTGAAGGCAGCACACATTCAATAAACAAATATTTGAGCAGCAAGGTGATTTCTAACACCCACAGCTTTGTCTGATTCATTTAAACAAAACTCATAATTGTTACCAAAGGACAACCCACATTTTCTAACATCAGTCTTCTTTGCCAGGTTACCTGTGACATGACTGCATGTACAGTAGAACACAGAGAGTTTGCACTGTTGGCATGGTGTATAGCAAACATAATAGATTCACATATTCCCTAAATGTTGCAGCTGTTAATAACTGTTACATGGAACAAATTGACATTATAGATTGGCCAGTAAATGTGAACTTGGTTAAAAGGTTTATTTTGTAGGTACTTTTCATAATTTATCAGTAATAAACACTGAAATCATTAAGCAAAATATTCCATTTTTTTGAAGAAGCCTTCCAAAATGAACACTCAGGAAACCATGGCATTATTTGACAAATCACCTTTAATTGTTTACTGATAATGCCATTATCAATAAGGTTGCAAAGTGGCCACAACCACAAAGAATAACAGGCACACCACACAGAGAACTCCACAAAGGTTACCACACACTGTGTAGATTTTTCAGTTTCAGTTGTCCTGGGAATGTGATACTTTCCAATCATTTTGCAGAGTACGTTTTTATTTGTTGTTAGCTGAGATGTGCATCAATTTCTCACTATCTAAGCAGAAATTTGAGTACGTTAAAACAAAATGGCACAATTATCCATGATTACCTAAACATCAGCAAGCTAGTCGAGTGCCTACTGCACCTTTGCTATGATGGTGCTGTAAACAAACAACACTTTCACAGTAATAATGCTGCAGACCCATGGAAAGCCTTAGGAAAAAGGCATAAATTAGCCAGTCACCTTTCACAGATGGGGGTGTCTGCTGCTCAATGACACTGATGTCTGCATGTTTGAATCAGTCTGGTTGAATCCATTAAGTGTGTGATGCCTCCACATGTGTCAAGCTCTACTGATACTGAGTAGTAATACTATTCTATTCCACTAGGCAATGCAGAATAAAAAAATGTAATTTTGTTGTGGAAGTTGTCTTTGAGCAATAGAGTGATGTATAACTTAGGGGTTAGTGCTTTGTGCATACATTCGGAAGGTTGGATCAAATCCTGTGGCCAGCAAATTAACTGACTTTGGGCTCTTGAGCAAGGTCTTTAAACCCTAACTCCTCTGGAGATGTGGGTGACTCTGGTCTCTGACCACACGTTCTCCTCCATTTTCTGTTGCTTTGGAGAAAAACATCTGCTACACGCATTAATGTAATTAAATTGCTTGCCCAGACTACAACAAACATGGCCATTCTCTTAGCACTTACTGGTACACTGTTAATGACATTCAATGTATTGTCTCACAAGTTATTCAGAATTAATTTGATTTATTTTGTTTCTGGCATGGTCATTTACGTGGAAAATAGGAAAAATAAAAATCTGATTTATTGACTAAAGTATTCTTTATATGTCATTGTCGTAATTTGTCAAAAATTTACAAATGATATAATTTTATAATTTCTAATCTGTTTACAAGGATTTGCTGTCTAAACAAGAAAATCATGATGGGAGGAATAGTGAAACATGATAACGAGAATTATTTATTTATTCGTTTAGAGCAAATATTTGTGTATTTGTGTTATATGTCATCCCATGTGTACCCAGTCTTGTGCTCTGCAACGGCTTGGTATCCCACCCAGGTGCCCTGTGATGGACTGGCATCCCATCCAGGGTGTACCCCAGCCCTGTGCACTGAGATGGACTGGCATCCCATCCAGGGTGTACCCCAGCCCTGTGCACTGAGATGGACTGGCATCCCGTCCAGGGTGTCCCCCAGCCCTGTGCTCTATGCTGACTGACTGTTTTCCCCACCTGGTCCAGCACTTAGAAGCTGGATGGATGAAAACACTTTAAAGCAAGGTAACTGTACTTGTTCTTATTTTGCTGACTGGTAGAGGACCCTACAACAAAACTGTACATTTATCGTCGGCAGTACTAAATATGTGTAGTACCTGCCTTTGATGAAATGGGTAAATAGGTCTATTAGTGCATTTGCAAAGTTCTCATTGAAAAAGTTGATGTGTGTTTTACATTGATGTGTTGAATTTGTGTTTTTAAAAGCAGCGTTCATTCAAGGGCTCGACATCAGTCACCATCGAGCTTTATGTTCACCTGCAAGAGTCCTCAGATTCTTGTTATCGTCACATCCTGCATTCTGGTTTACTGGTCTACGTGAGGATTACTGCGCTGCGTGCTGCTGTCATGCAACTGCATTCACTGGGGACCAACCTGCTCGCGACGGTGCTGCTCATAGACTTTCTCTCTCCTGGCTATAACAAGTACTCAACTGTGTTTTGGAAAAGGAAATAAAAAAAAATCTTGCTGATAAATAGTCGATGTGAAGCCGTAAGCAATGCAGAAATCATTGAATTACTTATGCATGGTGGAAGATTGCATTGTTTCGAGGCATAGCAGATGTTATTCTTATAATGCCGTGGGACATTCATTATTTATGCCTTCATTAAATCGGAATGAGATTGATATTAGGTGGTCAGACATAAATATACTCAAACTATTGCCCCACGCCGTACCCTCGAGAAGGTGCTTTGGTTCCGTTCATTGGTAGCTTGTATCCAACCAAATTTATTAACACAATTTTTGTTGGATAATAGGATAACAGAATCATAAAGTACCAGATAGTGGTTTTAGATGGATAATAGAATAGGATGTCTTATTGGTCCTTAAAATTGGAGTTATTTATTATAAACATTTTAGGTTATTTAAGGTCGATCTATTTTATGAGGGATTATAAGCCAGTATAATAGCACAGCATGAAACTGGTTAATGATAGCAATAATAGAAGAACGAAGTCTAAATTGTACGAAAATGAGCTTAGCTGAAGTGACTCTTTTCACACAGTCGCAGTCACTCGGTGACTGAGCGGAATGTGCTGGTTTTGGTGGACTAACATAGAGCCCTTGGATCCTGGTCCTCTGCTTTCTGTTGTGTGATGGACTGGCATCCCATCCAGGATGTACCCCAGTTCTGTGCCCTGTGATGTGCTGGCATCCCATCCAGGATGTACCCTGCCTCACATTTCCTAAGATTGACAGCAGGTTCACCATGACATTGTACTAGTAAATGGTTACATAAAATGGATGGGCAGCATTGCAAAAATAAGTTATTGTACTTGTGGTGATCTAGGGATGCCAGGAGGAAGGAGGCACAGCTTGAGTCAGTCAATAATTAACCACTTCCTGGCATAAAGGGGAAGGATCAAGCCCGAGAGGGGAGAGGACAACTTGTCGGCCCATGCAGGATAAGCCATGAGGGCAGGCTGGACGTTGGAGGGATGAGGAATGAGGGAGACAGCCGCCTGTCAAGGAGAACAACTGTCTCTTGGGACCGTGCATCCATGTCTGGTCCTGCCCTGATGTCCATCGGCCCTGTTTGTGGTGTTTGTCCTGCCTTAACGTCCAATGAATGAATTGCATCTGCAACGCTGGTGGTCTGTGTCTGTCCCTTAACATTAAGTTATCTTTACATGTACGTAAATTTATTATTACCAGAGTTGCAATGCTTTTTTCTGGATATCTGGAATTATATGAATTGGGATTTTAAGATATGTGGGAGAAATGGGCTTTGTAATTCATAATATAAAAGAAGTTACTGGAATGCAGTAGACGTACTTGACTCAGAAGTGAAAGCAGTCGCAAAATCAATGGTTAGAGGTTTGTGCATTTTTTAAAGATTGTTTAAAGGTTTGCATTTTTCACATGCAGAGATTTTCACATGCAGGTTGATCTAAAGATAATGACATTATGGGAAGATTGGCTATTTTGTCCAAATTTAACAGTCATAATAAAAATATCGTTGTAACTATGAGAATTTTAAATTTTACTAAGAAACTGTCAGGTATATCATTGTTGAGAAATTTTATAACTGTTAGTATTCTAGATCATTATTCAGATCAAAATATTTATCATCGCCACATCGAAAGCATGGAGTTTCACCAGCTCATCACAACACATAATGTGCATGACATGGAGATAGTCTTGAGGACATGTTATCCTGCTAAACCCTCACTCTTTACCTCATTTTCTGTTCAACACAATTCTTTTGTGAGATAAGCCCTGCAGACTGTAGCAGCTTATTAGAATTTTTGCAAAGGCAGCTTCTGGAAGGGTAAAGTGACTGTTGCTGTAGTGCCCTGGGGCACAGTGGGCGAATTTGCTGTTTCGCAGCGATTCTGTTGAGTGTTCTCCTCATTCATCTGAGAAACCTCTGTCGACGCAGCCTCAAACCCGGGTGCCATGTTGGCCACATGTATGACGTGCACCCTGTTTCTACCCTTCTTACTGAGGAGGCAGCTGAACACCTTCTTGAAGCCCTTGCGGAAGTGCTTGGACACCAGGGCGTAGACGATGGGGTTGAGGCAGGAGTTGGCGTAGGCCATGCAGTGGGACAGAAGCCTGAAGGCATAGGTGGTCTGGTTGAAGGGGAAGTCTCCATAGAGGTAGCATAAAATCACTACATGGTAGGGTAGCCAGCATATGCAGAAGAGCACAGTTACGATGATGATCATCTTGGTGACCTTGCGCTTGGCCCTCTTGGAATCGGACATGCCGTCAAGAGGGTTCACTGCGGTCCAGAGGTACTTTATCGTTCTAGTATATGAGAGGCTGACGATGAGCACGGGGATGACGTAGCCAAAAACAAAGGTGCAGGTGTCCAGGACTTTACGCTTGTACTCCTCCCAACCGGGGACACACACGTTGCCGTTGGCGAAGTCGATGAGACCATAGTAGCTAAGATAGGGCCCCGCAAAGACCAGTGAGAGGCCCCAGATGACTGCCATGGCAACCATTGTGTTGAATGGCGTTCTGAGCTCCCTGGAGCGCAGAGGGTAGCGGATTGCTAGGTACCTGCACAACAAAGAGAAATGGGCTTAGGATGCTAACAGTATTAGGATTACACTATGGGTTTGTTCTGTTCATCCAGAGCAGGTGCACACAGCGTGAGTAGAGTGTTTCATATGAAAGTCTGAATGTTCTCACATTAGGGTTACTTGCTTATATATGTATACAGTGTGTGTGTGCGTGTATGTGTGTGCGTACCATGTTTTTTTTACATTGTAGAGACAAACTGTCCCCATGCAGGAGGTAATAAAAACTTGATATTTTTACCTTGTGGGAACATTTGTCAGGTCCCCACAAAGGAAAACTCAATTTTACAAAAATCTGTCAATGCAATCAAAAAAACAAAAGAACCAAAAAGTCTTGTGTTTTGTCTGGTTACTTATCATTACGATTAGGGCCGGGTAAGGGTTAGGGCTGTGATAGTTAGGATTAGGCTTAGGCCTATAGAAATGAATGGAAGGTCCCCATAAGGTTAGAAATACAAAAGTGTGTGTTTGTGTATATATAATTGCATGTAAAAATCCATACATGCATCCATCCATGATCTATGCATGTAATCCAATACAAGGTCGCAGTAATTACTTATAAATGTTTTTTAATCATGTTAAATTCTTAATGGTATCAAAACAGAGCAAAGAAAATTATGGTCTATAGGTAGGTCATGAATAATAGATGAAGATGATGATGATGATGATGATGCACCTGCATCTCTCCTGATCACTTCTACGTGTCATTTGGGACATTCTTGAGGACCATGGCTGAAGCTCTCCTATCTTTTCATGCTTTTCCTGCAGTAAGTCTAAGTGTAATTTAATGTACTGCCTTACTAATGGACACATTTAGGTATTAATAATTCATTTCTGTATTCCAAGAAAGTGACAGTATTTTTGTCTTAATGATCACATCTTGTAATGGCAGTAAATTTATGGCATCGAACTCCACGCACTTCAGTAATAACAACAACCATTGCGGTCTTGCAATAATCATGCATGCCACTTTCATATTTAAAATTGTCAGGTAACGTTTTCCAGCTGGCTGCTTCCCAAATCCAGCTGAATATGACATTTAAATAATATAGCAGGGTGTATGTTTTGTGTCTTGTTAATATTAATGTATCTGGGGCAAGTTTTTGTCAGTGTCACTTTTCGATTCTTTCATTAATAATTCAAAATTACTTATGTCGATATTTCTTTTGCTTAGCCCACTTTAACATGACTTTTAAAGACACACTCTACATCACTTATCCGAAATGAGGAGCCTTGGCGTACCTGTCGACAGAGACGGCGGCAAGAGTGAAGCTGCTGGCGTACATGGTGAGGTTGATGAAGAAATGGACCGCCTTGCACAGGAAGGAGCCAAAGACCCAGCCCTCCAGGGAGTAGATGGTGGCCTGGAAGGGCACGCAGAAGATGATGAAGAAGAAGTCGGCCACACTCAGGTTGAGGATGAAGAGATTGGTGGTGTTGTAGCCCATCTGTCCGTTCCTGAGGAGTACGGCCAATACCAGACTGTTCCCGATGGTGCCGAGCAAGAAGATGAGGGAGAAGACCACGGATACTATCAGAGTGGCTGGGTTAAGCTGGTAGCTGTCCGACATGTTCCAGTGCCCTCCCAGCTTGCTGAAGCCTTCCTGCTCTGCCATTTAAGATGGAGCAGGGAGAATGCGTCACTCCAAGTCCTGTAGGACAGGTGCATTAGTTTTAAGATACGCAGGATCCATAATGTGGACTGGGGACACAGCTGTGCTAATTTGGTTTTGGATGCTGTGTTTTTTCACTCATCAAAACCTCGCTGTGATTTTGTGGCTGAAATGGTTAATGTTACTACCTTCTGAGAAGGAAATCTCATGATTCGGGTGACGTCATTGATTGCCCCCATTGGAGTTGTTGCATTCATGTTAAAATTTGTCATATCAATCTGATGATGTTTCAAAATTAAAGGCATATTTATCCTGTAATTTGATCAGGTATGAATAATGGATTGTATGAGTTATTGAAGAGATTCCGTAATGAACCTCAGTGCTTCTGGAGAAAGAAGCCATTTATGTAGCAAACAGGAATAGGTGCAGAGTTACATGACAGCTATTAAATATAACAGAGAAAATCTAACTCTCAGTAATAACTCTTCATAAAAGAGCTGAAGTTTGTAATGTCGTGTTTGATAATTTTATGGGCAAATGGTATACACAGCGTTTGTTAAGAGAATGCATTACCAGAAGTTTTGTTTGAGCAAACAAGTGCATAGGTGACTGGTTGACTGGTGTTATTTTGAAAATTCTGCTGTTTTCTTCTTTTATGTGTTGATAAAAAATACTGGCTTTGAAGACCTGAAACATCCATCAACCTCCACCATCGGCCTCAAAGCCCGTGAAATTCCCCATGAGAATTGTATTGTGAAAAAGTAACTGTGGTACTTCCCTCCTCTCGCATTTCCACGTGACATTAAGTTATGCAATTATCTTTTATGAGAAAAAGGAGAAAGGGTTTTTTGTCCCAAAGCACCTCATAAACCTTAAGAAAAGCGCACAGGTTGCAATAAAAGTAATTGGTGTAACATTCCCACACACAACAAAAAAGAAAAGATAAAAGACAGAAATAAAATCACCAGAGAATGAGTCTAGGGTGCATATATAGCAGTTTACAGCTGTATTTTAAAAAGTCAAATAAATTCCCTTTAGCTTTTTCCATCAACTCATAATAGCAAGATAGCAATAGCATTTTAACTTTGGAATTACTCACCCTAGTTTATTTGTTTTTATATTTTGATTTAAAGCAGGTGCATTTTTTGTCGTTATTTTCTAATATTATCTATATTTTTGGGAAAATTGTTTAAAAGCATACAAGTAAATTTAATCTGACATCTGTGAGTCACACTCACTGTCTGATTTTTCAGGCCATCAAGCCACTGTCAGAGCAGATAAATCACTGATCAAAGCTGAATATCATTATTGTTATTGCTATACTCAATGGCCTTTAGTCCCAATGGCTGTGACAGTACATGGCTTTCCCTAAGCAGGTGTTTTCTTCCATTTTGGTTTTTTTTTTTGCAGTAATTTATTCTGTGAATCACTATTGGCAGAATTCTGTGAGCTGTTTGAAGACGTAGGTCAGTAGGAGCACAGCCTTGCACCTCCAGTACAGCGAGCTTGATTCTCACACCAGCTGCATGTGGGTTTGGCCCGGACATCTGTGCCTTTGAATGGGCTTTGGTGTGGCTGGGAGCCCTGTGCATTCAGCCAGCAGATGGGTCTGTAACCGTTAAAATGTTCAGCGATAAAACTGCATGCATGTTCCTACTGCCCGTCTCTAGTCATGCAAATGTTTTTTTCTGTGCACAATTTGACTGTATTAGATTTATAAAGGAAAATCAATTTTACAGAATTCATTTTTATGTTCTATATATTATCTGCTAAGAGGCAAATAGCTTAATATTTCAAGACTAACTTTGGGTGGATTTTTTTCGTAATAACTTTTTACTGCAAAGCAGAAATTAAACTAATTATAATGGACATCAGTGAGGTTCATTTAACAAAGGTGCCTGTTAAAACTGTTTAATGATGTACAATCCAGTTGCTACTAGCAATAAGAACTGTGGAATACATACATAAACTTACAAACCAGTATAAAGTTATACTGATTTTTCTGTATAAATGCACATTTGCCATCTGAAATGTGAGCCAAATTAAACTGTGTGTTGCTGATCTGATGCTTTAACACTTTTGTAATGGAATGAGACACCTGTCACATGTACTTAATAATAGTGTTCCAGTATGTTCTTCACGGCTCAGTGGCTCCTCCCTAGAGAAAGTGTGGAGAAGAGAGAGTCCTTTTCCCTGATGGCAACATTGTGAGCAAATCAGTCATAACCCACAACAGGAGACCTGACACTTTTGACAGCTTGGATTTATTGTGCATATCCAAAACTGTGATTAATCTCTTCGTTAGAGCCGTCTCGCTTACCAGATAGACACAGACAGGGAACAGAAAGCAGCTTCCTGCTGTTGATGTAGATATCTCCTACAGCTCTGGCACAATTCCTTTCCTGGTGTCAAAAACCCTGGCTTAATGTTCAAAGTTATGTTGATGCTACGGTATCAGTACAGTGTGGTGAAATGTACCCGTAACATTTGGTCAAGGCTTCTAACCATGAAAGCATCATAACAGCATTTATTTATGCCAGAAATGTGTTCCTGTTTTCAACGTGCTGAAAGTCCCCTGTCTATTTAACACTGTGTTTAAGTTTTGTCACTCGTTAGACAATGGAGAAGGACACAGAACGAAGTGAACTGGAAGGGTTGTGATGTCAACCATGCAACAATCACACATAATTCACTGGCATATATTTTGAAGTCTTTGGTATGAAGCCTTGTGCCCTGCAATGGAAACCCTGCATAGGACAAGCCATTCGGAAAATGGATGAATGGATGGTATTAAGCCTTGCACAGTAACTGTTTGTAAAGTATTCATTACAAGTTTAAAAGCATAGATAACACAATGTTCAAAATTCAAGTGCATCAATGTTTATTTTGCAAAATATTCCTGCGATATTCATTACAAAGTGCCTTGCAACTGATCTTCTTTCGCCAGGGAAAATATCTTTCTATCTTTTTTTTCCTGTGAAAGTCTTATGTACTGTATGTGTCAGAAACAGGTGCATTTCAAAATGCCAGAAAGATGATGGCAGTAATCTCAGGTCAGCAGCAGAACTGAAATACCACACAGCTAATCTATGGCAGTAGTTTGGGAAATGAAAAGCACCGAGTACAGATTAAAAACCACAAGCACAAGTACACAATTCACAGTCATGAAAGAAATATGCATATCAAATGACTATTTTTCTTCAGTCGGCTTAATATTTTAAAAATATGCCTTTATTGAGTCCAGCAGAATCCATTTTCATTGTTCATTAGTTCTTTTAATAATTCCTTATAAATAAGAAAAATTAGCTAAATCATGTAAGACAAAGATAAATTGTAATGCCAAAGGAGTTAAAATATTTTATGGAAACAATTTAACATAAAATTTGTTGCGATATGAGGACTCACCAAATTTGCAGATACTTTCATGCAATCCATGTTTCTGCTTCTCCTTGTGTTTCACTGCACTGCGTTCATTTCTCCTTATACATCCCATAAAATATCTGATGTGTAATCCTGGTCTCCACTTCAGAAGGTACTGTTCCTTCCCCTCTCACCCTGCCTTCCACCCTGCTCTCTCTCTCTGTCTGCCTCACGCATACACGTGAAGGCTCCACCTCTGTGTTTTCCCAATCCTCAGTGGCACACATTGAAGTTATAGAATCCTGCACAGATTCCTGTACTATAACAGTTGGACTAGAGGGTTGTGAGTAATTTATGCTGTTACCAAGACAATACTATTACCAAGAGTGCAAGTTGTACTGTAAATGGTATCAGTGAATGTAGATGACTTTTTCTGATTTAGATTTCTGATTGTTAATTTTTCTTTGCCATGAGGTGTTCTGAAGAATATGTTTACTGCAGGCACGTCGTTCATTTTTCTGCTTTGTATACGGAAAATACATTTGGTGCACTCATTAAAAAAAATGAGTGTCTGAAACCGTAAACTGTCCAGAGAAAACATTATGGCCACCCCCAAGGATAACAACAGGCTCTTCCCAGCAGCCAGATGGCAAACCTATAAATGTACAAATGAGAAAGGGGATATAGAAGGACATACAGGCATATGCTGACCATAATCAGTTGTGCTGAATGCTCCAGGCCACTTGTCCATCCTGGTGAGCCAGGTCCACCCTTTCATGATGACTGTCTACCCTGAAGACTTATGTTGGTTCTAGCAGGATAATTCCTCTTACCATGGCACTAGTAATGTGTGCAAATGGTTTGAGGAGCATGACAGAGACTTCGGCCTACTATCTTGGCCACCGTGTTCGCCAGATGTCATTTTTATTGAACATCTGTTGGATTTACTTGATGTACCAGATCGACATTTGGAATCACCAAGGACGCTTGATGTTCCGTGGAACACTTCAGTGTTAGCATGGTAAAGCATCCCTGTGGAAATGCTCAAAGTCATCATTGAATCAATGCCTTGTCACAGAGCTGTTGTATTGGCTTGAGGAGCATGACGGTGACTTCATCTTACTATCCTGTCCAGCACTATTGATGATATGTAGGATTACTTTGACCCACAAGTTTGGCATTTGGAACCACCAAGGATTCTTGATGCTCACTGGAGGCTCTGGTTTCAACATGGTACAGCATCTCTGTGTGAACATGCAGAGACCTCATTGAATCAATGCCTCACCATATAGCTGGAGTATTAGCTGCACAAGGAGGTCATCCCACATAGGCTACTAGGGGAGCTTTTTGTTTAACTTTAGCAAGCTGAAGTCACTGTCATGGTCCTTGAACCATTTGCACAAAGCAATGTGCAAGTAAAACTTAGAACCAATGAACATTGTCAGTCGGCATCTAACACCTCAGGAGTAGATGGGGCTAAGGGCCAAGATCATGGGTCCAATGATGAAACAATTACTCTGCCCGGATTTGAACCCATAGCTTTCCAGACACACACAGATTCCTAATCTACTGAGCTACACCCCTCCTTTGAACGTCATAAAAATAACTCTGTTTATATTGATGCTCCAACATGATCTCTAATGAAAATTTCAGTGATTTCCTGCCAAATAATAAAGTGTGATTATATTTCTGAATTTTTCATAGCATATTACTTTGAGGTATAATTCATTATATTATTACATATTTATTTAACTTCCTTGACATATTTTGTGTATTATGCACTCACGGAGGGACACAGTGGCTCAGTAGTTGGCGCTGTTGCCTTGCACCTCCAGACTCGAGGTCTTAATCCCACCTCTGCTCTCTGTGAATAGAGTTTGCAGGTTTCTTCCAGGTTCTCACGTTTGCCTCTGCAGTCCAAAGACATGCTAGACATCTATAGGCTGCATGACTTTGGACATAAAAAGATACATTACACTGAAAGATGCAGAAAGTATGCACACCTGACTGACAGAAAGCCAAAACCAAGAGAAAAATCAAGCCCTGCTTACTCATACACCCTTGCCTCATGAAGAATGCATTGGATTCCTCCAGTGGTTTTAATTCCACCCAGCTGATCCCATTTAAACTCTAATGAAGCACCTGGCATGAAAAGGGTCAGCTGGGTTTTATTGTCAGTGTCACCTGTAGGCATAATCCTGGTAATCACTTGCGTCGGAAATGAAAACGATTGACGTCAGATTTATGGAGAGTGCAGATGTTTCTCACCCGCTTGCACCCTCCAAATGCTTGTAGTTAGCTGCATGGTGACCATATTAACTACGTTTGCTTGGTGTGTGAGAGAGTGACTGAGGGGTCCGTCTCTCGTGGGATTTCTGTGTTTGCTTGCTTTTTGATTTTTCAGGATGTTTGCTTGATTCATCTGTTACTTACATCATAAAAGAGTAAATAATATTAGCCCCTAGCCTTCGTTGTGCCTCCTGCTGATACACACTATCATTTTAATAACATTTCAGCACTAAAGTTTTTGTAACAAAAAGCATTTCTCTCTTGATATTTTGACTTTCACCCAAGCACATAGCTTTTTAATAACAATGATATTGGAAATATGGCAACGATTCAAAACAGCAGATTAAGCTATCTGAAAGTGTCCTTTGAGAAAGATTTTCACAATGTGATTGTCACACTGCATTGTCATTGTATCACATTTGTATTCACAGATAGTAGTCTCTCGGGAGGCTTTAGTTTAATAATCTACACAGCTGCTGTTTCTGCCATAAAACTGCACAGTGTACTTTTGTTCCTGGACAGGCCTTGTAAGTGACAACTTACTGCTTTAACATTTCTGGACCAATAACTTCAAAAGGCAGGAAATATGTAGAATACAAAAATCCTGCAATGAGAAAATGACAAAGACTAACAAGAATACATCTGAAAAAAAAAACAAAACTACGCATCGTATGAAGAAAAGGTCATATAGTAAAAATATTATCCTGAGTTCAGGATACATAGTGTGCAGTAAGAGTAAAACACAAATTAAAGATGCAGAACTGTTGGATACAGGATCGACTTGACATTTAAATAATATTTCAGGATGTATCCAGGAATGATTTTAATGGTGAGAACATCTAGCCCAGGATGAGGGAAGGCTCATTTTATCTGTTGCCAGATAAGGCAAAACCAATTTAAAACAGTAAAAGAGGCCACCATGTTTTACGGTAGATTACCGTAAAGCAGCTAACCACGGCTTTCAGGAAGAGATAAAAACTTCACACAGGCTAAGCATTTGAAAAGTGAAACAGCCCCAGAAAAGGTATAAGATTATATAGGGCAATTTATCAACAGTTATAGCTATGTAAGACTGGAAATGGACCTCTTAACATTGTTTTTACAAAGTTATGTTAGGATTAGCATATGATTGAGTGAATTGAACAACCTGTAGACAGATTATTCTAACAAAAAATTGCAAAGTATGCCAAAGCAGTTGAAAGAGAACTAACTGTCAGTTAATGTAGCACGCAGCTCTCAAAGGCTGTTTATTCATTTAGTTTAAATGATGAGTGTAATCAAAAGCACACACAGAGCAAAATTCAACCAGAGAAAATTTAGGAAGCAAACAAGCAAGCAACAAAATCAATTTATTAATGCTTTGTGGTCTCTGGCAGACAGAAAACATAGATGTGGAAATGGGTGTCCTGCAGACAGAACTACAGACACAGAGATGGGACTGGTACAGTCTTAGATTGGTTCAGATCTTATCTAAGTGGGCATAAATATTATGTTGCACTTGGTTCCCATGTCTCAATGCACCAAACTATCATATTCGGAGTTCCCCAAGGCTCAATTTTAGGCCCTATATTATTCAATCTATACATGCTACTGCTGTCAAGTATAATAAATAAATATAAAATCAGCTTCCATCAGTATGCAGATGACACACAGTTATATCTGTCCTTAGCTCCTGATGCTCATGGGTCTATCTGCTCCTTAGTTAAATGCATTGATGACATAAACTCTTGGATGTCTCAAAACTTTTTGCAACTGAATAAGGAAAAAACAGCGATGCTTGTTATTGGGAATAAAATACAGAGGAAGGAAGTACTGGTGTATTTAGAATCAATGTGTCTGAAAGCCAAACAACAAGTCAGGAATCTGGGAGTCCTTTTCAATGGCAATCTTGGCTTTGAATAGCCATATAAGCACATGGGCTCTATCAAACAAAAATAATTCACAACTGCAACCAGTGTGGTAGGTGGGGTCAGTCATAATAGCAGCTGAAATGAAATGCCATACATTAGTAATTTCAGTAATTTTCTGCAAGCAATCTGCAGTTACGGAACACTACATCTATTTGTCAAAAGTCTTAACAGCGAGACATTTTGGTCTAAATAAAAAACAATATGTTTGTCACCAAACTCCCTTAATACATCCATCCCTGCAATAAAGCAGTGAGGTTGTGGCATTATGATTTGGGGATGCTTACGATAGCTGGGGCAGGTGTGGGAAGATCAAAGGCGGGACGGATGGAGCGGAGCATGTGCAGATTTCAGAGAAAAGCAGCTTCAGTCTGCCAGGGGGAACCAGAGAGTGGGCAGAGGATGGAACTTTTATCACTTCAATGACCTGATGCACAAAACAGAAGCAACAATGGACTGGCTCTGCCAGAGCAGAGTAAATATTGTACACTCACACGGCCCAGGGGTGTACCATACAAAGGTGGTAAGGCTTTCAGATTGAAGATCCCCTGTCAGGGTTGAGTAGAATAGAGAGGGAAAAAGTGTGTATAACTCTGTACTTATAAATTCAGCACACTGTATATAGTAAGAACTTCAATGTTCCACTCTAGGGTTTTCACAATGGGTGTTTACCATTGATGATGTCTTGTATCAGTCTAAATTCTCACCACGAACAAAATAAATTTCCTAATAATGTGCTCTTTATTCTAATCTAGTCACTTCATTATGCTGTAATTCATTGGCTAAATTATTTGTAAATCAGCTCCACGTATGCTGTATTGTATACAGGACCTCCATTTGCGCAGGTGAAACAGACTTTTTGTACAAGCTCATTTACTTTTCTGAAGTGTAAAGTGAGCTATTGTTTCCTTAGCCTTCAGACACTGCCTTATTCCGACATGGCCTCCATCTCCACAAAGTTGAGGGTTGAACGTTAGAATAGTGAAGTGGTTTAGGTTTGTTAGATAATGCCTCATCATGAATAGGCAGCAGATTCAGCCTTAGGCTTCTGCTGAACCTTTGGCATCCTTCAACTATGGAAAACGGGTGCAGATTGTTTCTACCTGAGATGAATACTTTTGTATTGTGACAGCTCAGAAGAACCCACAGCCTGCTGCATTTTAAACATCAGGGCTGCCATCCACAATTCTGAGCTCCTCAGAAACACTTTTCCTTTATGAACTGGTGCAGCTGGTTAGCCCACAAATGTTTGGGTGTCTCATTTATGTGGCAGAGCCCAAATTCAACAGCCTTGTTTGCTTGACTTTCCGTGAAAATCCTGGTGTGAATCTTTGCTTTTATACTTTGATAACAGCATCACAGCATGAAAAATTTCATACCATGAAAAATTTGCAACAGGAGTAGCCAGGCATTGAAATGCAAGATGTGTGGATCACGAGCTTTCAATCACCTGCTTATCACTACAAGAACCATTAGATCCAAATAAGAAGTAGAATCACAGAATTCCTGAAAAATCCCTAAGTCGCATTGACATTAAAATAGGATCGTCAAAGACATAGTAATGAAAAATGTTTTTCAAATAAAGACCTTATACAAATCACAGAGGTTAATTACAGAGTGTACAGTCAGGAATTTGTATGCATTGTTTATTTTAAAATAATCAAAATTACTTTAAAAAAATCCTCGCATTAAGTGCGGCACTCTCAGGTTTGAAATGTACACACTGGTTTCTCAAAAGAATTAATTAGTATTGATCTTTTTGAGACTAATTGAGTATTTATAGATTCAAAGCAATTAGTGTCCATCACATGTGTGATATCTGGTTCTTAGAGTAGGGCAGTTTGCTGCATGACGAATTTATCTTGGTAATAATTCATTGAACTAGTCCAGGCAAGAATGAATGTAAACACCAAAGCAGTTTAATTTCACTTAAGGGAATTGCTAACTTTCTTGCCTTCTAATTAGTGTCAGCTGTGATGATGTTTTTCTGACGACAAACAGTAATAACTAAAACGATGAGCTATAAAAGGGAAATGATGAACCTCACAACTAGTGTCTTTGGATCATAAACCGAAGGAATGAATTACAGGCAGTTTATCCTGTTTTGCCACATATGAATGTTTGATAAAAATAATAATCCTACATTTATATGAAACGCACAAACGGAGCTGGCAGGGTGTTTGAAACCAAGTGTTAATAAAACTGTTTTTTGATAAAGTTCTTTGAAATTTCACACTCATGTCAGCAATCATTGTACAAAATAAGTCCTAATTCTATAGCTGTTTCAAAACCCAGAGAAGGCATTGACAGAAATCCCGAACTTCAGCTGTCAGCAGATTGATTGGTGCAATATGGGGACAACTGACTTTGACTTTTGACAAAACAGAATTACTTTTGAAACCCCAACACAGATCACACGTTGTCAGTGCAGCCCATTATTTGTTAGAGAAGCTGCATCGTTCGGTAGGGTGTTAAATTAAATCCCAGCTGGATTTCATGAGATACACTTGAAATCTCATTAAGGATCCCTCATATTCCTCTACTCATCCCTCTAAAAGACTATGGCTGTAAAGGAACATAAGGACATCTTTTCACTCTACAAAGGAACAGAACTGCATTTCTGCATGCTATTTCAATTCACGGTTTAGGAGAGCAGTTTCAATACTGCAATTAACTTTTTACGAGACCATTTTCAATATTCCAAATAAACAACTGTGTAGGAGAGCAGTTTTGATGTAGCAGCCAGATGGTCTGAGAAGCATCACAGGGACATCAGCTTACAAACCAAAAAAGTACAAAAATATAGCCCACGTAGTAGGTGGCATGTCTTCCTCCTGCCACTAGTACTCCAGCTATGTGACAAGGTATTGATTCAATGACGATTTTGAGCATTTCCACAGGAATCGTGGGATTTTAAATATGGCTTTTTAACACATTACAATATTTATACATTTCAAAGGCAAAATAAAAAAGGCTGTTGTTTTCTATTGGGGTCAATGTAAAGTTGTTATATGGTGCATTGATTGGTTTGAAAGACAGCTGTTGTTTATTCAGAATCATCCTTCATAAATGATAATGTTCCCAGACAAGATTAAACAAAGAGCTCATTATGTCTGTGTCATCTATGCTGCAAGGTTATGAATTTACATCAACAACAACAAAAAAAATCTAAATAAAGCAGATTTTTTTGGGTATTGACTCAAGTGCATCCATGTAAATTGTTAAAAGGATGGCACTTGTAACCCCATAATTCCTTAATTATTATCCTTTTATTATTAAACATATTCACCCTCGTTCTGATGGCACAGTAACATGAAGACTGTTGTTTGAGGTCTTGAAGAAGGCCTTTTGATGTCTGCATTAGGTTCCTTTAAAGATGTGTTCATGGTGACCTCAGTGATGTTACGTTTAATATTACTATTTAATACTTAATGGTAAACTGACCTTTATCTATGTACACCGCAGTCTTCACAATTAAATCAAAACAAAGGAGATGGTTGTTGACCTCAGAAGAACCAGGAGCGAACAGCATCTGTAACTTGTAATCTGTAATCTGTAAAATTATATCGACAAAGCAAAAAGAGCCTTTGTGACAATTATTTGTCTCCCTCTGGTGAGCAAAAGCAAAATTACATTATTTTTTCACACCTCGGTGTATTATCACGAAGACGAAATTCTCATCCTTGGATTATTATGCTTGTATATATAGATATTTTTTAAAACACAGCGTGTGTAAATAACACTCAGAATTCATCCTAGGAAAGGCCAGTTTCTAACAGCATTTCACATTTTTATAGGTTACGTCAGAGAGATTTACTGAACGAGAATTATAATAAAGGACACAAACTGAAATCAATCATGCTCTGTTCTTGTGCTTGCAGGAGTAGAGGCTTCATATAGATGGGTCCGATTTATATATATCTGTACATGTTCTTATTCAATAATATGCAGGCGAAAGATCTTGCATAAGCTTATTTATTTGGAAGTTTAAAGTTCTGTCCGTACACTACACAAAACGGTTCTGATAGCGTTTGTGACAAACATATTAAATAAAGGTTTAGTGTGACACTGTACTTTTCTGAATGTTTTAGGCTGACGATGACAGAGGTGCATCCACTAAAATTTCCTAAGCTTTTCCTTTGTACGTCCGAGAGGAAATGGATATTTCTTGTACTCAGCTTTGCTGCAGATATTGTGAAATGCAAAATTCCAGCTGAAAAAGCTATAATCATAGCTGGTCAACAGCTGTAAGACTCTATGAACACTAACTGGAGATGATCCAGTGGTTTGCAGGCATTGTTCCAGTATCATAATAATAATAATAATAATAATATATTTTCTTTAAAGGCACCTTTTAAAATATTCAAGTCACTTCACAAATGATAAAAATGACAACACAATGACACCAATAAAATCAAACATCATAAAACAGCAGGTCCTGAGTGACCCAGTAGATATACTTAAAGTAAGTATGCCAGCCTAAGTGTCATGTAGTGGACAGGAGACCGACTGAAGGTAACACAGGCCTTTATTCTCTATTGGTATGTTCAGCTCTGCTACGGTACAACGGGGGATCACCAGGGGTTAATCCAAGGGGCAGGAACAGGCAGGAACAAGCAGGAACAAGCAGGAACAGGCAGGAACAGGCAGGAACGGTACACAGGGGCAACATCAATGACCAGACAAGGACCAACAGGACTGGGAAGCCCTCTTAAAGAGAAGTAATGAGGGAAAACGCAAAACAGGTGTGTCCCGTTTAGGACACACTGGAGAAACAGAGGGATCAGGGAGGCAGGGCATGACACTAAGGAGATGCATTTTAACAGCAGTGTTGGAGGACAGCTTTACAGGGAGGACAGGCTTTTGGAGGGCAGGCTGTTGGAGGACTGTTGGGTGGCAATCAGGGGTTCGCGGGGGGCAGCATACTGTATGATACTGGGGAGCGCAGGCACCATGCAGCAGCTGACTGCAATATGTAACACAGCCATGTTCTGGACTTTGTCCCATCTGTTGTCATTCTTGTCATAGTATTCCACACTGCAGGTAGGGTGGATGCCAGTGTAGCCGCCTACCACAAACAGCTGATCCTCCATCACTTCAATCCCGAAGTCTCTGCGTGGTTTGGACATGGGGGCTGTGAAACGCCAGCTGTCTGTCAGTGGGTTGTAAGCCTCCACACTCCGCAGCATTTGAGATTCGCTGAAACCACCCACCTGGGAGATGCCAAATGTCAAGTTTTACAAAGTCAGGTACTGTGTACTTAAAGAATTTCTGGCCTTATTAACCAGGTTCTATAGATCCTGTTCCTGCAAAGACATCCCATTTTTTATAGATGATACAAGTTTAACTGATTTATTTTCAGGTGCACGAAAGGAGTCACTCACTGCATAGACTTCTTCATTGTAGGCATGTCTCTGAGTACACATCGGGACAATTGGGGTCCACTGGTCGGTGAGAGAGCCGTAGCTCTCAGCAGTTGAGAGGAAATCCTTTTTATTGGTGCCCCCACATATGTATACCTATGAAAATCAGAATATTTATGAGGAATTTTACAATTTGCATGACTAGTCATGAAGATCTAGATAGAATAAATCCATTTTTTCTAATGCTTGTTGGATGTATTTAGGGTCCATAAAAACATACCCACTTGCAGTAAGGCTAAAGCCTACCTCAGCAGAGGATGCAGTTAGTTCAACACAAAGCATGTATGGATCACTTAAGGAGACCACTTTATGTACCTTACAAGACTTTGAGTATGGGAGGAAATGCACAAACACAAAGCTGGGGTAGAACTCAACATTCCCACTGAAAATGTGACACCAGGATGCTACCCAAATTGCCACTAATGCAGCTCCATAATGCATGTCAGGTCATTGCAGTTTCATCCAGTCACTTAAGTTTAATGAACTAAACTACTATAAACCTAAATCTGTAACTTTAAAAGAGAACTCCTGATTGGGGAAAATAATCCATTTCAAGGGGGAAATAAGAGGAAACCCAGTTAGTGTCCCCACCACCCCCAGTTCAACTTCCCATGTAGTGCGGCGGCACTGGCATTGCTCCTCTGCTTGCTCATGGATGAGATGACTGTCCACTGGTTGGTCTCGGGATCATGGCATTCGACTATGTTGACGTCTTTCTTGCCGTCAAACCCACCCGTGACATAGGTGAAGCCATCAAGCACAGCCACACGAAACTCGCGACGGCATATATCTGTCGATACTACTGGATACCAGGTCCGTGTAACTGGGTTGAACTTGCAAACATCATTGCTGATAGGTGCACCAATGCAATATATAAAGCCATTGAGATCAACGGTATTTTGGTAGTGCCAGGGTTTCTCCTGTTTCACCGTGACATTGACCCAGCGATTGGCCCAGGAGTCATAGGCTTCAGTTGTATGTACTGATCTGTATTCACCGAATGCCAACAAGATGGCAGAAGGCAGACGTGGGCAAACCAGCAGGTTTTGATGGTCTGGACAAGAGGGGCCATGCAAATCATAAATAACCTTCAGGGTGTCCATAATTATGGGCCAGCACTTCTGACTGTTCTGCACCACGTCGTTGTTCATCACGGTATTCCTCAAGTAGTCAGTATTCATGACAGCCATCCGCACCTACACAGGAAACAACGTGGAGAGAGTTCTCATGAGCTCCTGTGGTGATTTTGCTCTTTATCTCTGGGAAAGAGTAACTCTGAAGGCTAAGTCAGTATTTAATTATCATTTCCACATTTAAATGAGAACAATAAATACAGCCACCTTGAGCAATAACACAGAAATGTGGGGCTTGCGGCTGTCAGGTGCGTGAACAATCCAGCGAAGGATGGCGTCAAACACCGCACCCTCATTGAGCTCGTCCTTCTCGATGAAGTCGCAGAGCTGGGGCAACGTCAGCTCCAAGAACTCCTCTGAGGCTCTTGCAACCACTTCAAAGTTCTGGAGGATGAAGGAGTAGGCGGACTGCCGCAACTCTAAGCAGGAGCAGACCTCAGCGAGTTTCTAAATTCCAGTGCTGTTCTCCGGGCAGAGCTGGTTCTCCAGGAAGTCACAGCAAAACTTTCCAAGACTAAATACGCTGAATTGGTTAGCAGCCATCAGTAAGTTCTTCAAGTTGTCCACTGTGACAGACACCAAGTGTGTACAGGCATATTTGATGATCAACTTCATCATCTCTGGGGATGTATCTGGGATACCATTGTATTGTATACCAATACAACCTCTTTTCTGTGTTATGGCAGCCATGAGTGAACAATGTCCTGGGTAACAATACAGACATGAATCACTTCATAAATCACAATATCTTAAATGAAAAGTTTTCAAACTTTCTTAAACCAGGGTCACTTAAATGAAAATAGAGCAGAGCTAATGATCCCCTACTACGAATGCATGATCACATAAGATACTCAGAGCTCAGGGCAATGGTGGCACATTAATACTCTTGGATAACCTGGCATAGGTGACAATGACATTGTGACAATGTCAACAAACCCAAATCCACAAACCAAAAGAACCACTGAGTGAGGGTCCAAAAACACGGTCATACAGGGTGAATCAGAACACAGGGAGAACGGCTCAATAGAATGCATATTCAATACCTCACAATAAGGTGCGTAATGTGAGGTGCTTTGAAGAAATCAGCTGATTGCTTACAGCTGTGTCCGAACTCAGGGGATGAGCAGTGAGGGTAGGGCATTTGTGGCTGATCAGATGAGGGTGTGACAATTACACTATCCCTCCTCATACTGACATCTAGCTAACGTCACCAGTTCTTCAACGAAACAACATAGTCATCATCCTCTGAGTCCATTCGAACTGGAGCTTAGATGTGTCTTATATTTTGCTTAAAAAAAACTTTACCCTGCCATTTGCAGTTAAAGTTCCAGGAACTGAAAGATGTGCTTTACAGATCTTCCCAAAAGCTGGATGTCTTCCTTGTATTCATCATTCACTTTCAGCTGCTCCTGTCAGGGGTCACCACAGTGGACCAACCGTCTCCATCTCCTCCTGTCCTCCGCATCCCGCTATGTCACACCAGCCACCTGCATGTCCTCTCACTACATCCACAAACCTCCTCTTTGGCCTTCCTCTTTTCCTCTTGCCTGGCAGCTTCATCCTCAGCATCCTTCTCCCGATATACCCAGCATCTCTCCTCTGCACATCTCCAAACTAACGCAATCTCACTTCTCTGGCTTTCTCTCCAAACCGTCCCACCAGAGCTGATCCTCTAATATACTCATTCCTAATCCTGTCCATCCTCGTCACACCCAGTGCAAATCTTAACACGTTTAACTCTGCCACCTCCAGCTCTGCCTCCTGTCTTTTCGTCAGTGCCACCATCTTCAACCCATATAACATAGCTGGCCTCACTACCATCTTGTAGACCTTCCCTTTCACTCTTATTGTGTTCATGAGTGGTAACGGGTAGCAATTTTTTACTGTGATTTAATTAAGGCTTCAACAATTGATGCACGGCCGGAGCAAAGTGAGCACTGTGTAAGGAAGCTAGAACACCGGGAAGGGTCCCTGTCATAATGCTCGGGGTCTGGGAGACACACCGGCAATACAGTAGATGCAGGAAGTTGAGGATCTGCCTCTTCTCTCTTGGCTAAGGCACTCTGGAAAGACCGTATCTCCTGTGCCTGAGTCTGGACTGTATGGGACAGCATCTCAATGGTGGTCTCTTGGTTTCGGGAACAGGTCTAAAAACACAGGAGGAAAAAGAGGAGCCAGGAAGGGGAGTTTATTCCATAGGACAGGTGAATGTCTACGGAGGACTTAGATAGGAACAATGACAGAGCACGGTCATCAGGGAAACCTCCCCATATACTATAGTCTCTTTGATCCAGAAACAGGGAATCCTCGGGTTGGGCACTAGGGAGCCCCCTAGTGGAGGGAGTGGGGAACCATGACAACTGGTCAATCTATGTTCCTACCCTCACCCTCATAGTCACAAGCTATGGGTAATGACCAAACGAACGAGTTCACAAAGAGATGGAGAGATTACGTCTCCCAGCTTCCCTGGGAACACCTTGGTATCCTCCTAGAGAAGTTGAGGAGGTGGCCGGGGAGAGGGACGTCTGGTCATCTCTGCTGGAGACTGCTGCCCCCATGACCTGGACCAGGATAAAGCAGTGGTAGATGAATGAATTAATATATGAATGAATGCACATCATTCAACAAAACAAATAAAATTAAGGGAGTGGTAATTCTATTTTCCCTATGGCAGGATTTCACCAGCATAAGTATAGTGCAAAGTATTTTTCACAGCAGTTAATTGGTTTTTATACAGGTTTTTTGCATCATCATAATGATTTTTTGGTGTACCAATTTAGTTTTTTTTTTTTTTTTTAACAATTCTCAAATAGTGATTTGCTAATTCACAGATTACAGACATTTACCGTAGCAGATTTCCAGCATTTTATTGTAAATTTCACAGGTGTCTTATAGTCCAGGTGTGTTTTGTATATTGTATTTTCTATATCAGTAGCTCACCAAGTGAAATTGTAACTTTACCTCCAGGTTTAGGGGTTTAAATTCCACACCAAATTCTCTGTGTGCTTTGAATTTGCCCGTGTGTGTGTGTGTGTGTGTGTGTGTGTGTGTGTGTGTGTGTGTGTGTGTGTGCGCGCGCGCTTAGGCATGGTACAGTACTTAAAAAGATGTACGTTTTCCGTGTTGACAATGTTACTGCTGCCCTCTTGTGGTCCTTGTATTCAGACTCGTATTCAGTTTAACAATCTTTTGATTCCTTCACTCTATAACAACAACTAATACAGTTGCAACCTTGTAATTAAAAAAACAGTTATGGGCAGTTATACAGTAAAAAAAAAAACCGAAAAAAGTTAATGTAATATGGAATGTCATCCTCTAAAATATATTACACTAAAATATTATTTAAAGACAACAGAATTGCACATGGGATGAAACAAAGTATAATCCGTCTATGAATCTCACATTTACTTATAAAGATTAACATATACGGTAAATTATATGGATCTGGATTGTGTCACGCCCACACCCAGCTAGCCACGCCCCACATACCACATTCCTCCTCACCAGAATATTGACCACAGCTGTTGGCAATCATGCCACTCCTTTGATCACCTCCAGTTACCATGCTTCACTGTTAGGTATAGGGTTTCCAAACTCTGAAGCATGGCTGTGTATGAGCTCTTCTTGTTCTCCATTTTTGCCTTTTGCCTTGGATTTGTGACCACGACTACATTTGGAATTTCACTCTGGTTTCTGGAGCTCTTGTCTGTTCTGGCTTTGCCCTTGCCTGTTTTGATCATGATTAAAGAACCCTGCTCTGCACTTGAATCCAGTCCAAGTATTCATTACAGTCGAATTGTACAGGTTGTATTTGGTACTGATAACATTTTAAATACATAGAATACCTACAGCAAATACGAAGAAATATAGTGGCACTATTTTAAAAATAGTGTTCGAGAGAGGCATGTGGATTACAAGTATATTTTACAAACGATCGCTGGGTTTTGGTTTTGCTGCAGCAAAAAACTAAGATTGTCCAAAATGAATTTCAAAATGACTGTTATGTAACATGAAAGTACTAATTAGGCATTTTATGTGAATTATTTTTTAGTAAAAGCAAAAATACCCTCTGACCTGGTATGTGATTTTATATTGAATAGATGCCATCATCTAAATTAATCCTGCATTCCATCATTCTCCTTCCTTTGTGCAATTCAGCTGTCAGCAAATGCACAGATGTGTTTGAGGTTCAGGTGTGTCATACATGGATTTGATTTCTTTAAGTGAATTCTCAATGATTACACAATTGTCTTCATATTTCCTCATTTCCAAACTCGCTGCATTTAACTTGCAGTTTTCTCATGTTAGAAAGACAATGTCAGAAGAGACAGTCAAACAACTTGCAATAAATACATTTAAACAAACAATTTTGTTTTTCTGGACATTCTTTCTGTGCACTGGAAATAAAAAACAGATAAAAAAAGACTACATTGATAAAATGTGTAAAAAAAAATGAGTGATCTCAGACCTCAGAACAACTTGTTAACCCAGACACTAGACAAAATGATTCATCATCCATCCATCCATCTTCTTCAGCCGCTTATCTGTAAGGGTCACGGGGAAGCTGGAGCCAATCCCAGCCAACTTCAGGTGAAAGGCAGGGTACACAAATGATTCATCATTCAAATCACAATTGAAGTCGGTGCATACAAACCACAACATGAGTAACCCAGGCTAAACACTGTTAATTAGTCTAATTTTACCATTACAAATGGTTTTTGCTGCCCAGTTAAATCTATAGAATTAAATTTACCAACATATCTGGCAAATAAATTTAGTTAGCAAACTGAGGTATTATTAGTAATACACTGATGATGCATTAGTTAAGCTATTGTTGGACAGCTATGGAAGAAGTTAAGAACTGCCAAATTGCATACTCTCACAGAAAAATAATGATTTTTGTGACTGCGGAATAAAAATGATTTTTAAAACATGTTTTAATTAAAAAGTTAACTTTCTTATTGCAGTTGAATCTTCATCTGTCATGATAATTGTCATTCATTGGAAATGAGGCTGGCATGTCTGCATGCGAATTAATTTCAAGACTGGTACTTTTCGTATTCCTGCTGGTCTTAAATGTGACTTGACGTCCACCCAGTTTGATGAATGCCTTTATAGACGTTTGGCTATTATTGTCATGGATATATTAAGCCTAGCACTGTCAGAAAAAAACATCCAATAAGAAAAGCCATGTGTGGTCTCCACTCAAAAAAGTGACATTAAAAAAGTAATCTTATTGCTGTGTGAACTTAAATTAATCCTTCAATATTTTAAATAAAGAAGGCCAATCTCTTATCTATAATAAAAAAAAGTCAGACAAAACTCTTCATAATTTCTTTTCTGTACCCAAAAAAAGGAAGTTAAGTCATCTTATTGTAAGCAAACTGTGTCCACTTATGTAAGAGGTATGTAGGCAGTTTTTGCTTGAGTGCCTTCTGCTACTAAAAGTAATTAAATTTATCTGTACTTTTCATATTAGAATAAAGAAAAAGAAAATACTCTGTTCCCAGGATGCCAGCGAAAAAATCTTCTTTTTTTTGTGCTTTATTGTGATTTCTAAATTTCTGGATAAAATAATAAAGGAAACTGTCATTCTAAGTATGTAACACCGGTCCTCTGTAATGAGGGTCCCTGTTCCTCTACTGTACGTTTATCTTTTCCAGTGCATCACGGCTTTCCTTACCACCTAGTTTAGCCATTATATGTGAACGGTGTGAATCATTGCCACCTGTGATGGAAAAATCTGGAAATACATTGAATGCTGCTGGTTTTATAATTCAAAGCGTCAGAATTTCTGGAAAGAAAGCATTCAAATGTTCTCCACCAGCCTAATTTCAAAGGCAGGCAGTAGACTGTGGCGTCACAAAATGACAGACTGATTGCCAAAAAGCCTTTGCTTTTAAAGAGGGATATATGCTGAATGCATTTTTATCCCTCGATGTGAAGTCCATGCTTAATTGCACAGTGTTCTTGTCACATTTTTGACACAGACGTATGTGCATGTATATTTCTCTTTTGAATCATATGCAAAGGATTATATGCCGCTTTGATGTCTTTTTTAGAAACACCATTTAACAAAACAGGGATGTGTGAAAGCCAGTATTTGCACAGCTTACTTGCAAGGAACCTTGACAACCCATTGCTGGATATTTAGAGTCGCAAATTCAAATGGTTTAATAGAATTCATCTTTCATTTTACCGGATCTATCAATTGAATTTGCCATATTCTGAAAATGCGTGGAATTTCTGTGGTGTGAGCCCAGCTTTTAAAGGTGCAAGACCTGTGAAACCATCGTGCTTAGATTCATGTCGCTGACAGGACCTTCAAGCACCTCGGGCCGATTGTTTTCACAAGAAGGGCAGCAAAAATGAGAAAAGCTAGATACATTTTAATCACCAATTTAGAAGTGCAATTTAAATGAAAGTTTTGAGTAAAGGTGGCAGAGAACCCTCACACCTCTGAGGTTGGGCTTTTGGTTCATGCCCCTGACTTTGTGCAGTTTACATGTTCACCCCGCAGTCCAGAAGCAAGCAGTTAGTTGGATTGGCGTCTCTAAATAGCCTTTAGTGCGTGAGAGTATGTGCCCTGTACCAGCCTGGCATCCAGTGTCTCCTCTGCTTTGTACTCTGTGTGTCCTGAGACAAGCTTCAGGATCACCCTGACCCTGCACTGTGTGAAGAGTTATAGAAAATAGATGGGTGAAGTTGTTTTCTTTGATACACTGTAGGAAAGCTGCTTCGGTCTGCATTTTATCATAAAAATGCAAACGACAGCATATACCAAATGAAGTGAAAGCCCACACTCAGTCCACCAAGAGACTGACTATTGAGATGCAACGGCTATCTAACAATTTAATCTGGCATGGACACAGACAGAGGCGGAGTTTTACGTGTACTCATTATAATGATCACCAGAAGATGGCACTAAATTCGTCTTAAGCTACATATAGCTCACCATTCCCGTTAATTGCATTTAATTGAATTGTCTGCAGCCAATTTCATGTGTGATAAAGTGTCTAAGGTCCAGCACAGTTGACAAACATTACGATAAGTGGCCACAGCTGAATTCCGGACTGTGACAAAAGCAGCCACACTCCCAGAAGACTAACTTGGCCCACCAAGACAACATATTTTCAATGTAATATATCTTCAATTCTATGACATATCATACATTCAGCATATAGTTAAGGATTACCACCTTGCTAAGAGTCTCATTATAATCAAAACATTTTATTTTAATCAATGTAAAAAAGCAGGTCAATTTTCCAAACAATACTCAACAGAAGCCAGCGAGATTCATGGCATGTATATGGGTGCACCTGCTTTTACTTCAACAAAACAGGCTATTTAAGTGCCTAAGCTGTCAGTTCTGTTGCCAGATGGCATCTTTCAAAGACCACCTGCTTCATGGCTGAGATTCCTTTACCCTCTTCCTACGCTATGTGCATGAAATATAGGATGAAAGTGATAATCCCCTCTCCTCCATTATTATGCCTTAATGATTGTGGGAAGAGGATACGGTCACTATTGTGAGAAGGATATTTGCCTTCAAACTAGACTCAGCATGGGAGTTGGCAGACTGGCAGGTGCCATGCCTTTCTGTTTCACCTGCTGCTTAAAGAGTTAAGGTGAGTCCTGCCGCAGAAGAGGTCTCCATGCGGGTTGTGTGCGTGCGTGTGTGTGTGTGTGTGTGTGTGTGTGTGTGTGTGTGTGTAAAATATTTTATTTATATTATATATATAATATATATATATATATATATATATATATTGCATAGTTATGAAATATATGGTATATGGATAGGTATGTATATGGATACATATTAATATTTTTACCTTTGTATATGATCACTTTTTATTACTGACCATAAGCTATATTACATATGATCATCTGTAATATATTCTAGCATTGCACAGATCAAAATATGCTGTGTTGTGTTCCTAACTCAACTTAAGTAAGTTATTAAACAGCCAAGCTCCAACACAAACATTGTAAAAAATAAGACAATTTTCTGGCAGTAGAATGAGCACAATTTTACCATACAGTTATGTGCAGTTATTCAGTTTTTAATCTCCAAGTGAAAACTAGCTTTTTATGTTTTAATCACCAATCCTTGATGGATATAACTACCCAATAAGTAGTAAAATGGATTCTTGCTTCATGATAAAAGGTTTCACAATGCATTATTACAAATGTTTACAGCTAAAGCAATATACAGTACCATTTTGTCAGCCTGCTCCATAGTCAATCGTATAGTCATGTTTTAATTACAGTGGACTACGGTTTTCAAACCTTTTTATACACTGATATTTGGTTAACAAATCGGCTCTATAATGGACTGGAGATTTCACCTGTTCAGTCGAATGAGTATGAGAAAATGTAATTAATTCTCATGATGCAGGATAGTTTAGAGGTCAGAATGTAAGCGCAAAGTTGCATGAAATTACTAACGTAAAATCGTGTGCAACATCCTAAATCAATTATAAGTTTACAGAACCGCTAAGTTTTGTAAAACTTTAATAAATTCAAAATCTAAAAGGTATAACATTAAACAAAGTGAAAAAATGTTTTAAAGTTACGTTTAAAATTAGTTGGTCATCAGCAGCAGACAGTTGGACTGAGATTTCCAATGTAACTCATCCAAACCACTATTATTATTATTATTACCTTGAATTAATCAAGTGTTGCACGTATATCTAAGAGAATGTGTTTTCAAGATTATATGTCTATATCTGTAGACTCAGGCCAGTTCCAAATAATTTGTTTATGATTTACAGATTATAACACATCATTTGTTCAGGATTAAATTAAAAACCCTCTCTAAATGTCTACAGCATTAGAGTACCAAGATCACCATGCACCCCACAATATGTGTACATTTTGGCCAGTGATCACATTTTAATATGCTGGCTATGGTTCAACTCACCTTTAATTTCGAATTCCGAAGTCTTCTTTTCTCACCGCTGATTATCCATCTGCTGTAAAACAGGAGATGTAAAAGAACAATCTGGACTCGTCATGGTCCAGCTCAGAATTCCCATCAATTGCCCCACTGCCGGAGGTAGGGTGTGAACTGTTTTGAAAGGAGTGAGGAGAAGAGTTCCCAAGGGCGGTTTCCACTGCCAAAGTCTACTTTGCGTGTGTCTCCCGTGGCCCATAAGGTTGTCCCACATTGCTGTTTTAATTTGAACCCAACTCAATTCCGTGACACCCCGGCCATTGAGCATTTACCTGAAAACACCCCAAGGCCTGGCTTCAGAAACATGTAGCATCGGGGCCCAATGCATTTTCAAAATCATTTGCCGTTGTTTCTTTGTTTAGAATGTAGAAGGCCCTTCCAGGATCGCTAGACTCCAAATGTAATCGGACTTTGGAACGAAACTATTCGAGACACATTCTAGAAAATTCAGGATAACCGTAAAGCTCAAAATTGATATGAAAATTGGGATTATTACAATGTTTTTTAATCATATACTCTATGTTTCAAAATATCAATTCAACCGTGATTGCATACATATTCATACAATGCATTTTAAGGATTTTAGGAATGAAACATAGAATATTTATACTTAGCTTTTATATATATATAAAATGTTTACTGATCTAGAACCTATCTCAGAGAAACAAGGCAAGATGCACCACTGACAAGATGTCAGCCCATCTCAGGGTACACGCATTCACTCACACATGTACAGTGCATAATAAAGGTAATTTAATAAATCACTTCTAATCACTTCTAAGTGCAAGAAATCTCATGAACTTCATGCCCTACTTAGGACTACTCAAAAAAACTCATAAGTACATATAAATAATCTTCTGCAAAAAACATAACTAGAAAAGAATTCAAACCACAACCCTGAACACAACTAACTTCCCCAGAATGGCAGACATGCAACTAAAACTTTAGAAGTCGCCAGGTAAGGACACATTATTGTGAGTGTAAACATACAGTATATCAGTTTGAATTTACAAAGGAAAGATGTGATACTTTTCACGTCATTTGGCCAAGGTGGCCATATGATTTTGAAAATATGTTATGGGTTTTTGTGCAGTATAAACTGGAGGATGCCATGGACTAGAGAGGGGACTATCAACTGGGCCTGTTGTACATCATAGTCAAAACCAAGGCTGTGTACACAGCCAACTGGCAGCCTAAGGAAGCTATCCACAAACCTCCTACAGTAACATGGGGTCAAAAAGCAAAATTATCCAGATTGACAAAACATCCAACTTCATCTTGGGGCAGTGTGTGCCTCTGTGAGTTGGAATGATTTTCCCATGTCCGGAAGGTTACTGGTTTGAATCCCATGGTTGACAGACTAACCATATCACTATTAGGCCCTTGATTGAGGCCCTTAACCCCAAAAAACTTCTGTAGGGACACAGAATAAATGCTTGAGCCTGTGCTCTGATCCCAAGCTTCTTTCAGCTGTGCATGTGACTCATAGAGAGCAAGATAGGATATGCAAAAACAAAACAATTCCTATTTTCTTGTACAAATGGTCAATAATGTATGATTTTGATTTTAAAGCACAAAGCAAGCTACAAAATTCCTTGGCACCTACTCTGTGCTAGGATTACAAGCACACCTATACTTATTGCTTTTGTGGGTATTTATCACTGGGACAAAAAACCGATAAACAATTAACTGCCACTTGCAATATAATTGACAGATTCATGTGAAGTTATTGAGTTTGTGTGAATAATAGTTTTTAGAGTTCCACATAAAATAAATCAAGTTGTCAAAAAGTGCACACAGCTAAAAAGCCCAAATGTAGACGTGCAGAATAATCTTTCACAGGTAGCACCTCCTGAGCTCAGACCAGTCCATCTGCTCAAAGTGAGGAAGTAGTAAAGTGCTGCTCAGCTATAAGCTGGGCCAAAGCAAGTGGGTTGAAAGATGGTGATGATTCTAGGGGCCCACTGCTATACAAAATATATACTGAATAGTATATTACACTCAGCTGGCTCAAAGCAATATCCTCTCACGAGGCCCAGAATTCCTAGCTATAGCCCTGGTTACCAGAATCATAGACATTTTCTAGATGACCAAAAAGTAAAATAGCATGGTAAATCGCCTGGCTAATTCCCAGGTTTGCGAACCTCTGAGTGAGCGAATGAGCTATTGGCTAGAGTAAGGGAGAATCTATTGTCGTTGTCTTTGTTGGTGCAAAGTGGAGTTTGATACCGGCAGAAGAAGACCGAAGAATTACTTTGCAAGCTTGCAAGCAGAACGGCAGCACTGTCTGCTCACGGACTCTACCAGTGCACACTTACAGAAAGCCATGATAGGCCAAATGTGTGCCTACAGTCTGCTAGAGAAGAGGATTCAGCTAATGCGGAACTGAGGCACCTGAAGCACAGCGGCAGTGAAATATTGAAAACAGAGAACTTTAGGGTAGCTAAGCAATATTTTATCTTGGACTGTGATGGACGATCTGTGTGATGAGATGGAGTTTCAGACAGGCTAGAACAGACTAAATTAGGGTGGGTGATTAGAAAATTATATGATACACAGATAGTATTTAGTGGCATTATTGATATATGGCAATGAGTGTACTTTTTTTTTTGAAGGGGGTAGGCTTGGCTGTTGCAATAAAAATAAATTTCAGTCTTGGGAAGTCATGCATAATAAGCTGACTTGTGCCAAGACTGTATGGGGATAAAACCACTAGGGGCTTAATTGTAGGTGAGACCTCCCAGCTGCCAGCTTCAGAAGTCAAGTGTGACCAGGAGTAAAATAATGAGCTTGTAAAAATTTGCAGCTTAAGTGAGGTAATGGTAATGGGTAATTTCAGGCTACCTAACTGGTATACCAGACCAATAAATGCATCGTGTCCAGTGATTGCCAGACCTTGTAACCTACCCAGATATGCACACGGCTACTGGGTGCCACCAGTAAGCCCTTCAGATTGCTACCGGTTAACTGTTTACAAGGATAACTTCTTACAGCTATGGTAGAAACACAAGGTACATTGGCACCCGTGATGGCTATCCCAGTGGACTCAAATTATAGAAGAAGAGACAAAACCTTCATGGAACTGGGAAATTTCTCAATATTGGTCGCTGTGCTTCAACACTATAACATTATTATTCATAGGCCTACAAATTATAGGACAAATGTTAGTGCTGGGATTTTTTTTTCATTTTGGCAATGAAGTCCTTTGATTGGTCGCCTACTTCTATCCTGTTCCTCTGTCCAGCCTTCAAAGCTGCAGTCACTCACCAATCTCTGCTCTCTGGAGCTCTGACGTATGAGCCTACGTAGCTCGGCTCAAGTTAGTGGTGTAGGCATTGCTCATCACCATACTTACTGTCGAGCTTACAGTAATCATGAGGACCTGCTGGCATCCCAGCAATAGCAACCTGTCAATATGTGAAATCAGTTGTCCTGGAAATCTACCCAGATATTTTAATATTTAATATCTGAGTTAAGAAAATGAACTTGATTCCTGTATACACAGTAGTCCTGGAGCTGTGCAGTTTCTGATATATAGAGGTCATCTAAGTTCTAGTAAACCACTAATGCCATCTAACAGGGTACAGTATTTGAAGTTGGCAAAGATGTTCTGCAGAATCAGTGTACGTTGAGATTGTCTGCTGTACATTTCTGCCGCTAGTTACATTTGCCTAGCTTCTCCTCATGTTGGGACATTGCTTTGGTTGGCTTAAGAAGTCTGACATGTGTTAGGTTGAACCTTATTGGAATTTTCTCCAGGAAAGAGCCGGATGAAGCCAACACACTGGTAGGGAATGGCTGGGAACTATGTTAACAATGCTGTGTTGCAAAATAAACAGTGAACTAAGTTAAGGGAGCGGCAAGGAAATGAACCCAGCCTATTTCACACTTCCTGCTTAATGGACGCATACATGTCTTATCAGAAGATGCTGCATCTGCCATTCCAGTTCTGGAGATCTGCATTTTGGGGAGTCTTTCTCTACAAATTAGCTTTCAGTGTAACAAAGTATACAAACATTTAGCCATTGAAAGTGCATTGATATGCTCAGATCGAAATTAACCAGATGGTGAAACCACTAACCATATAGAACCCATTAATATTCAGTTGCCCAGTTCACTACAGGTTTTTAGAGCAGAAAGAGACACAGAAGCCTACAGTGAACATTACCTAATTACAGATGCTGTATTATCAAGCATGGGCCTGGAGAGATTATGCTACAGGACCAGTGCTGGAAGATTCTGGAGTCCACAATATCAATTTGCTTCAAGTGGAGAATAGCATTTCAACAGAGCTTAAACCTAGTCTCAATGCTGTTGGACTTTCTTTATCTCCATAGTAACACACAAACACACGTGTATACAGGAGAGATCAAGTTTTATGGCTAAAGTACAGGTTCAGCAAACATTCAGCACCTGGAGCAACTGGAGATAACAGCCATGCTTAAGGGCCTGAAGGTTGCTTCATCACTCTGCTAGCCATGGGGTTTAAACCCACAACTTTCTGGACATGGGTATAAACTCCTAGCCTGCCAAGCTACACTGTCCCCTATTAAAATTGAATGAGGAAGAACGTAACACCAAAACAGAAAATGGGAACTAAGCAGCCAAGGTTTCGGTTCTAGACGTAGATGCCATAGAATGAATATTATCCGGCACATAGCAGAAAATTGACTGATAGGAAGTCACAAAGATTTCAAGAGCAAACCCATAAAATCAAGGACAGGGAAATGAAGAAATGTACCAGGGGACCCATACTGAAAACGTGGCAACTAACTGATGTATTTTTTTAAATGGCTACCTGATTTACGCATTGACCCAATTAAAATTCAAATGATGTGCGTTAACACCATTGCTGTTGAGCTAATCGTTGTTAATCTACTGGAGTTTGCAAGTGATTTCACATACATGGGCGGTTCAATCAACAAATGTGGTGGAGGACAACAAGACTACAAAGAAAGACTGTGAAAAGCCCGACCTAACACACACACACACACACACACACACACACACTCACACTTTTAAGTCGTTACAGTATGAAATATATTAAGGACACTGTTAAATCCATGTACAGTCTGAGTGGGTCAACAAGATGAAGATAAAAATGCTGACGCTTTCCAAATAGGATGTCTGTGTGATTTTAAGGTTTGAAAGCACATGGACAGTGTAAGTCCAAGAAGTCACAGATCAGTGAGCACAGTTTCAGCAAGATCTTTTCAGAGAATATACATTTCACCAGACAGTCTTATTCTCAGTGTAAATGCTGATGAATCAAGCCAAGTAGTGATACATCAGAACTGCACAAATCCACATTGCCTAGCAATGCCTGACCCTTTGGAGCCTTGGGAAATATAAGCAGGGTCCCATGACACAGGGGTTTAATGCCAAGTTTTATTGTCAATGGAAACAGTACAAGGCTTGGACTAATTTGACATTGATCTTAAAACTGGTGTCAAACCTCTATCTGGTCTACTACAATGAAACCAAACAGAAGAATAATAAACAATTATGTCTGCAACTAATTACAATTCATCCATCCATCTTCCAACCCCTTTATTCTACTCAGGGTCATGGAGTGACCTAGAACCTAACCGAAGGCAGCCTAGGGCACAAGCCAGGGGACATCCTGGATTGGGTGTCAACCAATTGCATGGCACAGTCACTCACTCACACAATTTAGACATGCCAGTTAATCTATGTTGCATGGCTTTGGAATGTGGTAGGACACTGGAATACCTGGAGGTAACCTGTGAAGCATGGCGAAGATGCAAACTGCATGCATGCAGAGCAGAGATGGGATTCAAACCCCCAACCCTGGATGGAGGTGCAAGGCAAACAGTGCCATTATGTCCCCCATTATAATTTGCATGAAATCATACTGAAAAAGCATGTAAGAACATTCATTTTACTCTGTTACCAACAATTGTTTCATCGTTTAATTGTACTGCAAGAAGTTATTTTTTTAAATGAGTCTTCTTGTTTTCTGATTCATATTTAAAATCCAGAGTAACATCTGGAGCATGATTGATTCACATATTGACCTGGAGTGATTTTTGTGTTGGATGCAAATTTCAAATGACATCACAATGAATATAAACAAGTAAATGAATGACCTGTTAATGATTTCGCTAAACAATCTGTCCTATCATTGCAATGGATGGTTGCCAAATTCAAAAATCATCATGATTAATAGCGAGGATAATTTGAGACGAGCTTTGAATGAGACAATACATTAAGCAACACCACAGCTGCACTTGGAATTCCTACTGAGTGACACAGAGTAAGAAAAAAATAGGAAACAGCTAGAGATAAGCTAGCAGAATAGATCCTGATAAGTGGTAGTGTTTCCTTCCCCTGTATGCATGTCATCATGACATATTGAGCTCACTGGGTGTCCATACAGATTATAAGGGAAGCACATGTGTAAAGCAGATTTGGAATCCTCTGAAACCTTGTGCAGCTTTGGCCTCATTGACTTCACGTTGTTTGGCCCAGGATCAGGAGACTGGATTCATATTTATTGACCACCCCGTCCATTAAGCATGTCTACTATTATACTTATTTTCTTTCTGATTCGACTCAGAGGAATGTCCTGAGTCTAGTTACTGTATGTTATTCTTTAGCAGACATGCCCAAAATTGTCTTTTCTTCTTTTTGACTCAAAAGTCCTGCTGGTCAGTGTAATCCTGAAAAGCAATAAAGAATCTCTTCCCTGGTGTCATGTCCTTCTCGAACCCGAGTGAGTCTTGATTGTGGTGCTATAAACCAGATAAACGACAGATGCAATGGTGGGTTTGCAACTAGAGAGGTTTATCGAGGGTCTGACTGGACAGAATGCAGCAGGACCTTGTCACCTTCTAGCTACACCAGCATGAGTCTCGAGACAAGGATGGAGTCACGGCCAAGAGTCAACCCACCTGCTGTCCTCACAGGCCAAACATGTGAAACAGACAGACACATTTCCTGGAGAAAGTTGTCACGTGCAATGTGGTACCTGGAAGCAATGCCCCACTGCTATATTTACATTTATTTATTTAACAGACCCTTTTGTTCAAAGCGATCTATACGTGAGAAAAGCTTGTCATAAGAGAGAAGGGTTACTCAGCATCTAGTGCCCTTGGCAAAACTGGGGATTAGGACCATGCTCAAGTATCCATCCACCTGTGACATGAGTTGTCTTTATGAGCCATGGGATATGACCCCACAACTGTCTGGAACTCACAATCTTCTGAACTAGTGCACTGATCCCTAATCTGCTGAGCAACATACCATTAATTTCAGGTAAAACTATTACTGCTTTGCATTTTTCTCACGTGGAAACTGGGATAGTTGCAACTTAGTAAACATCTGAGGTATACAGATGGCTAATGGGAGAAGAACCTGTATTAAAGTAAGCCCACATCTCAAATTTGGTCATTTACAAATACAAGTGTGATACAAGTATAAATAGTCTGTAACCACAAATGCTAAATCAATACAACAATTACAATCAGCCAAGGAAGATGTTTCAGGGCAGCTTTGAATGAAGGCGATACAGTAAGAGGTATTGGCAAAAATATCTGATTACACTAAAAGGTTTCAGGATTAAGGAAAGTATTAACTAAACTTTTATCTGTAAGGCATCAGACATCTGGACAAAAACAGACAAGTACCCTTTGAAAATCAAATTAGGACGCTATCTATTGAGCGTACCTTACAGCTGAAATATGTGATGGGTTAAACCCAAGAGTAAAGAACCTTTTGCCAAACTGTGTCCCACAGTTCTGGATTCAAGCCACGTTATTACCAAAATACTCATAGAAAATTCATTGATTAGACCCTGATCTCATGAAAATCTTGATAGAAGTTCTTATATTATTTATCTGTATTGCTGCCATCAAACAGTAAATAATATGAGAAATAATAAAAAAAAACAACTTGTGCAGGCTGTCAAAGCAAATATACACCACAGGACTCCTCAAAAAGTAACGTTAACCCTGTACATATTTGCCTGTATTAGTCTTGGGTGTGAATGCGAGCTGCAAGGTCTAAACTCAAAACTGGGAGAACAGATGCAGCAAAGGCAAAGATTGACCTCCAAGCCACCACTGGCTAGACAGGTGAACCATGGAGCTGAATGACTTGATATTGGACTTCAGTTCCATCACCATCTACACTGTTATTTTTTAACTGTATGCAAGGTATGAATGTCAGTGAGGAGTGTTCTCTGTGGCATGCGTCTTTTTAAGCTTGGTAGGTACTGTAGATTATTTTGCGTGTCGACAAAGAATAAAGCAGTTCCATTCATCATGTAACCACTCATCCTAGTCAGGTGTGAGGGGCAAGGGTTGGGGGGGTTCAAGAGTAGAGGGTGGAGACCATTCTGGGCAGTACAGGAGACAAAGCTGGGCCACACTGATTTGTTGACTATAATATGTTTAGCACATGTCAATATTTGTAGGAAGGAAGGAAGGAAGGAAGGAAGGAAGAGATCAGTGAAGTGCACTGGGGTTTAATATGCTTAGTAGTACAAGTAAATATATGGCACATTGGGCTCTGTGTCAGCAGTTTATTGGGCAGATGTGCTACAGTGTATATTTGAAAACAGTATAAGAATACTGTGTAAATCTCAGGACAACATCTCAACAAATGGATGTAGCCTACATGTCTTTATAAATGTCACAGCAGATGACAAATTTGTGCAATCATTTCAAAAAGCACATCCACGAGCATATTATTAACTTTAGCACACGTAGACAGTTCTACTAAGCAAGATGGATTTCTGTATTATCGAGGGACGTTCAGCTTCAAAAATGTGCTTTTAATCACTCTGGCTTAAAGAAATCATAGCCTCCATAAAAGTCCACTGCTATAAAAATCCCATAAACAGGTCCATGTGTAATGTATGTAAAGCACAAGACTATTGGGAGACTCTAAAGAACTCACCTTACTGGGGACGAGACTACAACCAAGGGCAGGGCACAGCAGTCAGACAGGCTGTAGAACAGAACTCCAGGTAGAAGGATACATGGGTGAAGTACAGCAGGTATTTTTGTTACATTTTGCACAATTTTACCTGCCGTTAGCTGTTGTCTGGGTAAGACAGACCTCAGTGAAGGTAAAAGCAAGAAACAAAATCAAGAATGGCAATCATGGACTGCAGGAAACAGGAGCCTTGGATGACCGCCAGATTCAGGGGGTGCTTGTGGTAACCAACTGCCCAGCCAGGCTGAATACAGCTGTAAATAGCTCACAAGTAATAGCTGCTACTTTAATTACATCTTTTTGTTAACTGATTCATTTTCCTCTCTTTTATATTGTTTAAAGACAAAGTAACCAGAATTTAGATCCAGCTGTAATTGCTATTTATTTTAATGTAAATGAATTAATGAATTAAGAAATAAAGTTATATTTACTTGCTACATCCTATTGTATGTCAACCATAACTGCCTTTTATTATAAGAGTAAATCTGAGTTGAAGTGACTCAGGTATTTTCGAAAAGCAGGCTTGACTGCCATGTTAAATTATTCATTTTAAGTCAACATGCTATCTAAGTTTTTAATCTTGTGGAATTAACGAGGTTTTCACATTATTATTCATCATGCCTTCTTTTCACCACTTATCTTGTTTGTAAGAACAATGTGGTTTTGAACATTACAGCATTGAAACTGAACTTCCATTTAAATCGATTTTCAATGCATCAGTAGATCGGGTCTACCTCTAAATGATGAGTGTCTACCCCCATGGCATGGGTTGGTTCCAACAGGATAAATTCCCATGCTATAAAATGCAAGGATGCAAGGTTTGGAAGGATGGCCAAGTAACCTTTAGCAATCAGTAGAACTGCATTTGTCAGCATGAGTCTGTCCTTTTTTATCCCCTGTCATTTGTATCGTTATCGTTTAGCTAACCGGCTGTAGGGAAGAGCCAGCTGTTCTACTAGGATGTGGTTGGGACTCAAATGATTTCAAACAGCCTTGATGATTTCACTGAGCACACTGTATATTGATTTAAAAACAGTGCATCTGCATGTTTCTTTTACCATTTTAATTTTTTATAATTTAAGAAGGATAGTATACGTTATATAATATCCTTTTTAACAGTGTTACTCTGGGAATATTCTATGGTAGCATGGGTGAAGCCAAGAGAGCACACATGGCATCCCAAATAGATTCCATATTGTCTGTCTGCCCCTGGAGGTCTTAGACTTCCAACCCTGCGCAGTGAAGTCCACCAAGGCTTGATGGTACTGAATTATGAAGTGTCCTTCCAATATGTGACCAGAATAGAAAGCAGTCTGACCATAGCGGTCACCTCAGTCATGTCAAGCTGACTGCCTGTCAGCTTCTGTCCTTTTTCACCTGCTAAGCAGCTTTTAGCCCACCAGGTTGTCCCACCCTAACCCTGGGTGGTCATCTTCCCAAACCTCCGTATAGACACTGTTTAACCCTCTGTATACCTCCACACATCCACCAAGCATTGGGTCTACAGGAATCCACATCCTATTCCAATACCCCAATCTGTAGAAGCTTCAGTTATGCTAACCCGGAAAAGCAGTTAGGAGACTGACGGATGGATGGACGGATGGATGGATGACACCTAATTCAGCTACTTTCTTCTGAATGGTTCAAATTCACTTTACCCTTAGCTGTTGGTGTGGTTTTGGATGTATCTATTCAATGAGCTATTAGTGCAGTCAGTATACTGTGAAGATAGAGACGTATCTTTAACATACACATGTTGTTTTTAACAAAAACCATTGTCTGACATTCACTGAACTGGTTCTAGTTTAACATAAAATCTTACTTTGCTCTAGGGGAGGTAAAGCACTAGATAATACACACTCAACATTAAATCTAGCTATCAACAGCAGCCACAATCAAATCAAGGTAGTTTTATCACATGATAAATTAAAAGGAAATGTCTCAAAAATCATTTTCAGCATACACACTGTAATGGGCCCCTGCTTTAGCTGTGTATTGATATTTATATTATTCCCCATGCATTTGCCTGTTTTTATATATATATATATATATATATATATATATCTGTATCTTTGGGAACTAAAGATATATATATATATCTTTAGTTCCCACTTTTAACGGCTTGATTAGCTTGTTTAACTGAAACCTGTAGGTCTATATGACGATTTTTATTTGTAAAGAGAGAAACAGAATCAGCTTAGGAACAAACAATACCTTTGAGTGTTAGTATCTGTCTGTGAAAATACGACACACCATGCAATGCAATACTTTGTGGTATTAAACACTGAGTCTGAACTATAATTGTGTTTCTCTTATGTTTGTTTACACTTTAAATCCATTTAAATGTATTCAACCTACTCTGAGAGATTATATATAGTTTCTTGTTAGAAGTGTAATTACTGGAACAAAGAGGGAGGAAGATTTTTTTTTGTCAGTGTTCTACCTTTAAGAGTTTCTTTTATGCTTGATTGCGGTTTGATTGGCTATCTGAATGGTAATTGAACATAATAAATCATTTCATTATAAGGCAAGCATAACACATTTCTTTATTATATGGGAGTTCTGTTGACATTGTGTATTCTTTAGAAAGTCTAGAAACGTGCATGGATTTTAAGGATGAATTGCATTGTTGTCCATCAGTTTTTTTTAAAGATAAGATTTATTATTTTTAATTAGACGTGTACTATTGATATTGCTTTCTAATATTAAAGATTTTTGTGTGCAAACCATGTTCTTCGGACCTTCAATCGAAAATGTTTTTCAAGATAATGAATGAAATATTTAGCTCAGATGTACAGTTTATATTCATTCAACGATATATAGCCTGTACATCGTTTTTAAACTTTTGTGATGATATATCTCCTTTTCTCGTTTCAATTTTGGATTCGAATGACCTTCTTTCAAATTAGCTTTAGAAATGGATTCCGCAACAGCTGAATTAAATTTGACAATTATAATAGTGGTATAATTGCAATCTGTCGCCATCTATTCAATATGATCATATCACAAACTTATCTG
>JAACJT020000075.1:17652708-17660208 GCA_009936485.2 Gymnarchus niloticus | reverse complement strand
TATCTTGCTTCTCCATTATCCAGGCTACACATCCTTACAGTCATGGAAAACGCTACATTGTGGACAATTCTGATCTTTGGTCTTCAGTACTTCTCAACATCTATTTCTTGGTCCATCCATTGCAACTCTGCTATACCTTCCACTCTCCAACATATTTCATTACTGCTAGATCCAGTACTGTTAATTGTTCCAAGAACCTGTCTATAACCTCTTTTCCTTCACTATCAACATTAATGTTAACTGTATGACTTTGTGGTCATAATTATTGTCTTCACTTTTAGACATAGTCCTATTGTTTCACTCTGTTCTTAAAAGGAAAATTAAAGTGTCTTCTGATCATCACCATTTTTCATGTGATGTCACCACAGTATCAAAGACTATCGGTGTTTTTTCAACTAGTCTTAAGGCCACAGCTGTCTTCTTCCAGCCCAGCTTCTCATGATGTACATATTACATGGCAGTTGAATTGACATGGTAGCAGTATGCATACTGTCCCACTCCATAGCCAATATAGGACCCTCTATATTCTATTTTGACTGTAGCTTCAAGTGTTGAAATTCTTCATGAGAAAGATGTGATGCTCTGGTGCACTCATTTTCCTGAGAAATGCACAAAGGGACATTGAAATTTTCAAGTGAAATATAACTATTACCTAATATAAAGGGAAGGTATGGTTAGAGTTCAATAGCCAAAAATAAACAGTACAGGATAATATATGCATGTGTTAAATGGATTAGATGACAATCAAATTCTGCTTTGGACTACACCTTATACCTGTGTGCAGGCGTGTGGAATCACTGCCATCATCACATGTTGGAAACAATGTTCCCTCACATAGCTTAGATTAAACATGACTTAATTTGCAGTTTTGGCCTATCATAACATTAACATATGTACATGAGTATGGTTTCAAATGTGGAAAGGAGTGAGCATGCCAGAATTATTTGGGTAGACCTTGTGTCAAGAGTATTTGACAGTATCACATGCTTTCCAATTGGAGGGAGGCCAGCTCACACAGGTATCTGATGTTATAGTCCTTTATTAGGCGCATGCCAAAGTTCACAGGCTTCTCTGCCTTATTAGCATGCTTAGAGAAAGTAAAAAATATCATTCCGGTTCGTTGATGTAGTAATTTGTTTCCCATTTTTCATCCCTATCAAATCTAATGACAAGTTTCAATAGGCCATGCGTTTTAAACGTCATTCATAGTTTGAGAGTTATAAAATTTGTTTTCCATCTCTAACTTGCGATTATCTAATAATGAAACTCACCTTCCGTAGACGTCGTTACCGGCGGAAGCCGCAGTTGAGTGTGGGTGATATTGAGGGACAGTTGGGTACGTTTTAGTTAAATTTGGAAATGAACAATAAACACCTAGTTAAGAATTTAAATATGAATTCACATAACCTAATACAGTAATATACGGGGACTATAATCGAACTATTCGGTATAAATGTGACTACATATATAGCTAGCTCTGTATATCTCAGCTCAGTGCACTTTCTTAAACACTTACATAAAAGGTAATAGTAACTCGTGCTCACACTGCCGTCTTTTGTGTGATACTTCTGAGTGTTATTTGTTTAGCTGTTATTACTTAGCTTATGTGGTCTGTATTTAAAAGCATTTCCAGTTCGACGTTTAAAAGGCAAGCAACGCTGCCGAAGATAAAACCCTAGTATTTAGATGAAAAGGGAAACAAGTCTAGGCGAACTAAGGCCCGAATGCTAGTCGTGTACGTCTTATTATCAAGTTAATTAAAGCTAGCATCTGACAATGTCACTCGGCTGTAGAAAAACGGATTTAAATGCAATGTCTCCCAGGACTGCGTGTCAAGGGCTGCCTTTCATTGAGCCGCGTGTTTGGCTGGAACTGCGCTCGAGACTGGAGGGGGCCTTTAAAGACCCTGCTTTTATGAGCAAATGACAAGAAGGCAATTATAGCATTTTGATGTTAAAATAAATAGTTTTTTTTATATAAATTTCTGTTTCCATAATTTTGTCTAGAATGAGAAAGTGTGTGTGTGTGTGTGTGTGTGTGTGTGTGTGAATGTTTTTCTCCCCCACAAAGTAGCATCAAACGATTGCTCTTACCATTCAATGCAGCTTTCGTACAGGAAGAGGTTTTGTCAAGCCAGACAAGGATCCTAAAACATTAAAAAGAGTTGATTCAAATGTACATATTGAAATGCAGAAAGCTGGTTACTTTGTGGACTCGAGGTCAAGTGACAAACGGATTATATGCTTCTTCATAATAATATTAATTAAACAATTTGCATGCTAATAAGGTAACAATTATCAGGGCTTCAGTTGAAAGATTCAGGTTATTACAACACGCCAATCCGGGTGCCAGGGGTCAGAGAGTGAGAGGCGAGAGAAATTTCAACTGAAATTAACATTCTGTCAGCTCCAGAAATGGGATAAATAAAGTCGAATTAATTCTCTGTAATGGAAGCGAGAGAAAGCCTCTGTACTCATACAGACCAGAGTGACTACCATTCAGTATTCGGAAACCTTATTCTTGCATTTCTCTTCACAAACTTAACGCAAAGTGAAGCGATATCGCCACAGGCAAAATCTGGTCCAGCAGACACAGTTTACATTAAATACACATAAAAGGGGTAATTATGAATAAAAGGCTAGACTTTAGCACATTGGAAATGAAATTTACGAGTTGTTAATCCGGTGTTTTTGTTCTCATGAAAGGTACAGGTTCTATATATATATTATTTTTTCTGTATGCTAAATAGCTGACCGATATATCCAGCATTTTGACGTGCGTCATTCTCTTTCAAGCGTCTGTGCAGTTTTAAGTATTGTACTTTTATATTTGTTTAGACCAACACACGCGCTTAGAAGGGATCAGAAAAAAACATAATGGGTACTAGCTAACTGTTTCGTATATATCAGTCGAATACTAGCCGTTACTCATTTGATTTTAAAAAACCAAATGCAGGTTATTTTATTTGAGAATAACGTAGAATGCGTTGTGATGCATTTATAGCAGATACTTTTGTTTTCTCTGCCATTGCAAAACGTACGTAAAATCATACAGGTCACATTTTACATGTATAGTCGTCAATATTTGTAACCATTTCTCATACTAAGGTGCAGTGATGAATTGAGACCGTATAATTAATAATTAAGATTCTTTAATATCTGTTGCCTGATGCACTGGAAAGGTGGGTGTGAAATTAAAGACCAGTTTTCTCATTGCCACCAACATATCAGGTTCAAAAATTGCGTTGAATTCGGGAAGTAGAGAAGAGATGAAAGGGGTTGTACTTTTAAATTCAATGTGACAGCTCGGGAAGGGTGGGTGATGAATTCCCTATTATTGGATCAGTCTTCTTGACGCCCAGTGTCTCTCTGTAATTGGAAAACATCACTTTAAAGGTTCAGCGCGTAAAGCATTTCTTCTGACATATCTGCACAACATGTTGTTGACTGATTTGGGGGGAAATCTGTTATTGTTTTTAGAGCGAATGAGATGTAAATCTGTGCTCTGTCTATTTTGTATTTAACTGGATATCAATCAGGTCGCTACTTCTCAAAAAAAAAAAGTACGTCTAGTTGTGATGTAGCTCTTATCAAAACCCTCTGTCCTGTTGTGACAGCTCTGATATTGTTTATTGAGGTGGATGTCAGGTATAATTAGCAATCGATATGGAAAACGCTTTCAAACCGCGTCTCTTACGTCATAGCCGATTAACGTTTCTTATTGGTCCCAAATTCCCAAAGCCTGGGCTAATTATTGGAAGGTTGATGTTGATAAAGTAAAGCTCATCCTCCACTCCACAGCATGTCTCCTCCTCGCTGCCCACTCTTACTGCATGCTTTCTAAATTCCCACAACCAGTCTCCAGACCTCTTTTGCCCGGGAGATGATGGACAGCAGGATACTAGAGCACCCTCATGCCCAGTTTGGAGGCTCTCTTAGTGGGATGGTGGGATTTCCCTACCATTTAAGCCACCATCATGTATACGAATTAGCCGGGCACCAACTCCAGTCTGCGGCCGCTGTTCCTTTCTCTATAGACGGATTACTGAATGGTTCATGCACAGCTTCCGTGGTCAATTCGAACCCTCTTCTGTCTTCTGGCTGCGGCATGAATGGAGATAACCAGCAGTACAAACTCACAGGTAAGAAAACCCTTTTTATTTTATTTCGACGAACCGTGACTAACAACACTTGCAGACTTGCTTAAAATGACAAGGAAGCTCGTTGCTCATCCTTCGGAAAACGATTTCCAGAAATCCTGCTAATATTTTTAAGGTAAAATAAAACTGCATCTTGTGTGTTTTGATTTCCGAGTGCTTCACAGTGATCGAATAGCATGCTGCCGTCTTGTAAGAATGCTGAGTGAAACGTCAACCACACGAACAGAAAAAAGATCATTTCGAAATGAAATCATTCGTTTACATGAATTCATGATATAGCTAGATATAACAAACTATAACAGATGAGAACAAGATACAACATTGATGAAAAAAGCACATTACACGAGTGCAGGCGATAGGAACATGTAAGCATATTTGTTGTCTCATTAATACGATTTCCACTGAAATAATGTAATGGCTAGAAAAATTGAGTTCACTGAAGAAAAAAAAAATGTAATAAAACTGAATACTTAAACTGACGTTTTTATATCACTACACAAACGGGCATTTAGTTCTTTATTAGTATAATTTTACACGAAAAAAATCATTCTACATAGCATTAATTTCTGTGCTCACAAACTCTTTCTCCTTCAACTGTAGATTCAGGAGATCCAGACAAGGATAGCCCTGGTTGTAAGAGGAGGAGAACTCGAACAAATTTCACTGGATGGCAGCTGGAAGAATTAGAAAAAGCTTTTAATGAGAGCCATTATCCAGACGTGTTCATGAGAGAAGCTCTTGCGCTGAGATTGGACTTGGTAGAGTCTAGAGTCCAGGTAAATAAAATCTGCTATTTATCAACTCCCTTTCATTGCCAAAAAGGTTTAAAAACAATATTATCTTTTTTTTTTTTTCGGCGAATGATTGTGCGTTTATTTTATTAAAAAAGAAAATAAATGTACCATATTTCTGCACTCTAAATGTATATCGAAGTGTATATGTGCAGAATATGTTCAAAATAAAACAATTTACTTTGACTACTGACATGAATGTAAATAGATGTTTGATTTCTTTCGATATTCAACGATCAAAATAAGTAACGGTATATATAATAATAGAAACTTGTATCATTAGAAGCAATATCGAGCATAAGTGCTATACAAAGCAAACCATTTCTTGAGCGTGATTCTTTGAACATTTTGCTTCGGTTGAAAAATTTTGACTTTTTTTTGTACTGTTTCTCGGCGTTTGTACCTAACCCTTAATAATAGCAATAATTATAATAATGGTACTGAAATGTTTTTGCATTGTTGTGGGTAGATTTTTAATTAGAAATGCCCCGGCCTAAATTTGCAAAAAATGCACAAAATGTATTCGTGAGCGGCTATAATGATTTGGCTGTCTCTCCAACAATGTCTACATTATTGCCGACGGAATATTGTCCAAAACGATTAAGCGTTTCCTGAAAACAAGCAAAAGAAGTTTTTGTTTATTTGCTAAGAGAGACATTGGATGATGTCAATTTTTACGTAATACAGCAATGAGCAGTCATTATTAACAAGGCTCTGTGGAGTTTACACAAAGGGAAGGCGACGAGGTTCTGAATAAGCTTGTCTGGTTAACAATTTAATACTTAGGCGCATGTATATTTTATTTGGCGATATCCAGGTTTTTATATTCTTAAAGCAATCAGTTTTTCTTTGGTTAATTGGTCTATTAAGGTGCATATTAAACAATTGAGTGTTTACAGTAGTAGAATTGGGGATTCAGCTGCTCTTGTATTTTCAGTGTTAAGTTAAATTTCTGTGTATAGTGCTGAAACGTTGCCTAATGGATGCATTATTACTGGGTTCGTGTTTATTTAGGAAATAAAACTAATGTGGCTATGTTTGTACAAAACGTGCATTGTGACAGTGGTTTACAGGGCTTTCGTTTACACGGTAACTTTACAAGTAATCGTGTTTAGGATCAAATGAGCACAACCTTTTGTAAGGGCCCTGCAGCCGAGAGAAGAGCGTCCGCCTGGCACTGAATCATATGGTATATAGGCCTACTCATGTAAACAAGTTTAACGTCAGTTTAATATGACATGGTATCATTTAACGGAGTCTAACAGACAGAATTACCGTTTGCATTCATTCAGATCGAATGACAATTAATGCAGCTCTGTTTGTTTAGGTGCACAACATCAATTGGCAGGTGTTACATTTATCACCATTGCCTGCGATAATGCTGTTGCAAACAAAACAGAAACAACATTATTAGTTTTTAAAGCCTACATTGTATAATTGTTAAATACAGGCCCAACGCTCAAAATGTATGCGTTTTTTATGACTTATTTACAGCAATGCTACAATGTTTCCCTTATGTATAATGTTTTCGGTTTGGTGTGTGGGTTTTTTTTTTTATTTTAAATCTAATTTGGGTTTATGCTTCAGAGTACATTGTAAACTGATTTTCCGTTTGAGACCCAGTTCATTTTAAATACTTGTTGATAGAATATCACACTTCGGTCCATATTGGTTTTACGCTCAAGTATTATACTGGGATTGTTTTCCTGTTACTAAATGAGGAAGAATCACACTGGTTTCTCGGGAATTTGAACACAAACTTTAGCCAAAACGTAGCCATGCGTCGACGAGTAGCCTACTGAATTTAATAAAAACAATTTTCATTCTTCGATGTATAGGTGTGGTTCCAAAATCGCAGAGCTAAATGGAGGAAAAAAGAAAATACAAAGAAGGGGCCGGGGCGACCGGCCCACAACTCACACCCGACAACGTGCAGCGGAGAACCGATGGACCCCGAAGAGATCGCTCGGAGAGAACTTGAAAGAATGGAGAAGAAGAAAAGGAAGCAAGAAAGAAAGCTATTGAAGTCACAGAATAAAGTTTTATCGGCAGACCTATTCCATACACCAGGATCCGATAGTGACAGCGCCGTATCACAAGTAACGGACAGTGAGCAACCAACCAGTATGATCAATCCTGACTCAGCAGGCCGAAACCAAACCGAATCAAGCTGTGACCAAACACGACAAAAATTCCAGAGCCAAAGAAGCACGAACCAAGACGCTAGCGGATCGGAGCAGGACTCCTCCGCCAGCAGTCCAAACTCGAGCTTGTATTCCAATAGCAGAGCTTCCGCCCTTCAAAAATTAAACCCTTTCAGTGTGGAGAGTCTTCTTTCGGACTCAACGCCACGGCGAAAAACCACTTTGGATTTCCCAGCTTTACCCTCCCCACGCCCTTTAATAGGGAAAGGGCATTTCTTACTCTATCCCATCACGCAGCCGCTTGGTTTTATTGTACCACAAACTGCTTTAAAAACAGCAGCAAGCCCAGATACAGTTAACCCGGGACAAAGAGGCTTAATCACTGACGGCAGTCCTGTTCAGCCAA
>JAACJT020000075.1:17640208-17647708 GCA_009936485.2 Gymnarchus niloticus | reverse complement strand
TCATCACCCCCCACCTCCCCCGCCTCTCGGCGATAATCTCACACTTAACAACGCTTCTGTACGATTTCATTTGACAATGACAACACACTGAAGCATTACCTGCCTTTCATGTTTGCAAACTAGGTTCAGATCGAAAGGGAATGAAGGCAAAGAACTGGCCGTAATATAATTTCTACGACGTGAGTTCTCCTCAGTCTTAAATCAAATAACTCTTTCATATCACAGATCTAGGATTACATTAATATAATACCTAAGTAAATGCCATACCGTTACCTTCGTGCTGCAAACGCAGTATATTCCTTAACAACGTGAAATGTCCGTATAAAAGGTTTTCAGACACAGCCCTCTTTTCATTAGAATTGCTTTTGAATCTGTGGAATCCTATAGCAATACCATGAACCCTCCTACGTTTATATTTCATTCTCTAATACCCCCAGGATCCGGACTTGTTCGCCGTGATTATTAAATATCTAACCGGGAGCGTCTGCAGCCCTGCCATTCCTCGCTAATTATCACCTTATGAAAAGTGTTTCATTAAGACCCTTTGATTAATTATTGACAGAACACTGACCACAGGGAAAAAAAAAAAAAAAATCAGCTGTTTAATTGAAACAGGAAATACCGATTTACTATTTTTTTAAACATAGATCAGACGAAATATTTAGGATAGTAAAGTCTTATTTGTGTATAGTAATGAAATGGTTTCTAAAATTAAATACAAAGAATATAATTAATGTTATATACAAGGTAGATATTGACTGATATCAGTACCGATGCGAGTTTTGTGCCGTAACGTTTAATGATTATATCATATATCCCCGCCCAGATATATGGAAAAAATAATATATAAATGATCACGTAGTCAGCAGTGTGCAGTAAATCTGTGTCTGGTGGAAATATCTCTTCTGTTTGGAAATCTATAGTTCATTTTGCGTTTGTAACACTTAAGACTGTAGTTTAAAAATATATCATTTTTAATTATGGGACTAAAATGGGAAAATTTCACACAACTATTAAAAGAGAAAACATATTTTTCCTCCACTGAATTGAGCTTTTTAAAACTATTACTGCTTTACTGCAAGCACACAATCAACTAAGTTGATTTTGGACCATTTAATGGCAGCATGCTTTAAAAGGCATATGCGCATCTTAATGTTAACGTTGTAAAATTTATGCTCTGTACCTAGGTACATACGATTTTAACAGACAGCATTACATATGATTGTTTCATGACGGTCTGAAATATTCTGTACTGAGACTGTCATACAGTAGCGTTTACTGATATGCCCCGAGTGAAAAGAGCTGGCAAGATAATGCAGCTTGGAAAGCGCTTTGGATCGCTGTGTCAGATTAGCCACTGTAAGTATAATGAACAAGGTGGCGGAGAACATTTAGGAATTAAAATGCTCCTCTTGCTAAGTAATATCTTACTAGTCGTGCGTTAATGCTGTTACGAATGAAATAGCCGAGTTGGGTGATTTTGATTTATTGAAGTGCTAAATCTATTCAAACTCAGAGTACTTCATTTGTACTTCGGCACTGTGGATGAAATTTTATCATATGTTCGAAATATTAAGGTGGAAAACCGGTACGACCACCCGGCACAGCGGTCCTCATGTTGAAAATACGCAATATATCTTGTTTTCTTACTTTTTCACAGTGGTTAAAAAGTATTGTTCTCCAAAGGTACAATCAAAATGAATTTAATGTTTTTATCTTACAAAGTATGGATTACCGAAGTAAAAACATGTACTTGGTAATTTGACTCTGTGGCTAACTCTTCGGTGCGTTTGTTGTCAATGTTTATTTGTCATAGTGGCTTCAAACCACATGACAATAATTCAGCAATACTGTGCAAACAGACCTTTTTCTGTCTTTTCTTCCCAAGGAATCTGAGTCTCACGGGTTAATGAATCGTGAAGTGTGAAAACTTCCTAAGATGGGACGAGTTAAATAGTGTTTCCAGATGTGAGGCTCCTCTGTGGAAACCTATCTGAGCCTGCCAGCCTCTTAAATGGTTTACTCCTGATGTTTTAAAGATGAAGAGGCTCCACCCCAGCGACTTGCCAGCTTTGTTCATTACAACTGCTTATGACTGCTGTATTTATATATGTACGATATTTCCAACTTGGCGCCAGAATAAGCATATAATCTGAAAGGAAATTTCCGAGGCTTTGCTAATACTCACTCATACGAGAAAAACACATTTGGAAAAATAGGTAGGAGGTTTTATTATCAACTTATGGTCTATTTCTACTGTGACAAAGGTGTCCCTTTATGAGATGGTGGCTACAGAGGAATGTCATTGTTTGCAAATAATCAACACAGTAGACTATATAGTATTCCCTAGAACTGTGGAGTGAAAGCAGGCAGAGATTACAGATGATAGTTGCACAATAACACAAAATTAAAACTGTAAAATATACTTAGCATGTCAATGGCTTGTGATTCGGATACATCCAGCACTATACATAACAGTGTAATTATGACGGCCATAACTGTTATATGACTGACTGCAGTAATAAGAAACTTCACAATTTTGGGACATTAAATGGCTGGTATGGGCCACCTTACTCCACCTGTAAAGTAAACATAACTTTCTAACACAAGCTCTTTTTGTAAATGCAGTAACCAGTTTAACAATAGTGTAAACAAGCTTTTAAAATAACTTGAACCCAGAAAACACTACTAGACTTGAAAACTTTAGCAATGACCTAATAAGTTTTTATTTTCCTAAGCCAAAAAAATTACAAACAGTCAAAGAATATCACAAACAGCGACCTATGAGTCCACATATAAACCCAGGGGTGGCCGTAATGATACATGCCCACACGAATGTGCAATATTTCTTTGAGTATTTCATTTTCCTGTAGGAAGTACTGAGAGTTGCAATCATGATTGTGTAAGCTATGTCATCACCTATGCTACTTAATGCAGTAAGATGTAACAAATGACCTGCAAGTCAAGGTCAAGCAAAAAATCAGCATAATGTAAGAATTAATTTGAATTAATATGTTTATTGCAATGCATTTCAGCATCTCACCAAAAGCTCCAGTTCATCGTGGCATTTTAAAATAATGCAACTTAAAAAGTGGAACTTCGCAAACATTTTAGAAAGTGCTTAAAGTGGCAGGGCTCGAGTGTGTACCACGGCCTAATAACGTAGTCATCCGTTTCGCAAACATTATTTGTGTTGTCATTTATTAAAAGATCTCTTGACGTATAAGTGAATTCTTATGCAAACTCCTTAAGTGATCTCTATGTTCTTTGTGTCGGTGTCTTTATTTACCCGAATATTAATATGTATAAATTCAAAACAGATCCGTGTTCTTCAATTGTTCACAGTTTACATGACACTTGTAACATATTTTATGGGAAAGGGGCAGATTCATAAATATTTGCATTGAGCATGTATACATAAGGGGGCATGGATGCTGAATGGGTAGTACTGTCGCCTCACACCTCTCGGGTTGAAGGTTTGAATCCCGTGTATATGTGTGTGTGTGTGTGCGTGAGAGTATGTGTTCTACCATAGACTGGCATCTTGTCCTGGGTGCGCCACAGCATTTTGTCCCATGCTACCTGGGATAAGCTCCAGGTGACTGTAACATTAATAAGCAGTTAGACAATGGATGTTTACATAAATACATCAATAAATAAAATCCATAGGGTTGACATGACTAAAAATGCGTTGATCATGCCCATGACCCCGATCAGGGTAAACCGTTGGAAGACGGCTGGAAATTTTAATCGTTTTTTGCATTATTTGGTCACTACATTGAACTAATTATATGGACACAACTTCAGTCTTTCACAAGATGCACTGCCTTTTAGTGCTGTGATGTTCCTGAGCTTCGGACATAACAGCTTAGGCTATTTGTAGAGTGACAAAATGCTTTGTTGCCCTGACTGTCACTGTTGCGTATTTGAGTTGATCATTCCCCAAAAACAACTGTATAAATAATGATATTAACATACACATTAAAACTGATTCTTCATTCTTTTTGATAAATACATGTTTTGAGCTGATTTTACAAAGTGCTTAGCTCAGTGGTTGACACTTTTGCCGCTCACCTCCGGCGTTGGGCGTTCGAATCCCACCTCCCTTGTGCGTGTGTGTGTGTGTGTGTGTGTGTGTGTGTGTGTGCCCCTGCAATGGACTTGTGTTCTGTCCAGGTTGTAGCCCTTTTCTGCCCGTGCAGGCCCCCTCTGTGACTGGACCGGGATAACTGTTTAAGGGTGGAACACATAAGGATGTTTCTTCACAGATATTATCACCTGAAGCTTCTGAGAGTCGTTTTTGTTACCTAAAAAAGTAAAATCGCCATTTTGTCAGTGCCTAGCTAACAAATAACATGACTAACATCAATATCCACAGCACATTGCTGATGTTTAGGTATTGTATGGCACGGACAATAAGGCTGATGACAGTTAAAATGTTTCGGCTGTCAACATTAAACAGGAAGCATCTCAGATGACAATGTATAACTTTTCCAACCAAAAGCAACTCCAGACAATCCTTGCGCTATCTGCACAGCAATCCACAAAAATGCTTGTAATCAGCTTGTAGCTTTTACATTGTTTGCTAGATTTGCTCAACTGTTCTAATTGCTTTAGCTAAGGTCCAAAATCCCTTCACAATGTTTTCTCGCTGCCAAGAGTATAATGCATGGTGTGGTCCCGGCCTGTCTTGTCCTTTCACATTTGGGTTTGACATATGAGCACAGCAAAACTACACAGTTACATAAAAATAAAATCCAAGCTAGGCTGACATCGATTTTAATGACATGAATGCGGTACTTTGTCGCAAGGTTTTGTCGACAGACAACACATGGCGGTAAAAATGATGAGAGCGTGGGATGAATCCATGCATGTGTGTTGACAGACAATGCTGCCAATATGTGAAAAGCTGCCTCAGGGACCTCATTTTCAAGAATACGGGTTTTTGCTAACACACTCCAGTTGTGAAAACGTGTAAAGTTTTAGACCCATAAATTGTGTCTAAACTCAATGCAGGGCTAAAGAAAACTGCTTCCCATTTTGCATGCTAAACCCGGGCTTTAGGTACTGCAGCAGGAGCAGGGTCTTGTAAAATACCTTTAAATTCAAGATGTGACAACAAGGTGGAGCTCCATGTACCAGGTGATATTTTCTGATGTTTCTGAGTTGTCAGCTTGTACCTGTCTGAGACGAATGGCGCTCTGAACATCCACGCACAGCGGGAGAGACTGATGGATGACATTCACAACGTGCTCCAATCTTTTGAGGAACTAATCTGGGAATTAAGCTCCACTAATGCATGTGTGTGTCAGCTGTTCAGTGTGCAGAAGTGATGCTGAAACTCTGTGTATTGAGTGACACGGTTAGCTATGCCATTAGACAAAGAACCACCATCTCTTCAAGTCTTTTCAGGATTAATTTTAGGGAAATGAGGAAGACCACCTCCTGGTTATATTATGGTGCATGGCGATAAAGAGAATTTTCTGGTGCAGGAAACACAGTATCTGTCATTTGTCTAGGAGGCTTCAACCTGCACAACTTAACTACAGAGGCACTTGTAACTGCTGTTAGTATACTGCACAGCTCTTCAATGTGGAATGAAGAAATCATAAAAAATATGACTGACCCATCATTAAATCTTACTAGTCTATAACACCGAATTTTTCTTGTCATTTGTTACAATTCTGTTTTTGAGACTGAGCTTTTCAAATTGAAGTTAAATGCTAAATTTAAAGTTAGCCTATTCATTTCTTCTAAGAATAATCAAAAATGATGAACAAGCATTTTTTGTGTTTTTAATCTATATGTACATACATTCTTGCAATGAACACAATTTCTGTTTTTTACCATTGAAAAGAGCAGGATTCAGTATTTTGTTCAGAAACTGACTGCATCCAAAGTCCTGCTCTCCATGTTCCACAGACCAATGAGAATATGGGCTGGGGGTCTAGTTGTTTTTTTTTTTTGCTAGCGTCAGCCCGGCTAATAAAAGGCCACGCCAAACAAACAAATATTTACATTCACGCTTCGTCATAACAGCCTCCAGGAAGCACAGACCACAAGTCTGAATGGGATGCCTAGCAGTATTGAAATGAGGAAGAAAAAAAAACTTTAACCATCCTATGAAATGTTACGTAATACACACTACAATTCCAAACCAGCTTCACATATTGAATGTGTTTTTGGAGAATAATCCTTCAATGAGAGCAACCATTATGCTTCTAGATGGAGGATTATTTTTTGCCTTTTCCCTTTATATGTTAGATACTTATTGCATCACAGTTGAAGAAACTCATCTTGAGGGCTAAACAGCAAAACCCAGGGGACTAACTTATTCTGGCATTGGTGCTGATGTTGTGAGCATTAAAGTATTTATAAAGCATCATAATTCACTCGTCATCATACCAGCAGGGTTTTGACACAGCTATGCTGCAGGTTTCTTTGGCCTCAAATGTTTAAAAGTGGAATCAAACTGCCTGGTTTTGGGCATCTTTGGGGGCTGAGGTTTGTTTCAGTGGAAATGTGATTTCGGGTACTTCCTGAAAGGAAAAAATATGAAAACCTACGTCACTAACAAGTCAATAATAATGACGGTAATTACATTCTGCTACTGCCATCCACACTCCCATATAATGCACAACCAAAGGAGCTATAATAATAATTATAATAAAAATACGTAATACTGTGATGAACTTAATAGTAACACCTTTACTTTGTTAATGCCATGCAGCAAAATATTGTTCTGAAGTCTACTGAAACAACTATTTTCAGGTGAAAAAGTCTAACTCTTCACTCTACCCCTAGTTGTGCAATCACTATGTGCAGGGGCAGTCAGAGGTGCTGCCTTACTAAGAGATTTAATGGAAGAAATGATTTCATTAATTTGGGTCAAGCCAAACACAGCAGAACACGGGAAAAATGGCCAAAGGGTGTAGTTAACCTCGAGATAATTAGCTATTATTTGAAATTTCAATCTGCATTAACCTTTACATTCTATACAGAAACTCTTCCTGATCATGAACAGACTTACTTCCTTGGCTGAATTCCCATCAAAGAGTAAATATACCATTTCAGAGGATATTTTTTTCCCATTTTATTGTATTTTATAATGATTGTTTCTGAAATGGTTTTCCCCCTCTTTTTAACAAGGCATATTATCAAAATTAATATTGCCTTTTTATTCCAGAGGGAGTCTAGAACTGATTTTTTTTTAACATTAAAAGTATACAAAAGACACATTTGTTCATTTTTTGTACAATAATATGTGCTCATTAATTTGTCATTTTATTCTGTGAACCAGACAATGTTCCAAAAGTGAGCATTCAGGCTGGGAAATGATATATCTGCAAATCTGAATTATCTCAGTGTTGCTGACGAATGGCAAAATGTAAAATGCAGTCTTTTCAGTTAAAGATACAGATGGGGGTAACAGTAGTAATGAAAGTACTTGGTGATGTAGGCATCCAGTAATGTAATGACAGTAGTAATGAAAGTACTTTC
>JAACJT020000075.1:17609464-17640108 GCA_009936485.2 Gymnarchus niloticus | reverse complement strand
GATGGAGGTACCCAGTAATGTAATAATAGAAGTAATGCAAGTACTTTAGGAAGGAGATATCCAGTAATATGATGGCAGTAGTAGTGTGTGTACTTGGTGATGTAGGTATCCAGTAATGTAATGACAGCAGTAATGTAAGTACTTGAGGATGGAGGTGCCCAGTGATAAAATGAAAAATCTAGCATGAGGAATTCATCCATTTCCCAATCTGCTTTATCCTATTCAAGGTTGCAGGGGGGCTGGGAGTCTATCCCAGGCAGCCTATGGTCTGAGTTAGGGGATGTCACGAATGGGGTACCTACCCATTTCAGGGCACGGTCTCACATACACTCGCTCACTATGGGCAAATTTGAACAAGCCACTTCACCTATATCACATGTCTTTGGACTGCAGGAGGAAACCGGAGTGTCTGGAAGTAACCTGTGAAGCACAGGGAGAACATACAAACTCCACACACACAGAGAAGAGGCGGGATTCAAACCCCCAGCCCTTTAGGTGCGAGGTGACAGCTCTAACCACTGAGGCGCTGTGCCCCCTCATGAGGGATTTAACTTTGAAGAATAGGACGGAAACTTTGACCAAGATTAGTAATCACCAAATGTGTGTATTCTGGTCAGGCTGATAGAACAAAAGGAACAACAAGTAATTAACAACTAACATTGTTTGCGATGTTTCATAACATTATGTTAAGGGAATGTTTCGAACAATGACGATTTATCATAGCCAAAATTATTGATCATTGGAAACATGGTTTTTCTCAACAGTCATAAATGATTTTTCCCCGCAAACCTGACCATGATAAGGAGGAGTTATAAGATGGATGATAGAAGGATGGATAGAAACTATTATTTTTGTTCAGCCTAAATTGTTATGGTTTCTCTGTCACCGTGCACCTATGACATGCTAGAGCGGTTACACATGCATCCATGTGATTTGCATTTCTTTAACGACGTAACGAGACAGTCTGTTCCATGACTGACTTTTAAATTCAGAGTACCAAATTTAGACATGTCAGTAAAATTAATGGTCAGCGGCATCTTGGTTTTACTCAGGGGACAGCTAAATATTTTTACTATTTTTTATAATTAATATTTAAAATATCAATTAAGGTTTATTGAGATTATGTAGACGCTACAGCACTGGAGACAGCAAAATCACGTAGTAGATAATTAATTACATTTAATTATTGACTGGCTGCACAGTTCAATAGTAATTCATTAAAGGTTATTAAAGTAAAAGTAACAATAATAAAATTTGCACCGGGTCTCAGTGGGACAGACAGCCGTGTTGTTGCTCAGCATCCTTAATCTGGCGTAAATAATAACATCTCTCTTCACACCCCCTTCTCCAGCCAATTCTATAATTATTTATTCTGGAATCACATGGCTGAGCTTCATAACTCATATCAGCACGTGCCAGTTACCTAGTGACTGGCATTTCTGCGTGTCTGCTGTAATCTCTAAACATATAAGTACATTTGAAAAGACGAAGTTGCCATCATAATGTTATGGTAGAGTGGAATCACGTTTGAAAATGAATGTTATGTATGTGCTCAGTTGCTTCTCTTATGGAATAGCTGTATTTAACCATGGGAACAGCAGTTACCTGCCTAGGGAAACGGGGATGCTTTTTTTGAGACCCCAGCACTTTGTTCTCAGTTTCCTCGAGAGGTATGGTCTGACATATGGGGTGAAATGCAAAAACTCACTGCCTATTAGGCTTGTAAACACAAATGTCAGGCATATTTTCAAATATTACAAAACACCGGGAAGAAATGTTGCAGTTACTGGACCAGACACGGAAATAAGCCAAGTAGACACGGAAACTCGTAATTAGGTTTAGGGAAGACTTTGGCGTCAATTGAACAGTTACAGCTGAAAAGCAACCCATCTCCCTTCCTTTTAAAGGTTATTTAAATTGTTTCAGTTCTACATTATTTAAATTGGACTCACCTGGCTGCCATTAATCTAGGCAGCTGAATATGACATTTAGGTTAGTTCTGTTTCATAAGAACACGAGCGAAGACGCAAACAAATAGCAATGAAACCGAAATGGTGATAACTGAAGTATTGCTCTGCAGTCCAGAGTGTTTGGTGGCTCCTTTGACTTTTTTGCCTGAGTAATTTATCATGGACTATTGAGTAGAGGCACAGGAGCTTTGCTGAGTTGTTGGGAGCATGGTGAGAGACGACTCAATGCTGGAGAACGGCATCAATAAATCTTTCCACCAGAAAATATAACACCTGCCCAATTTACCATAGCCAATAACTGTTTGACACAGCAATGTAGAGACAAACTGCCACAGATAATGCGCCGCACGTATTTCCAGGGGTAAAAAAAGGAAAGAAAATAACACACACTGTGCCCTGCGATAGACTGGCAAGTCCCCCATAACCCTGGAACGTTGGATGGACGGTTAGATGGATGGATGGATGGATGGATGGATGGATGATAATGCACACATACTGAAACATACACGGTTAGTCAGATGGGCTAAACCCATGCATAAACAAATTTATTTTTGGGCATATTACAGCATATATCAGCCTCTCCAGGATTGCTTTTATAAATAATATAAAAACTGCATTTTCTTGTATTAATATTGTCCTGTTTTCATGTGTTGCTATCAGTGATGACATTCACGTTGGGTGCCTGAGACATCAGTTTTCTTTTTTCCACTGAGTACATTTTAAAATGAAAGAGCATATTTGGGGATCTAATTTTGAATCATGCTGTAAAACCAATGCAGTGAATGGATCAGTCTCTGTTGTAGAGTAGCAATTCCTATTCTGAGCCAATCAGTTTTGACTGCACCATATTGCCCTGGTAATATCCCTGTCTGCTTCACCATCCAACTGTGACAAGCATCTCTTCACAATGCTTCATTAGTTTTATTGAGACAAACTTTGTGATGTAAAGCACTGAATAGATCCATATAATTCTCTTGGTTCAGTAGAGTACAAGTACTGACAGCAATATGTTAGCGATGGCTCAGCCTGCTTGAAGGACTGCAAATTTGACCCTGCATTTTCTTTTACAAAGTAAATAATAAATATGTGACACCAATTGTTTGATGTGTTAGCTTTTGAAAATAGTATAGATAGATAATATTTCTTTTGGACTGTCTCCATGTTGTATAATTTTAGAGCCAAATGTATCCAATTTAACTTCTCAGTATACCTTATTTGTAGTCTGCATGCTAACAAATGTCAATTTGGGATATGTCCAGGTATAATAACTATTGTTAGGAGAGACTGGAGACAATCTCGTAACTACTTTAACAGAGGAAGGAACGCTAATTATTTTTGCCAGTGTAGTTTTGATTTTGAGCATTCTTAGCTTGGTGGATAGTTTAAGTGTTAAAATATAAAATGTATTTACTAAATCTTTGTAACATTTTCATGTATTTTTCTAATCTTATTTTTAGGAAAGTTTAATTTCCCAGAAATTGCGTTCTTTCGGCTACTATTTTTCTGATACTCTATTAAATGAATACTGAGTTACACTAAGATATTATGGGTTTGACCTAGCAATACTCAATACTCATCTCACAAAGCGTATTCTAGCTTTCATTTGCTGCATTGTAAGCAAAAAGGCAGTTTCTGTTTCTAATTAAAACAGCCGTCTTTTCGCCCCTGACACTCCCTCTAAATATGCATGCTGGTCACTCCTCTTCATCATTAGCCCATGTTGAAAAATTTTTGTCTCACACGTGAAGGTCAGGGGAATGAAAATTTCAGCATCTGATCTAAACCTGTCATCTCCAAAGGGGATTATAGCAGTGTAGGATACAAATGGGTTGTTGTTAATTCTGGGTTTTGAAAAAAGTTGACCTGAGCAGTTTTCTTAGTGTCCACCCTTTTATGGTGCCCTATAAAAACCAAGGCCTGAAGCAAATTTTCCCATTTGAGCACACGTGTGGGACATTTGTGACAAGCTTTGGTCATTAATCTATCAATCAGCTGAAACAAAAAATCAATCACATAGAGGAAAACAGGGGGGGGGGGGGGGGATATTGACCAAGGAACATTTCAATGCATCCATGTTCCACCTTAATGTTTTGGGTGCAGTGCATAAAACAGGAGAATCTTGGTCTTACACTGCTGGTAGGTGTGATTAGTCATAACGGATCCTACTGGGGTGAGGCTGATGGAAAATTAGAGGTGATAGAAGAACTCAGTCGATACTGTTTACCCCTCTGAAGTGAGTCTCTACGAACAGTCAGCAGTGGGAAGACAACCGATCGCTTTCTCCAAACACATTATTGATAGCCGAAGGAAAAGCTGAGGAAGAAACAGTTCGGGAAATTACACTTATTTGTGGTGTAATTTTCCACAAACGCGCATTTCAACATAAGCCGTAGGAGCAAAGGCAACACAATTAAAGCTGCATGCAGCATTTTACAAAGCCAACGTTCGTGAGTTACTTCCTAACAAAACGATACCGATAACCAAGCAAACAAAATGTGACAACACAAAGTACGGAAACAAAGTCATTCAAAGAGTAGATCCTATTTAAGGTTTAATTATGGCTCCGTTTTTGTCACATTGACTCAAAATGGCAACAATTAGCTCTCTAAATCCAGTCCAGACAGTGAGAATTAAATGTAATTGTAATGGTTATAATTATGAATGTTTAAACAGAGGGAGAGAGGGGAACGAAGGAGCAGCTCTTTGGCCTCTCACATTTCCACAATATTGTGTCATAATCAGATGTCTCCTCATTAGTGATTTTCGTTCAGCAACCCTGCAGCTTGACATGCTAATCCCATCTGTTTACCAGCTTTGGGACGCCCTCTGTACACAAGTCATGTGTTAATCCCCCAAACCACTGATTGAGAGTGCCGACAGTGCCATGGCTTCCAATCAGAACATTTTGACTGTAATAATTCCTAGCCCATTTGCCGATGCCTGTGAAAAATGTTTATTCAACAAACGGACCAGCATAATTCAGCTATCTCTGCAGCCAATGCTCCCTTTCAGTGTATCGTTGCATAGCTCAACCTGACAAATGGTATATGGATGAAATGATTTATAATATTTTCCTTTTCCATATTTGTCAGTGACTTGACAGTTCATTATGTACTTATAAGGAAAGACGTATTGTGGACTTACCACTGTCTTTAGTCCCTAATACATTTTTGTGACTTTAACTCATTATATATACCATAAGGCCCCATGCATACAGTCAGATAAACTTTGAATGACTAGCCACGGTGATGTATAAGCACCACATTTATCTAGTTTCTTCATAGCTGAATTGGCACAAAGTTCTATCTGTGATGTCTGAAGACATCATTTTAATATTTCTTCTGAAAAACTATTCAGATTATTCAAAACATTTTTCTCTCCTTTTCTCCTATGTGTCAGCCATTTTAGAATGTTTTTCTTTAGACTTTTAACAACTCTCCCCCAAAAAACAGGTTCAAAATATGTCCCATCATCACCATTAGTTGCATCCCGTTCAACCAAAAGTTGCAAAATCGCAAACTGAAACTTCACATAGGGAGTTTTCTTATCATCTTGTCATGCTTTTTAAAAACGTTGTTTCAAATTTGCTCATTGTCAACAAATTATGTTGACTTACCCCAATACTCTAAAGTATTTTTTTTAAATGTTCATATTTTCAGCACAAGCTACAACAAGTAATTTGGAAGCATTTCCATACATATTTAGGTTTGTTTCGTGGTCTACATAAAGTCTGTCTACTTCATCCTTTGTCTTTGCCAGTCTGTATTTTTGTGACCACCAGTAAAGGCAATTGGGAGTAATGTTCACCGTCATCTTCTTTAGATGTTCTACAGTAAGGGTTACAATATCATAAAGTGCTTCATGATTATCTCATTATCAGTTTTCATATCTGTTTTGCAAAATCCCAGGAGATATAGACCGTGGTGAAACCATTTTTCATTATCATGATATATTCAAGCACATGTGAACTGCAGTACATTTCTCTAGCATTGTTCCATGAAGACAGGCACAATTTTTGAATGGGACGGAGTTCAGGGGACAAACTGTGCCGCAAAGGGGAAGAAAAAATATGTATAAAAAACACTGTTAAATATATTAGACTGGGTGGTTGCTGAATCATAACCTTTTTTAAATATACTGATATGAAAAGGGTCATTGACAGTTGTGTAGAATTGTGTACAAACTTTATATTTTGTTGACGTACCTTGTGTTACTAAGCTAAAAGTGAACTTGAGGAATTAACCTTCTGTATATTTGTAATGACATTGGTCAGGATGGGCAGGTTTAGAGCAGTGTGGATTTCTCGGTCGGCTCCTACATAACCTGTCAGGTACCTGCAAGTTTGTGAGGTCCAGCGCTGGGAGAGACACATCTCCAGCTAGCTCTCCAGCATGGAGTGCAAACTGTAATTTGTAGAGAAAGCGAACAGTCTTGAAGACGGTTCGCTGAAGTAGTGAACACCCTACCATCATGGCATATGGGCAGGTTGTGGGAGGGCTGGAATTGGGTATTGTGGACAGACAGAACTAAATAAAAAAGAAAATTAAAGAGAGAAAGGGGGGTGAACGTTGCATTATTAATCCAAAGTATACCTGAATTCGGCATAACCCAGGCTTGAGCCAGTTTCAGGAAATGAGGTCTGGGTTTTGGTTAAATTGCAGTTTAGTTTACTTCTGAATTTGCTACAACCATGCAGCCAAACAAATGTCACATATGGTGATGTATGGGTATATTTATGCTTAATCAAATGGAATACAAATATGATAATAAAGTCAAACGTACCAAAGTATCATGTCATCAAGTTAAAATCTGCAATACGTATTTGGACAAATCATACAGAAATCCTAGCTAATGACTGTTTTGCAGCAAAAATAAAAATAAAATGACTCAAATAAAATAACTTTTTAATAATATGATTTTGTAAAATATAGATCATGATACTACCATTGTTATTTTTATTACTATTATTGGATAGGTTCCAGCCCCCCCCATCTCTGCATAGGAGAACAAGTCAAGTTGGAAGATGGATGGATGGTATTATTATTATTATTATTATTATTATTAAGTGCAGTCTAGCTGATTTCTGTTTTCTGTCTAGGTCTGTTGGATTCCCAGTGATTTGTTGTGATCATTGTTGTCATTACTGAGTGCTTCTTGCTTGTTTACTGCCAACTTTTGCACACATCATAATCATTTCCAATGCATTTGCCACAATATGGCCGAGGAAACATAACCTCTGTTTGGTAACCTGTGCTTCAAGTGAGAATTCTGGCTTGCTTTGATCTAAGACCCACCTGTTTATTTATTTTATAGTCAATAGTATTCTTAAAAGTCTTATAGCGTGTCAATAACCATCTCGTCCCGCTTTTCGATTGTGCAGGCTTCACATCCTTAAAGACTTATGGAAAATGTTACATTGTGGACAATTCTTACCTGTCTTATTAGAGATGCATCAGGATTTAAGAATATTTTTGAAAGTTTCTGCATCACAGCTTTGCCAAGAGCCATGTATAGAAATTAGATACAAATTAGTCTAAGTGCTATTATTTTGCAGTAAATGATAATCTTTCTGAATAATATTTCTATAGCTGCTTGACCAGTTACCCAAATAGCAATCTTTACCTATTAAAAAGATATTTTGCATTGAGTGTTTTGTAGAATTCTGATGGAGTGCAGTTCAATTGTTCTATATTCTATTTTTAAATTAAGTGGTCAAATATTTTGCATTTTGGAAATTCAGAGCAGTTTTCAACACAAGCTCACAAAGCAGAGTAATGTAAAGATGCATGGTGATTAATTTGGCATTGAACACAAAACAGCCACATGACAGCGAGTTTAGATTTCTTTGTGTGTGATGAGCTAAGGAAGACCTCTTAGAAGAAAGAACTAATTTCATGGGCTGTAATGAGTCCATGAATGGGACACTATTTCTCTCTGTTATAATCTCATATCATGGACATGCAAGGTAGGACTTTTCCTGCCTGTCTACATGGGCTATGCATAAGTAGAACCCATATAATATTGGACATACAGTCATACCATCCAGATTTTATTTTATTTTTTTGCAGTTCCTATAGTGCACTTTGGGAACCGTACCCAATCTTGTTGAGGTCTTAGGGGCCTGTCTTGGCTTGATACTGGCTCCATGCCTATTGTATCTTGAAGAGTGCCCTAGTTTCATGATAAGGCTCTCTGTGACTCAGACCAACTCATCTGAGGGAGTGATTTCCTGTTTCATTTATCACATGTGGTTCAAGTAAGAGTCCATTGTCCCACACATTTTGCTGTATCTGTAGTTACACATTTACTGGACACCAAGCAAGTTAAATATAGAAATTATAAATTTTTATCTGAGTTACAGGCTATGATGCATTGTTACTAAACAGTCAGTGTAGTGTATTTAGCAGTATAATTGCCATATAATTAAGCAGGTGCATGTAGTAATTTATTTGAAAGTGTTACTGTAATGAATCTCTTTTTCTCACTGACTTGATATGAGGATAAATGTCTTTACAAAATGTTTTACAAACATTTGCGGAGACCCACACAGACTGCAAACACGAACACCACCTCCACTTAATGTAGTTTCCCCCCTGATCTCTACATGACACTGAAGACTTTTAACTATCAACAGAGACAAGGCTCAAAGGATAAACAGTCTGATCACCATGCACAGAAACTTGTTTAATTGCTCTTGTGCAGCTCCGCAAAAAAAACATGCGTTTGACACTTGTGTCGTCTGTTTACACCATTGTCACATGATGCTGTCTCCTACATTCTTTTTCTCTCCTCTACAATGATTTAGATTATGAGCACCAGGAGTTTAACTGGGAATCTTTTTTCTTCAAATGCTATAGGCTGCCACTGAGATATATTTGTAGTTGCTGTCTGAGTGTGGATGTGAGAGTGTGTGCCCCTGCAACAGACGGATATCTCATCCAGGTGTGTCCCCTGCTTTGTACCCTGTGATTTCTGGGATAGGCTCTAGGCCCACCGTGACACTGTACTGGATAAGTGGTACGGAAGATGGATGATAGGGTGATACAGGCAACAAGCATCACACGGACAATTGAGAATGATATGATTTGCCCACTCATTTGTTGTGCAGGTGGCAGGAATTTTATAGACAGGTCAGTCGTTAAGACCAATATATCTTAATAAGCTATACTTACTTTATTTTGCCATTTGTACACAGCAGATAGGATTTCTGGTCTGCTTCGCCAGAGACACAGGCCCACATGCATGTACAACTGAGAGTGAGGTTTGGGGTCAGAGTGCAGGGTCAGTCAGCATCCAGCAACCGTGGAGTAGTTGAGGCTAAGGGCCTTGTGCAAGGGCCCAATGGTGATATGATACTATACCAGGCAAAGGATTCAAACCTATGACCTTCTGGACATGAGTGTAACTCCCTAACCACAAATAAATGCGATGATACAAATCTGCATGAGTCTTAGACCAGAGCAGGAGAGAGACTAATGTTTTGCTACCTTTTGTGTGGTTTCGTCATTCAGCCAAATACACTCACATCAGACAATACAGGAAAGCAAAGGGGAATGTGAATCGTGTGGTAAGATGATATAAGGGGAGTTTATAGGCAAAATCATAAGCCCTATTCTTCTCATTAGCTTTTATTTGATTACTTGTTTTTGAATTATAAATTAGCTTCCTTCTGAAATATTATACCAATAATTTGATAAATGCCGTCACTGTAATTACAGTTTGCTGCCGAAATAAAAGCCTGCTTCTCAGAAACATGCAGACGATTATGTAAAGTATGGCAGGAAATGAAACATTTTAAAAGTAGTTCTATTGTCAATTTGCTGCACCATTTGTTACCATATGGTAATACATTAGGGGCTGTGCAGGGAGGGCAGGTGCTTAACCAAAGAATGGGCCCCCACCTCTGCCGCCAAAAAAAAACTGACCTGTCCAAATAGGGCACTTTTAGAGGTGCTCAAGCCCCCAGATCCCTCTCCTCTGGTCATGTGCCTGAATGCAGCGGTATAAAGAGGGCAGTGACAAACATGCCGTTGGTGATTTTGTCACGAATCGCGTTTCAGCCGTGCAAGGTGCCCTAAAACTACCGCTCGCATCACCGGAAAAGCCTGCGAAATAAAGAGTGAGGAGGAGCCGGCACACTGTTTAAGTCGAACGTTATTCCCCTTGATGGGATCGATCACATGCTTCCTGGTGGAAAACCTGAGAGGGAGGTTGAGATGCAGGCGTAGCGAACGCATGGAAACATGTTGCTTTGACTGTTAGGGTTCGGGAAAATTATGGTTGCCATAGCTTGTCCTTCCGTGACACCGTGTTCAGGAAATTTGGCCAACATTAAGTTCCAAACGCAGCTGTAAGTCCACGCATGAGGTGCGGCACGTACTTAACGCTCGTTTTGTTTTTGTTTTTTTTCTCAAACCCCTGCTTTTACCACCACCTCCACAAGTTTAGCCCGAAGTGAGTAGATGCCAGAGACCCCGAGCACACTGGAGGAAGCACGCCGCAGGACCACCGAGTGCTCCTCCATCCTGGTTGGGCCAACAGTGCAGAAATATTTTTTCTTCAAGGTGAAATTTCTAGTTTGGTTCACTTGTGTTCCTTCAGCAGCAGCGGGCAAATGTCAGTACCACAGTGAATGGTGCTCCATGCTTCGACCATCCTATTCCATTTAAATTTACTGCAGTTTTCCTTTCTGACACCTGTTTAAATCAATATCTTCCTCTCCGGGTCGTGGGCCAAATATGCTGAGGCGCTCACCGACTGCTTCTCAAATCCACTAAAATCAACACAATAATTGAAATATTTTCAAGCTGATTACACCGAGGCCTGGGGCTAGACTGGTTGCTAAGGGTATGCTCCCTGGTTGCTAGGGGGAGTAAATCATCTTGCATTATTTGATTTTTGTTATAGATATGAAACCGCTACTCCCTCGATTAAATGTCTCGCAGTCTAACACCTAGGGGAGCCTGAGTAAAAGAAAGGGAGCGGCAACCTTGACCCTGTCAAATAAATATCTCTAACTTTTCCTGTCCTCCGGCTTTAAGTCTTTCAGCTCGACCTGCCTGCTCGACTTATTTATTTATTTGTGCGTGTTTGACTAACAAAGCCTCGGGAACAAGAGGATGGCCTGAAAACAAGGAAACAGAAATGGATGTGGTCACGGAGGGCGGCATCGAAACAAACAGCTCAATTCTGCTTCTGTTTTGGCAGCTTTCACTGTTGTTTCGCATTTCGTTGACCCTTGCCAAAAATCTGTGATCTCGTCACTAGCACAATCGTGTCAAAAATCTTTCATTTTTTTCCAAAATGCTTTACTGTGGATGTAGGAAAGTGACGGGTATCGAAGACTCCTGCCAAAATAGCAAACATTTTTTTTTTTCTGTTTTTAGGTTAAAATGTATTTATATGTGGACAACATTGTGACAGACAATATAACATATAAAAAACCTTGCAATAATAATAATACACACATATATATGGTTTATACACGTTATATATTAAACTTAATTTATTGTCCTTATTTGGTCTGTGGTGTTTTTTGTTGCATTAAGATTCAACATAATTTCTTACTTGTTCTTTAAATGTTCCTGTTTCCAGTTTAAATTGGGAAATATTTAAAGTACAGCTTCGATAAAACCATCATGAGTGTTTCCGCATTTCCATCTTTATGCTACTCATGAAACGCACAAAGGAATTCAAGGGAGCATATTTCATAAGTGGACACTGTTTAATCAGTGCACAAAGACACACAAAGGCACAGAAACATGGCTAACCAGAGCCCATTTGTTCATATTCATATTCTGTAGAATACTTATCATTTTAAATTTAGATTTTAAAAGAAAATTTCCTTTATTCCAGCCATAGGCCTTTTAAGCCCCTTGTAATGACTTATCTTTAAAGCTTTCAGCAGTTGCCTATTTGAACTTTGAAGTGTGAACTTTGAAATATCATACAAGTCAAAAGTCCTAAACAGAATGTTGCTTAAATGCAAATTGTAATAAAATGTAATAAAGTGCATTAAAAACAGATATGAAGAGGGCGCATTCACATTTAAATTTAAAATGCTATGTATTCCTGTGATCTACACCAAGAATGTGTCTTATTCACTTCACAAACAACCACCCCAATAGCAAAAGACCTGATAATATTATAAAAGTTATTTAATTTAATTATTTTGGCTGGCATTTTAACTTACCACCCTGTAATGGACTGGCATCCCATCCGGGGTGTACCCCAGCCTTGTGCCCTGTGGTGGACTGGCATCCCATCCAGGGTGTACCCCAGCCTTGTGCCCTGTGATGGACTGGCATCCCATCCAGGGTGTACCCCAGCCTTGTGCCCTGTGCTGCTACAGGTCCCTCTGCAACCCTGACCAGGGTAAGGGCTTAGAAGATGGATAGATGGAAATGAACATATCTTAAATAAAATAAACCCTCAATATTTTCACATAGTTTTGTAAAATACTATTCTTAAAAATACGCTCAAAATGGTATAGAATACAGTCATCTGTTGAACCTCGACCATTGCGCTGGGAAAGGGTAATATGTTTGGGGCTAAGGTTTTATTGTGGATAATACCGCCATAGATCAATATGGCAATTCACACTGCTGTGGATACTGCAGCAAAAAAGAATGGCTTTAATGTAATTTTTCTACTGTTGTTTAAATTTTTAACTGTCAACAATATTGAACTGCTGTACCCATGTCCATAATCTCAATTTTCACTAAAAATGGCATATAAAGACTAAAAAGTTGAATTCATGTTTCTATACATTTTACAGAAAAAAAAATTCTTTGTTTTTTATATACGTGAAGTGGAAAAATGATGTACACATTCATTATTGAAAAGATAGTCTGTACACATTTAAAACGAGAAAACATGCCTGCATTTGTTATATAATAGTATAATTTGAAGACATCTTATAACAGTGGTGTTAAATCTGTTGCTGTTATCTGCAGGCAAACCTTCTATTAGCAGGGACTGTGTAATCAAACTGACAGGGGGTTTCACAGCCATAAAAAAAAAGAGTGACACAAAAATCTATAGATATATTTACAAGAAATTCTGCAATAATTTAACCTTCAGGATTCAGTCAGCCTTATCATTCCAAAAACAATACCAGAACAAGCAAAGAGTGACAAGAGGGAAGAAGACAACAGTAAAATCTTCATCAATGCAGGCATCATCACTGCTGTGACTAACTTTTTAACCAAACATATCTAAAAATTACCTGATGTCAAATCTGCAATATTTGGGGTAGTAAAATGTATGATGTTTGCATGAAACATTAACATTATTTGTTTGGTTAGACCCATTAAATTACTTGAACTGTCTGAAAAATCTCATGATGGTTTCATGTAAAAACCAGAAAGCCTGGAGTCCATGATGATTGTCACAAAACAGCAGACTGGGAAGCAGCAGGCTATTCAAAACAATCCAATCAAAAAATGACTGCATATTAAAAGCGGTATATACACTGTTTTAAAAAACTAAACCCTTTTTATTCTTGCAATATCTTTGTTGATTCTGAGCCGATTCTGATCATTTTTGTCTGAGCAGCAGTCGAAGATAGCGGACGACACTTTGAACATTTGAACTAACCATTTGACTTGTTTTGTCAGCTTTTTGTCAAATTTTGATGTTTATCATTGTGCACGAGTCAGAATTATTGCTTGTGTTACAAGGTATGGTAATATAGCCTGTAGGAAGCCATTGTTTCTTTTAACTCTGATAACCAAGTTCCTCCCAAGAACGAAGATTTCCACACATGGCTTACTCTGCTCCCTATGCTGGCTTTTTCACAGGGAGTTAGCACTTAGCACTATATGAGGTTTGTCTTGTCCTTTTGGCGCTAACTCACATTTTAGTGTACAACAAATTCAAATACATCGACATCCCTACACATCCAATAAACATGTATATGGCTGTAGTATCCCGGGTGAAATTTATCAAGGATTAAAACTTTCACAAATTGGTCACACAAACGATATAGCCCCAAAAAATAGGTTTCTAAAAGATAACTCAAAGTTTCATTCTGGTGATTTAAAAAAAAAATAAAAATTAGTCCAGATCTTTAAGATGTAACTACACTTCTAGTTCATTGTCATTCTGATTGTTGCTTTGTGTTCACGCTTACCAGTATTGTTTTGGTGATTCTTTGTTCTTGTCAATATCGACAGTCCAACTTTGAAAATGGAACCAGAAGGCCTTGTGTTGCTGCCTATCGATCGGCATTTTACTTTTTTTGTGCGACTCTAATTATGTAGAAGAAATCTAATTTCTCCAGTAGCCCAGGAATGTATTCTGAAGTGTTATATGAAACACAAATACGTGGATATTCATAAATATTAAGCAAAAATGTTTCTAATACCTTGCATCAACAAATGAGTATTTAAAAAAGTATTATAAAAGGAAATACATGGAAAGTAATGAACAGTGATAAGAAAACAGCAAAAGAGAATTATGTATACTTTGTGAGTACTACTTGTGGTTACAGTACTTCATTCAAGCAAGTACAAAAAAAAATGAAACAACTAAGAAAAATAATAAGATTACAAAACTCAAGAAGGAAAATAGGCCCTATTGGATTTAGGGGTGAGGAGATGAATTGACAACAAGGTGTACCAAGTCATCAGTTGAATGAAAATGCTATGCTCGGGACTAAATAAACTAAAAGTGGCATGACATTTCAGAAGAGAAACACCGTGGATACACCGTTTTTGGATATGTGCTTACAGTCTGGAGAAATTACAAGAACGCTGACAATAAACGCTGCATTACATATCCAAGAGCAACATTTTCTGTGCTGGTGTGTGGCTCTTTGTGTGATATGTTTTTCAACATTAATGCCAAAATTTGCTTGCAAAGTTGAAGGATAAATCATTTACATTTATTGAATTCTATAGCATTCTTAGAAAGATGTGAAAGTTTCTGATTTTTATCAACGTAATCTTTAGAATACTTAGAATATCAACAGTCTGCAGTCATCAACAAATGTATATTTATGTACCTTCACTTTACATACTGTTGTCGTGATTAATTAAAAACCAACTCACAGTGCATTTTTTCTTATAAAGAGAATTATTTTCCAATAATGACATGTATATAATAATATTAAGAAGACACACAGATTCACTTTTCCCAGCACGTCTGCAGATTGGATGTCCCCAGGGGAAAATAGATGGCATGTCATTTGGCTTTTGAAATGAGGCTCATCGACTTTGGCAAAATCCATCGACTCGTGTGCCAAGTTGCGAGACCAATCACTGGCGAGCTTCGCAAACACGACTCACTTCCACTACTCTAATTCATTCCTATTAAAGCCGACATCTTTCGGGAGAGGGAGAAGAGAGATGGATGTGCTTTAGTACATCCACCCAAGGAACCAGTAACTTAACAAGTAGCCCAATTAAACTGTAAGAAGATGTGTTTACACACGTACATATATAGTAATTTACCTCTTGAAACGGGAGCGGTCTGTAGATGAAGAGCGAAAGAAAAAATATGGATTATTGAAATTAAACACAGGCAACACGTAAGCAATTCCTAACACACAAAGTATGCCCTATATGCCAAATGTGTTTGACTTGGTTCAGGCTAATTATTCTTAAATCTACTCAATAGACTGTTTAGATAATCTTTATAAGCACTAGCATTGGCAATGTTTGCTTAAGTTTTTTTGAGAAAGTTTACTCAGGTCCTCGGTCATAAATGATTATATATATAATTATATCCAGTATACACACAAACATATATATTCCATTGTGTTACAAATAAGCTTGGGAATTACTTGATTTTCTGTATTTCCAAAGCACTCTAATGTGCTTGAGGATTTGTCACCTGTATGTTTAAAGGCACAGCAACCCAAAGAGAGGAATTACCCTGCACCACAGCAAAGTGCACAGAAGTGCATGCAAAGCACATCAGATTAACACCCTGTTTCCTTTTGCACTGAATCGCACTCCAAGGGGAATATTCCTGGACACCACTAAATATGTCTTGTTACTACAGTAACACTGATCTGGGATGATATCAAGCTCAGTTCCTTCGGCACTAAGGTAATTCAACCATTTAAGAACCAAACATATACATCCTACTGAAAAACTGTATTTTGAAATGGAAAAAAAAAAAACCTCTTTAGCTCTGTCCTCAAAGTAGCAGTAAAGAATTTGGAACTTGAGCAACGTTACGTTTTACCACAAGCGTCTACTCGTGCCATCAGAGGAATAGAGAATCTGTCTTTCTGTTCAGTTTTCCACATTCAAGATGACCTCAGAGGACAGGGTACAACCAGATAAAAAATTAACATGTCCCCTTTACCTTCATTTTTATGTAACTTTTGTAATGCATAATCCTGCACGCTCCTGTTTTGTTTTCATATAAGTGTAAAGATAGGAAAGCAAATACATCTATATCTAAAACAGAAAGCAGTATGTAATTACACGCGAAAAAAAAAGGTGGCACTTTACCCATAGGGAGCCCATATATTTCTTTGTCTGAGAGGCGGGTTTGAATAAAGAGATAAGGTCACTGTCTGGAAATGAAGCCGTTTCTGTGCCACTCTTTGGTGTCTGGCCAAGTCAAGCAGCTCTCTTACAATATGTTGCCCAGTTTCATGTTGACTTAACACTAAAATATGGAGACTCAGAATTAAGTAAGATATCTACAGAGGGGGAGATCAGGGGGCTTTCAAAACAAACTGAGTCAGCCCAGTATTACTTTCACTCAGACCACACAATCACACAGCGCTTGTGTTGTTTTTGTTTACTTATGAAAGTGCTGCAATCTGTCGGCTTGCTTCATCCCGAAAGCGACGATTGTCCCTCCCCTTCGACACTAATTATTATTAAGAATAGCGCACAGATATAACATTGAAATATTTTACTACAACTCTAATAGCTTTGTTAACATCCCTTTTTGCAAGAAATGGATGGTGTAAAAGGGGAATGAGGGATTAAAAATTTACATATCTTAATAGACAAACATGTACTCAGTCTCTCATCAAAAGTGCCATGTTGCATCTTGGGAATTGTAGCATGTGGGCTTGGAACTCGCTCAGCCCTATTGTCTATTGGCCTAGTAGGGCACAGCATGCTACAATAAACATGAATAGATTTCCTTTGCCCCATGGGACAATTACCATAGATTATTCAGCAGGCTAGGAGTCTGCTTTATTGTACCAAAGGATAAGAAAAGAACCTCACCACTGCACTCTGGTTTTGATGCTCTTAGATATACTATGAAAATTTTTGTTTCATTCTCTTCCCCAATTAGTTCTGAACTGAGCGGGATTTGCTGCAAAAATGTGTCAGACACTTTGAGATACCGCTGGAGCCTGTCTTTCCAAATGAGATCTTTCCTAGCGCTAATGATGAGGTCAAGTATAAAAGAACAGCGCTACATCACATCCCCTTTCCAGATTGAGACATATTAGTACACGGTGTGCGCCGGATTTACGTACGCTGTGACAAATACGAAGCATCGCGGAACTGGCGTTTGTCGCCGAGTCGTCTCATAAGTCAACTACTTTATTTACTTCTCCGGCCATTGCTGTGTGACCCTAGCTGATAAAGGCTCTTCCGCCAAACAGCTCTGTGAATGTTTCATTTGCTTTCACAGTGTGAGGGAGCCAACTCTCGCTGCACACTAAAGCATGGCTTGTGTTTAACCAAAGCTTTTTTAATATCCAGTGTAGGCATGAGGCCCGATCCGTGGAGAGTCAGCAAGGCAGGTGAGTGTGGATGACAGATTTCCTCCCAGAAGCTTATCCCTGTTACATCGCGACATAGAATGTGGGTCAGCAAAGCACTGTGTTTCTGTTTAGCGTAGCGCCCATGTTTCCGGCACCTCGGAGTGAAGGCTCACATTCTTCGCGGGGCAAATCCCCCGTGGTTTAGCCCAGACATATGGGGGTATGATTGGTGACCAACGCACTTCATGCGCATTCTGCACGTAGCGTGGATATCGGAGTGTTCTCTGCGCTTACTGAGTGGTACCGCTCCAAACTAACCGTCTGTGTGTGAGCGTGTGTGTAAACAGCAGGTCCAGGGCAGGGAGGTACTGCCCTGCTGGGACTGGGGGTCTCTACTGAGGCCTAGGATCAGGTGGGGGTAGCAGGCAGAAATCTGTCAGCAGCAGCATCGTTAACAGCGACGATTTGCTTTCAGACATCACGTCATACACGTCTTCCATGGAGGGTGCTTTTGAATGCCGTTTTGTGTTTTATTACATACGAATTAATTTCAATATTACAGGAAAGATGAAAAGATATTAAGCATAGTTCATATTCCTCATTTTGGAGAGCAAACAATGAACATTAGACCTTTAATAACTTGCTTTATGTCTCCATGCTTCTAAATTGGCTGCAATGACAGTAAATTATTGGGAGTCTTTAGCTAATTAAGATAATCAGTTTTTATTTATCTCACTGCAAATGTGTTATTGAGTGATTACTATCGAAGCTGTTCTGCTTACGTCGCGATGCGCAAAATGTTATGTATCTGCCATGTACGTTTCTCTGGATAAATGTCAGCTAATTTAATTAAATTTAACTACCGTGACTTTTAATTTACAGATGGTAGGTTTGAAAAGTTGATGGAAAGCTATTGTCGGGGCTTTTGTTATTTTTTTCCCCTCATATCTACGATTAACTTTAATTCTTAAACTCAGCAGTGTAGTTAAAACACTTATTTGTTGCTGTAATGTTGCAAGCCAACAGCAGAATAATGGGAAAAATAAGCTATTATTCAATTAAACATTTTTTGTTGGTATTTAAATTGTTAATCCCAGCTACTACAGAGACAATTCAGGATAATGCACAACCGTCATGGAATTACATGTGTATGTATACAGTATGCATAGTGGCTTTTACGTTTCAGTTCAGGAGATTTGACGATTTAAAACTAAAACTGTCATTCGGAATTAAAAGATTGATTTTTGTGAATTTTTCAGCAGTTTGTTCTATAATAGCAAGCTAAATAGAACTGACTGGTTCTTTCATTTAATACACACCCGGAAAGATTGTCAGAGAGGTAACTCAGAATGGCCAGCATCCCAGGGCACCAAAAAACCTGCTTCAAGTTGAGAATCAATTATCTGCCATCTGTCAAGTATCTGAAGAGATGGTACAACTGTATTCAAATGTGGCTTTCCGTTTTTCATACTCCAGAACATCTTTGGAGCCTGCCACTACCGGTATGGAGAGGACTTGAACTAAGATGGTCATCTCACATTTTGGCTACTACTTTCATTTCTTTTCTGTATTTCTATCAGGATTTCTCTTTTCCATATACCTGCAAAACACATCTTCTTTGGAATTAATGCTGGTGCTAAACTGAGGCTTCAAAACCTGTGGTGGGTGGGAGTATCCTGAACTGACCAATCAATGCTGGTGCTAAATTGAGGCTTCAAAATCTGTGGTGGGTGGGAGCATCCTGAACTGACCAATCAAAGCTGATGCTGGTAGTTTGGGATAGTCTCACTCACCATGGGTTTTGAAGCCTAATTTGCCCCATCACTAAAAAAACATTAATCCTGAGATGGCTCTTGCACGCTAATCTTTCCTAATATCCTAAAATATTTGAATAAATTGTTTAAATTACATATACTGTATATATATATATATATATTTGTGTGGAGAAATATAAATTTTTCCAATTATTCCTTACACTAAATACAAATCTGCTGTGGTGTATTTTGCGTCCCAGTTCAATAAAAATGTTGAATTTTTCTTCCATTTAATGCATGGTTATGATCTTTATTGTTTTAGATAGCTAAAGATAGACACTGTATGAATACATAATTACACAATAACATTTCTTCGCACTCTAAACAGCTCAGCTTTTACAATATGTCACTTGAATGATGCTTTGAAGTTTACATGGCTGTGTGACATGAATTTTCCAGGCAATGGAATAAATTTCTCTGGAATTTCCAGATTTCTGCAGAGTTTCTGGTATGTTACAGATTCAAAGGATTACGCCGCTATTCAGCAGGTCACTTGACAACTTTAAACCGAGCCTTCACAAGCCGCCCCGCCTTCCATAATCTCATTATTAACCTCGCCATTTTCCAAGACTTCTGGGAGCATCATGGATCCATTTCTATTTTGGGGTATTGCAGTCTTTACCAAGGCAGAGCAGGAAACATGGAGCACTTACTGTATACTGTTAAATTTCATCAAAATTCTACAATAAGGAATATCATCAGTTTAAATGCCATTTAATGGGTAGCTAACTCGCATGTTCAATACAAGTGTATATCAGATATAATAAAATGTATCTCCTTTAAGAATAAACTGATTGTTGTAACAATCTCCTCATCTCCCACCGACCTGTCTTTCAATTCTGCGACGGAATCTGACCCTGCTTTTTAATGGCTTAAAATTCCAATTGGCCACACCATAAGTAATTAGGTTTATTCTAAGGGAGTTGCTATTGAAGAAAAAAAAAAAAACACAATTGTTTCACTGCAAAGCAAGACTACAGACTGAAACTGACAAGTGTAAGTTCATTTACCAACAAACTGTTCTATTTCACTTGTTTGATAAATTGTAAAGACAAGAAAGATATGCTGGTGAAGTTTAACGGACACTACACGCACAAACCTAGGGTGTGACTAGCAAACACAATTATCTGGTGGCATGCATTTTCAAGTGAGTAGACCTTTACATTTCAGGGAATATGACTGAAAAAAGCCATCAGGTGTTTGATTTATTTAAAAAAAATGCAGTTCTATGACATTCTTGTTTTTAAAGATAAGGTTTATATCAGTGGCATAATCATTAAAGAGCAGTGGTTTTCTAGCAAGCACAAGCAGCTGACATGATCAGTGTAAACAGCTAGCTTTACCTGTGTAACTTACTTCTGGCCATGTAAGAAATGTGCAAATTTCCATAGCAACCAACTCACACATCTTGAAAAAATCAATAATTAAGGCAGTGAGGGGCCATTTACGAGGGACAAAAATTTACGACGGTTCTAAGCACTGCCTAGAGAGTAATTCTCACAAATATTTGAAGGCCAGGTCGCCCCCCCCCCCCCCCCAAAAAAAATGTTGTCTGTTCAGACCCATGAGGGAACATTTTCTATCACGGAGGTGTCAGCATAAATTGCAAGCAAAAATTCTATAATTTTTACAATAGATCCATAGTTAAATGAAAAGCATTCAGATGGACTTGATTCTGCTCGGTGCTGTAACAGAAATTTCAACCCTTAACCATACATATTTTTCTTGCCTGTGTCTTTTAGCATATAGTTCTATTTTCCCACCCCATACACTGATATGTTAATGATCTCTGCCCTAGACAATCAGTTATTGGACAAGAGGGAAGCATGTGGGTGTGGTGGGAGGAGTGGAGACTTGATTCACTATCACCCAATTTTCCTGCTTCCTTCTGCTCTGGGGGGGGGGTGGGCAGGAGCAGCCAAAGTGCGGGCCCCTAAATAAACTTGACGCCTGCTGATTTGGGGCCATTCATTAGGCTGTAGTTTGGGCCGAGTCGTGGCAGCCGGATCGATATGGCACTCCAGCGCCTCTTATTTACAAACTGACCGCTTTTTTAGCAGCTGAGTTTTTAAACTGGTGCCTGTTTAACCGCTTTATTCGGATTCGCCGTGAAACCATCTGGTCCCATTTGCTGTAAGTCTCCGCTAAAGCCTCGGCCTGACAAGCGGGAGATATGTCAATGCAGTTATCAGCATAAAGCAACATCTGCCACGCCTGACACTCACCATTGTACGCCCGTTTAATCTGTCCCCCTCCTCCCCTTAACTGCAGACAACAGCCCCCTATATTATATTTTGCCACTCAATTAGCAGTATCATCCTGCTGAAATAGAGGCCAATTTACCTTTAATGACATCATTGTCAGACCGGTGGCAGTGGTTGGTGTTAGGCCTGTCACTAGATAACAGAAGGCCGGCTCGGCTTCCCCCACTGGCCGCGAGCAGCCTGCCAAAGCCAGCGCCGGCCAATCGCGGGCCGGCCTTCAGCCCTCTGCCACTGACATTGTTTCCGACAGTTCACAGAGGCAGCGTGGTGGAAAATTGAGTCCAGATTCATTAGGTTTTCAGTGTGCTGCTCAAGTCAGTTAAATTGATACATTTCCTAACAAAATTGAAGTGCTTTTGTGCCGCCTGCGGAAGGCTGGTGACCCCAGCCGGCCCACTGAGCAGCCGAAACGAGTTGATAGATCCATTAGGACGCTTAGGGTGCTTTTCCCTCTCCCTCCATTTCTGAGTGACACTGTAAATCTGAACCAATTTCAGACTCTAATCATCATTACAAACCTCTCCACTGTTCATTTATTACTCTACAATTCTAATACACCACACAGATGGGTCAGCGCGCAGAGGGAGAACTCCAGAAATCCAAGTTTAACGGACCAGCCTTCCTGTTTCCTCCGGTTAAATGGTTCATGACTGGCGGGATATGCCTCATCCAGCGAGAGGCACTGGCTGCTCGGACGCCCTGTCTTCTCTGTCTTTTCCCCCTTTTTTTTTATTTAGCTACTCTCACTGCATGATATACCAGCCTTAAATTTTGTGGATAACAGAAGGTGACAGCGTCTGTGTATGACGTCATGGGGCGCCGAAGCAAGCTTTTAAAAAAATTAGTGCTTTGTCATAAAAAAAAAATGCAGGAAATGGCCACTGGGAGATTTCTCAAGTCCCCAAAAAAGCCATTAAACGAAGCCCTTTGATTGACAGCCCCCACGGTCTGTCCAGCAGCAGTGGATGATGGGTCTGTATTGTCGAATAATTACTGTAACACTTCCAAAGCATTTCTAACTATGGTGCCATCTCAGGTCTTCCGCTGGCTGTGAAGCCGGTGCCGGGTGATGTTATTTCCCGGTCAGCCTCACTCATACCACTTTGGTAAATGTATGCCATTACAAATGATGAAACCAGAACCACTTCCTTTTTTTCCAATTTCCAAATCTGAAATCAGCTAAATGTATGAAATAAAAGCAAAAACATGCTACCTTCATACGCCCGTCTGTCACGGCACTTTACTATGGGGGTTTGATGTCATAACAGCAAGCAGTTTTAATATTGCTGTAAGCACTGGGGCTATACATTGTATTAATTGTAGAGAAAAATTAAAATACAGTGCCAGCATTGTTGTTTCCTTGAATAGTCGGCAATCACTTTCTAAGGCTTTAAAATATCAAGGTACATCAATTATTGTGTTTCCATTTTTCAGTCTCTTAATAGTTCTGATTGTGTGTTTTTTTTAAAAAAACACAGCATGACTGAAGCCAAATAATGCAAGGTAACCAGATTCGTCCCGGTCTCCTTTTAACTAAAAGGCCTTCAGACATGTCGATATTCTAGGCAGAGGAAAAACGACTTTGGCAGGAGCTACGCTGGTGTGGTCATAAAATTAAAGAATTTGCAAACATTCTAACATGGAGGTGTAAAGCAGGGCTCTTAAAGATCAATAATACTGGAGGGATCAATTAAATGACCCACAGAAAATAATAAAAGAAGGTCTTTTCCTTTAGCTGGAGATTTGAGCTTAAAAATGACGTATATAAAGTCTGGAATTTTCTCAGTTTCTTGTCTTCCCTGTTTGGAATAAATATAAGTAAGAAACGCCAGTGAACTCTAACAAATGCAATGCTCTGGTAATGCGTAAACTGTATTCCCAAGCCTCCTCAGTGAGTAGGAAGCCTTTATATTCTCCTTTTTAGCACAATTTGAAAGAAAACCAGATTTATTTTTACTCTGTGGTCTGGTATTTTTCCTACCGACAAACAGTAATGTGTGTCGACATAAAATGGAAGCACTTGGGATACCAGAATATGCCTCTTCTAAAGCTGCAATGCATCGCGATCAATCCTGCCATCCTCGCCTCCCTGTTTTACTTATATACAGAATTACCTGCCCATCCCAATAACAATATTACTGCTGGGGGGATTACGGTGACATAATCTTTGGAATGGCTCACGAGAGGGGACTGAATAGGGTGGACACTCTATGCCACGCGGTGATAACAGTTCGTCACCAGGCCTCTCCGGCTCGTCATTCACAATCTCACAGATTAGTGGACTGTGCCTTTCATGCCATGCGGCACCTTTGAAGCGGCTACATGTTTATTTTCAAACCCTAGGGCCCGGACAGAGAATCTTGCTGTCACTTTTTTTTTTTTTTCCACAAGACTCTCCTTGTGTCCGATCAATCCCTGCATGCCATTGTGTGAGAGGTAGGTGAGTGGCGTGGTGTTTTTTTAAGAACATTGAATGAAATGCATTGTCAGGTGCTCGGAGTTCAGTCCCGAAATTTTAGCTCGCCTCCAAAGTCCACGTGGGCCCACTGGCACAAAGCATCCTACAAGTGAAGATGAATGCAGGCCATGATTTTACCTAGGTGTCTTGTTTTTTTATATAATATTACAATGATAACTTGATGAACCGGTTATGAGGGATGACATGAAGGAGAAAGGCCAATTAATAACCTGCTTTAAAGAAAGACTGGTCAAATCAAAATATTTTGATTAATATTGGATTAATATTGGAGTGAGTCCATTCCTTCATACACGTATAGATGATGAGAATGGACTACGTGTATGAGGGATGTGTTTGTGTAAAAATGGCACATCCCTATGTCGCAAGCTAATGCAGTCTTGGGCCTGATTATCTGTTTACATTTCATATTAATTTTTCCCTCCATATCCTCAGTAGCCTTAGCATGCAGTTGCTGCGCTAACAGCTTTCAATAGGACTTTAATCAGACCTATCTGATTCCCAAATCATAATTTAAAGGGATCCCTTGCATCTCACAATGAGGGTGCAAACGAGATGTGACATTTCATTTGTGTTGTGAGGAAAGGCGTTGCAAATAAATAAATACGAACCTTTGACAGGCAGGGCCTTCTGTGGGGACCACTCTACATGACAGTCTCTGGTAAACTGTCACACCGCTAAATTGTCTCTCACAAATAACCTGCTTTCTGATTGGCTGCCTCATGCAAAGTAACGTAGTGCTCCTCTAAACGGTTCCTAAAAGCATGAAATTGACATTGTGAATCGCATTTGGCACTGGCTTCTCCACCTTGTAATTCATCTGCATTTAGTATGGGCCCGTGAACCTATGGTCAGCAGAACAGCAATTCGTAATGCTACAGCTGTACCAACCAATTCCTCTGTGGAAGATATTTATTTTACCTCATTGACTTTACATTAATCTCACATTTGGAATCCATATATATGTATATATAAACACAGTACAGAAAGATTCAAAACATGAGATTAATATGAAGGAACACACAACAAAGCAAATAGTTGAATCTGCATTAGATTACTGACCGTATTTCTTTACCTTGCGTGTAGCATTGTGCGATTTCTGCTTTTTTCCATATCTTCATTTCACAAATGAATTCATAGAAGCTGTAAACAATTCCTTGTATTTTTCTGACCTGGAGCAACCCGTGTTCACTGAATTATCGGGGAGAGAAGAGACCCCAGAATTTCAGGGCAGCAACACCGTCGGTTTCTATAATGTTTCCCCACTGATGGGGGAATTTATCCAGTATAGTTTTTAAGATCCAGAGTGATGCTGTAAATAAGGACTGCTGGATAAGCCTCATTCTAGCTGGGTTGCCAGAGATAGAGGTCTTACCTGTGAGTCATTTTTAGCATGATCTCTCTTATCAGTGCAGAACTGGACTCCACTGGGTGCTCTGCTCCTGTGTTTAATTCCTGCTTGACACTCTTTTAGTTATAAATATAACCGTACTTTCAGGCAGAGGTACATATTTGAGGAGAATCGGGGTCGTCCTTCATTACAGTGCCAAACATGTACACCAGAGACACACTTTAGCCATGATGGTACCCTCCGAATCAAACAAGACTGTTAGCCACTGCAAATTAGCACAGATCAGTAGGCCCAGGCCTGCATTCCTTAATTTCACCTTATGCAGTAGGCCTGCATAAGGTGAAATTAAACGCCCTCAAACGCGCAATTAAAAAACCTTGCATTCCTCTGTTACTGGAATACACCATTCAAGTTGAAGAACATTGCAGGTCATTACCGTTAAGCAATAATTGGTCTAATTACTATTTTATTGGATTGCAGTTAGAGTTCCATCTCTTATTAAGAAGCTAGGCTAAAGTAATCCACATTGCAAAAATAACGATGCCAAAAAAACGGTGATGAAATAGATATTTTTACTATTTGTTGTTAACAGTAAAACCTGCCATCTGATTTTTTTTTACATATAAATGGAGGCTGTGTGCTTGTTTTTGCAAGACGTGCAAAAAAGAACAACATACTGCATATATGTTTATGCTTATTCTACCACATTTGCAAAATAAATATGAAAAGTAGTGGCTTAAATCCTCAGCAAATGTTTCCCTACATTTCAAGAATATCCAGTCATTTCGGAGTCCTCACAAAGTCGTGGTTTAAAGGAATATTTCCAATGACTCACTTATGCTGGAATTAGCACAGAATAAACAAGGGATTATATGACATGAAGAAAACCCAGAAAAAGGAAAGGGATTCGTTAAATCAACGTGAGTGAGAGCTGCCTGTCTCATCCACTAAATATGGAACCAAGTTAGAAAATAAGCAGTTTGACTAACAGGGGATAGATATTTGACTCAGTTGCCATGGCTGTTGGCTGGAGGGTTATTTTCTATGTGCTTTGCCCATGGTGGTGAGGTAGATTATTAAGGTGTTGGAAGCTCAATAAGGATCAGTCTGTAGAGAACAGTTTCTATGGTAACAATTTGTAATGACACATTTAGATGGTATATTTACATTCTTCTCTCCAGGGACTAAGCACAACTACGGGACTCAGCTCAGATACATCCTGAATCTTTTATTACGCACATACAGACTTAAACATTCACTTGCCAAAAATGGCATTCTCACTGCATTTACTAAATCACTGAATCATTATTGCCCTTGAGCACTAATATATATGTATATATCTATATAGACACACACATGCGCGCGCGCACACACACACACACGTGCGCGCGCGCGCACACACACACACACACACACACACACACACACACACACACACACACACACACACACACACACACACACACACACACAGTGGCCAGTTTATTAGGTACACCTACTTGTTAATGCAGCCTGCTCCCTAAACAGTGTCATACATAAATACAGCAGAATGGACAGAGCACACAGACCAGCTTAAGAGGTTCACTGTTAAACTGAGCATCAGAATGGCCAAGACATTTAATCTGAGCCCTTTGGAACGTGGTGTACAGTTTGGTGCCGTACCTGCTGGTTCCGGCATCTCAAAAACAACCGCCCTCCCGTTATTTTCACACACCACCTTGTGGCGCATTTTCAGAGGATGGTGTGATGAACAACAAACATTCAGTCAAAGGCTTTTCTGTGGCTGATTGTTAATGAGAGGGGTCAGGGGAGAATGACCCTTGAAAAGGTTTTGGAGGCAAAAATGGGTCCTTCCTGATACTACCTAGGTATACCTATTAAAGTGGCCACTGAATGTATATACAGACATTGAGCTCCATATGTTTTTATACTGCATTGTCCTTGTTAACCACACTAGACTGACAACCGTGACCTTCACAATGAAAGCAAAACATCACATTTTTAACATCGTGTACTTTGAGGGAACTCTTACAAACCCTCACGCTCCCTTGTGTATGACGACCTGACATCTTTGCTTCCCGGGTGTAATGTCTCATCGGAAGCCTGAGGGGCTGGTCCATTCTGGCCTGAGGAAAGAGACAGCAGGCCAGCTAGGCCATGTCTGATAGACACCCCTCTTTGCCGGTGCCGGTACAGGGCTCTCACCCCTGCAACCGAAAAGGGACCAAGGGAATATTATGTCATAGCTGCAACCTGTCCTCACTGTGATATTTCTTGATATAGAGCAGGAATAATGCCGCTAGACATTGTTAAGAAAGCAAGTGCTATTGCCCCAGTTTAGCAGTTCAGATCAAAGCGACCGTTATCCAAACTCAGCACTGCTCGACGGACGGACGGACGCACTTGGGGCGGAGCGGCCGGACAGTGCCATGTCAGCACAATGCAAAGCCCCCTGCTCCCCGCATATCTGGACATCTGCGCATCGCTAAGGACAGCGAGACAGACGAGGCAGCGTTCAGTAAACTGCCGTGTCATTTTTCCTTAGGCGCAGTACCCGCTTCTACATCAACTTTTGTTTTGCACTTAAAAAATACAGTTGCAGAAATAATTACATTTTTACAGTGTATCAAAGATAAACGTAATGCTTATTAAGTGCCAGTGCAAATGACACAGAAACCCCATGACTACACAAAGTAACAATAATTTCGGGTATATGCTAGCATTAAAGGATCAGTATTGCAAGGTTTTAGTCATTCTAGAAGATGCATACATTTCCAAGTAATAAACATTGAACTTGTGCATGGGCTGTCATTCGGGGATCAGTGTGGATTAAACCCCCAAGCCCTTTATCTCCAGATGAGAGTGCTGTTCACTTCATTGAGTGTTTCATCTTTAACCTCCTTCTTTTAAAAGCAAGAGCCCACTGGCAGGGATGGAGTGAGACAGTGTTTACTTTTCCTGTAATCAAACAGCAAATCATTTGTGGATGCGGGCAAAAATGTGCAGGTGGGTATGATGCTTTTAAAGTGGTCTTTCAACTCAGCGTATCAGAAATACGGCTATATTATTATTTGGAACTCATTCTGGACCACGTCAAAGCCATAAGCCATCGTCGCTGGATTCATGAGACACTCAGACAGAGAAACAAAAGCATTTTGCATCTCCATCCACATCTCACATTACATTGCACTGACCTTGGCATATGTGGCTCACTGTTTGCAGTTTTGGGGCAAAATTGAAGAGCTTAGACATAAAAATAAATAAAATAGAATATAAATTGCCTCTGCCACGGAAGCTGCTATCAGTGGAAATATAACGGCCGTGCAGTTTCAGAATTTCAGTTTAGCGTCCGATTAAGGTAAGTCCTGGTATTTTATTCCCTACATCTCTATGCTCCATAGCTTTCAAAGACTGCTGGGTAACTGCCTATTATCCAACAGTTCCACTCCACTGACCTCTCCAATAAAACTTTTCATATCCTTATAAACGAACTAGATTGCCGTGTTATAAACATTTACACTGCGCTAACAGATCATCTCCGCACACCGGAATTGGCTAAATTTCCTTTTCCCAATGAATATATTGAAGGAGATTAGAGATATGATAGCTTTTCAGATTGCTGAACCCAAAGAAATTAGTTTAGTGAGCGTTTACAGAGGCTAAATTGGAATCATTAAATAGTGGATTAAATTGATGGTACTTTCATTGTCTGTCCTTCGGTATCGCTGTAAAATCAATTAGCCGTCACTATTCCATTCTCAATAAAGTGTGATTGTCAGTCACGGGGACAAACGGGAGAACCTGAGGATTAGTCAGAACAGGGCACCAAGTGGAAACAAATTTATATATGTAGTTTTTTTATGTGTGTGTGTGTGTGTGTGTGTGTGTTTGGGGGGGGTGTTTATTGGATGAAGCAAACATTACTGGGGATTGTGATTGGAAACATCCTTGCTTTCATCAATAGCTTAATGAGCATGGGATGTGTACTATTAATTTGAAGAACTGCCTGACTTCATTGGGCCGAAGAACTTTCCGGAATTTTCCTCACCCGTGGGCTGATAAAGTGGGTGACTTATTGATTTTTTACTATTGGTATTATTATTTTTACTGTGATTTTTTACTATTATGGTTGGAGAGAGGAGGCAGTTAAAATTTCAGTCAGTGAGTGTTTGTATGAAAGGCTTTAACCGTGCACGTACACCTGTTATGATAAAAGGAAAGCAATCTTTTTTTTTTATATTTCAAAAATGGCTCATATTTATTGTGTGCCATTCTGTGACTTTACAGCAAATTTGCATTATGGGACTTTCAAGCCATTTAAAACCACGCTCTCCCACAGGTTGAAGTGCATTCTCCCCAATTCAGGTTTTTTTTTCTTAAAATCAGGAAGCATTTATTTATTTTCATAACTCATAATTCATAACTCATACAGAGGCTAGACAGTATGCTTCAGATGACACCATATTAGCCATTTAATAAATTGCATTTTACGAAAGAAAGGTTGTGTTAAAAAATGCATTTGCTGGCAATTAAAATTTAAAAGTAATACCGCAAAAAAGAAAAAAAAAAAACTCTTCAGATTATTAAACGAATGCATTTCTGATTCTTTTGAAGCTGCAAAAAACAGTCTGCCTTTCTCAGGCTCAGACTGGCAGAACATCACCGTGGCCTTTGATATCCAATCACTTATTACTGATCTTTTTCTACTCGGGGAACAATCTCATGCTGAATATCGGCCAACTAAATATGGCAGACTCCTTTATACAGGAGAGTCTTACTACTGACCAGGGAGAATTGCATTCTTATATTTAGATTGGATTACAGCCTTAAGAGTACAACAGGTACTGAATTAGAAACACATTTTTAATAATTTGCATGATGTTGGGTGTGTCGGTGTGTGTACCCTGTGATGGACTGGCATCCTATCCACGGCTCCCTTTGCTGCCTGGGATAGGCTCCAGGCCCCCCATGACCCAGGTTAAGAATGTATAAGATGGATGGATTGATGGATGGATGGATGGATGGATGGATGATTTGCTTGCATTTGCATTTTTCCGGTAAAGATAAAATTCTGCCATTTA
>JAACJT020000075.1:17540787-17609364 GCA_009936485.2 Gymnarchus niloticus | reverse complement strand
GATGGATGGATGGATGGATGGATGGATGATTTGCTTGCATTTGCATTTTTCCGGTAAAGATAAAATTCTGCCATTTAGGTTGTTTCATATAGTATTATATGCTTTGAACTATATATGTCAAAATTTGCCTTAAAATGACTGACAGCGGTCAATTTTTAATCTAGGTCTCGAAAAAGTGGGAATCCAAAATAATATCACAAGTGCGTGTGCGTTTTTTCATTTCGAGAAGAGAATATTAAGCGACAAGTGCTTTAAATTATTTTCAGACAGCTTAACATGCGGACTCCCATGAAAAAGATTTTTGTCTATCGAGTTCTAAGTCCCCCCCTTAGTTCTTTATATCCCTGCAGGATTTGTGTCGAGATCGGAATCTGATTAGCAATTACTATGAATAACACAAAGTTATTCTATCTGGATGCTGTCGGACGTCTCCGCCGAACATCACGTGTGTGTGCAATTTACCGTAAGTGCTGTGGAAAAGTGCAGCAGATGCACATGAAAACAAAGCCCTTGACTCTGTTTGTGTCACACGTTCCTGAAGGCCAGCCTTCTCCTCCTCCGCCACCACCCTCCCACTACCCACCCCCCCAGCTGCTCGATGATGAATTCCTCATTCTCTCCATGTTGAATAATCAGTCCCCACTGAGTCAAAAATCCCAAAAATCACTCCGAGAATGGCGAGACGAAAAGTGGGGATTTACGTGTTGCTCCAAAAATACTCAAACTGAGAAATAATTTCAAAAAGGATTTGGGGAGAAAATGGTAAGTATTCCAAGCTATTCCAGAACTCAAATTTTAGTTATGCAGAATGAGAAAACTGCATACTCCAATACATTACCTGTTCAGTATGTTGTGTTAAATTCACTCCAAGATCTCATTCAATTGTACTGTAGTTTTTGAGCTCATTTTTTATGGTAAGGGAAGATATGTTTTGTACAGCATGACTTGGCAATGGTTAATACATTAGGAATTGAAAATGTGAAATAATCTATGCGTGGGCCTTTATACACAACGTGTTTAAAACACATCAGGATATTAAAATTTTAGAATATTTATAACCAACAGGCAATAAAAAATGACATTTCCAAGAAAAATGAGTAAAATCAAAATATAACAAATTAACTTTCACTCCATCATTGTCACTGTTTGCACCAAAAATGATGCGTAAACATTATCGCTCTAAACAGGCATTGATGATGAGCAGAATATGATTGAATATGATTAAATACAACCTCAAATCAGTAAAAAAAAAAAAAACAAAACAGTGATTCTTAAATTTAAATGATTTTTCATTGCAGACAGTATGAACCCAGGATATTTCATGTTTTGTCTGGTCAACTTCATTTCATTTGTTAATATACATCCATTCCTGCATTTCAGGCCTGCAACACATTCCAAAAAAAGTTGGAATGGTAAAGCATTTACCACTTTGTAATGTTGCCATTCCTTCTCACAACACTTAAAAGACATTTTGGCACTGAGGATGCCAAGCGATGAAGCGTTTCAGGTGTTATTTTGACCCATTCTTCTGGCAAACACGTCTTTAGGTGTGCATTTTTCGTTTTAAAATTCTCCACACATTCTCCATCGGGGACAGGTCAGGACTGCAGGCAGGCCAGTCCAGTACTCGTACCCTCTTCTCTCGCAGCCATGCCTTTGTAATGTGTGAGAAAGTGGTTTTGCATTGTCTTGTTGAAAAATGCATTGACGTCCCTGGAAAAGATGTTGTCTTGAAGGCAGCATATGTTGCTCTAAAATCTCAATATACTTTTCTGCATTAATGCTGTCATCACAGAAGTATAAATTACCTTTGCCAAGGGCACTGACACAACCCCATACCATGACAGACCCTGGCTTTTGGGCTTGTTGCTGATAACAGTCTTGATGGTCCATTTTGTCTTCGGTCTGGACCACACTGCGTCCATTTCTTCCAAAAAAGATCTGGAATACTGATTCTCCTGATCACAATATACATTTCCAGTGTGTGATGGTCCATCCCAGATGCCTCCAAGCACAAAGAAGTTGACGCCGCTTCTAGACGTGGTTAACATAAGGCTTATTTTTTGCACATTAAAGTTTTTAGTGGCATTTGTGAATGTAACTCCATATTGCAGTGCTTGACAAAGGTTTGCCAAAGTAATCCCTTGCCCATGTGGTTATATCAACTATCGATGAATGACGGTTCTTGATGCAGTGCCGTCTGAGGGATCAGAAATCACAGGCGTTCAGCTTAGGCTTGCGCCCTTGTCCTTTCCACACTGAAATTCCTCCAGATTCCTTAAATTGTTTAATGATATTATGCACTGTAGAGGGAGAAATATGCAAATCCCTTCCAATCTTTCTTTGAGGAACATTGTTTCTAAACATTTCAATAATTTTTCTCACACATTTGTTGACAAACTGGAAATCCTCTGCCCATCATTGCTTTCATCGATACTGCTTTTGGACCAAATCATGATTACAATCACCTGCTGACATCACCTGTTTGAAATCACATCATTATTTAATTTTTTACCTCATTACTAGTCCTACATTGTCCTGTCCCAACTTTTTTTGGAATGTGTTGCAGTCCTGAAATGCAGAAATGGATGTTTATTAACAAATGAAATGAAGTTTATCAGACAAAACATGAAATACCTTGGGTTCATACTGTCTGCAATGAAAAAAGTCAAAGTAAATTTAAGAATCACTGTGTTTTTTTATCTGTATTTTCCATACCGTCCCAACTTTTTCTGCTTTGAGGTTGTAGTTTTGCTCTCCTCGTTGGAGAAATAAAGTTCTCTATATTACACACATTCATGCCCATCCATAGAGATGAATAATCTGGAAACATCTCCACGTCAAAGCAGCACAGAAAGATCAGAAAATACACTGAATCTAGGCAATGTGTTGTACAGCGTTACCCAGAATTCCTTCAGGCACTTGACACAAGAAGCCCGGGGAATGCAAGACACGATTATGTATGCCGCATTTTCTGCACTAAATGCAACACTGGCAAGTCCGCCTCGTAATTGAATTGCAAGGCCCATGTTTTGGCAGCCCTGCCCGTGGAGGGGTCTCTGCCGATCCTCCTGCGGAAAACGGCCTCCACCGGCACTGCTGAGTTGCTCCCGTCGTCACGGCGAACACTCCTGCGATCCTGGCACGTCAGTCCGCCACGCCGCAGGGTGGGTAGTGGGACGCTGAATCCCGGCGCGGTGCAGAGCCTTACCGTTGGATGACGATGGTTGCATCACCTGGCTGCCGCCTCGTGCTTTATCGGCGAATGGTGGCGATTTTTTTCAGTGAAAAACGTGGTCCAACATGTAGGTAAATTCAACTAAAAACTGGGCCAAAACAAAAAAAGTATTATAACCTAATGAATTTGTGATATAACTGGTATCCCATCCAGGATGTCTTCTCATCCTTGTACCCTGAGCTGCCTGGGTTAGGCTCCAGGACCCTAGTGACCCTGAGCATTATAAGATGGTTAGAAGATGGATGGATGGATGGATGGATGATGAAACAATGGAAATTTGACATATTTTTAAATACATGTGATTTTGTGATGGTGATGGGCATCCAGGTGCATCATGTTTGCAAACTAAGTGTTGCTGTGATACATTCAAATCGTATATTGCAAATCAAATGGTGTTGTTTAGAAAGATGAGTATGTGTTTCTCGGTAAAGGTGAAATTAAAGGCACGTTGAGGAAGCAGAAGAGAGCAGGATGGAGGAAAAAAAGCTGTAAATAAAAACAACAAATAAAAAAAAGATCCAAATGTAACATTTCAAAGTGTTGCTGTTGGCAACAACTTTTACATACATCTCATTTGCCTTCTATTATTCGTTAAAATGCATGTGTTAATTAGGCAACATTTTAAATTTATTTTTAGATTTTGGAAATTGAACCTGAAGTAAGCAAGTGTCAGCCCTGAGGCTCAGCGTCTTTAATGGCAATCCCACTTGAGTGTATTTCAACATGGCAAATTTGTGATGGCAACTCTGAATTTACACCAGAAAGTCGTGCAGACCTGTTGAGCTCTGCTTTCTAGCGAGAAATCTAATATTGAACGAAATCACAGTGATACACGTAGAATGATAATAAAAACGATAATTCCATCACTTTTGAAGAGAGCAACATAACAAATTGCTAGTGAGTTTAGTTATCGTTCCACTGTTTGAAGGATAGGGTTTCACCTGAGAACTCGGAGGGGGTATGATTTGGTGGCAGTTCGAGAAGGGGGGGGGTCAGAGAATAACTCAGGCTGCAGATTGTTCCCAGATCAGCCAAAGTCGCAACACGCTTTTAAAGAAGAAGGTGAGAAGGGTTCCGTGAGGGCTTTCCCATGAACCTGGCTGACCTGGGGGCCGGCAGTGGGTGGTACTCTAGAAGAGACAGCTGAGGTTGTTGGAAGAGGCGGGACGAGGCACCGTTCACAGGTGTGGCGCAGATGCCCATCCCAAGATACAGGCTGCCAGCTCAGCGGTCCTGCCCCTTACTGAGTGCCCACATCTGTTTCATTGTTCTGAAGGAGCCATCGCTACATTGGGTGTGTGTGTGTGTGGGGGGGGGGTGGCTGACGAGGCTGTTTGTAAAAACGACAGTAGCATAAATAGTCTGGGGGGAAAGGGAGGACGACAAACAGTTTTTGATGGTGCTAAATGAATAATTAGATTTTTAGACAGTGCGAATGGCTTAAAGCATGGAACACTTTATCAATTCACACGTTTTCTTTCAAATTCTGAAAAGGTACTAGGCGAATCATGAATGGAACAGAAGTATATGCATTCTTTAAAGATTAGCACTCTTCACAGTGTTGAAATGTGTTTTTTTTTGGCTAGGACACGTTGAAAGATGAATAATTGATTCTATTTTCTGCATAGAGATAAAGGTACTATTGTGTTTTATATTGTTTGATGGTCTTAGAATTAAAGTAATATCTGTCCAAAGAAGACAGACAAAAGGTTAAAGTCAAGTAATGGGAAATCTGTTTAGTGAGGTGAGGAATGTAATAACTCATTGAGCCTAATAAACTATAACCAATTTAATCTGAGCCTTATCAGGCAGAGATTTCAACCTCTTCCTTTTTAATTGGCTATTTTGTAATCCTGGTTCCCAGCAGAGCTGATGGTCTGTCTGTCTCTCTCCGGAGAGTTTGCATAAAATTGGTTTGAAACGGTGTGTCACTTTCTTTCTGAAGTGGCCATCTGGCTGGTGCACTGAAGTCCGGGATAAAACCCTGACCCACAGGGTGTCTGTGCAGTAGTCGCCTGCTGATTTACCCGTCGTGCTATGACAATTTTATTACACAAACGGTGATCAGTGTTTGTGTTTCCTGTGTCTTCAGTGCCTTAGTTGAGACGCAGTCAAAATTCCCCATCTCAACCAGAGCTATGAAATAGACATGAACAATAATAATAATGGTATTAATAATAACACTAACATATTTACATAAACAGAAAAGAAGTCTAACTTTTCTTAATATGGTCCTTTCCATTTGAAAAGATCTTACTTTTTTATGTTCAAATAATGCAAAACTGAAATGTCCTATGTTGGTAACCAAACATATTAATATACATATGGTTTGGGCCTAATAAATAATGAATCTAATAAATGCAGTCTTTTATATGGTGGGGGTTTTGTGGTGGGCATGATACTTTTGTTCAGATGAAGTTTCGAGTCGCAATGCAATGTTATTATACGTAGAAGTCAGTCAGAGACCCTTGGACTTCGGATAGCTCCTTATAGCTGGAATGAAGAACAAAGGTCCAATGCAAATTTTCGATTCTATTTGAAATGTCCATTTACTATAAGAAAGGCGATTGAAAGGTTTGCTATCCAGAAGCCAAAAGGGGCCATTATTTTTAATTACAGCTGGCACTTTCCCTGCCTCGCTGGGAAAGTCCTTAAAGAGATAAGTTGGGTGAGCTCTGACAAAAGTAGACCGATTATTTATCATCTTTTAAAGGCCAAGAATTCCAGGGGTTCCATGAGGGTAAAACAGTATTCGAGTAAACAGTCATGCAGTTTCAGCTGACTTTCCCACCATTTCTCCTCTCTCAAAAGGGCTTGGAAGCCTTTATTTCTGTAACTAATTGATTTCTTGCCAGTGTGCTACCTTCCACTGATGCTGTGCTTATTACCCTTAACCAGAAGCAGGTGGGGCTCTCAGTAAACACTACCTCCTTCGCAGACCCACGCTGAGGCAGATATTCAGGGGATACTGCGGTGTATCCACACGCAACTCGATTAAAGAGAACTTTCACCTAAATTTGCAATCAATGCAAAAAGGCAGGAAGAAAAAAGTGTCACAGCGTGGGTTAGGAAGTTGTCAACAACTCACTGCGACGTTTACCTACCGCTGTTTTGCTAGAGATCACAGAGAGTTCTGCTGTAGACACTGAGGGTCTAGAATACACAACTCACATCCGCATCACTTTATCTTTACCAGATTTCTCAGTTTGCATAGTTTTTTTTTTCCTCTGCGTAAGGTCAAATTTGCTTACATTGTTACAGATACAGATCATAAATACTGTACTAATATTTGCACAGTAGCTTGCTGCTGACGGCAGCGCTGTTTGACGAATGCTTTATGAGTCATGTTTCTACCCTTATGAAGACAAGCCCCTGCACGTCCAAATACTAATCTATTCACTGTGTGACACACTGAATGGAGAGGGGTGCCACTCTTGTGTGCAAAACAAACAACTAACAGACAGACAAAGAAGCGAACAAACAATGAAAAAATATTTTTATGAAACAAGAATGTCGGTCATTAGCATAGGACAAGAGAGATTACCATGAACTTCAGGGTATCAAAAGAATAAATTAATAAATGAGGATTAAAAAAAACAACAAAAAATTATGTACTAGGACAGTGAATACTTTACATCTATGAATATACATGCACGTATATTTATGTGTTGCATAACGTAGAGAGATTATAAAATGTATATAAATATTTAAATGTTTATGCCTTTTAAACATTTTCTAGTTATCTGAAGACTAATATAACGAACTGATCAACATGGAACATCAAGCACTCAGACATGCTTTGACACCCCGTTGAATTTTACCGCTACACAATTGATAAGGTTATATTGTGTCTGGGTTCTGCTTTCGAATCGTTTGTCTGAGATATGCACACATCCAACTACAAATTAAATAAATAATAATGAGCTGTCATGGTCTGTCTTTAAGCATTGAGAATTCAGAAGGGTTTTGATCTGAAATCCTCCACCACGTTGTAAAAAAAAAAAAAAATCTCGTATTTCATAATAACACATTCTGATGGTTTTTTTGGCAATAAGTAACTGGGTGAAAAAAGTGCACATATGTCCATTGCTTCCTCCGCTGCCAAAGTAATCGAGAAGGACAAAGAAATTCAAGGTTCAGTTGTGGCATTGTTAAACAAATCTGGTTTGCAGTGGAATAACAGCCTATTTCCTTGCATTATTATAAGCCCTTTGTGGACTTGACAGCTGTAACCATTCAATACCAACTGGCTGGACAGGACGAGCTATTTGAGGAAAAGAAACAATGGCGTTTGTGGAACGCAAGCAGTGCAAGAGAGAAGCGTAAAAGTTCTGGATCTTTGCCGTGGTCTAAGCATTGTCAAAGACACGTTCTTGTGTTCCATCGGGCAAGACCTCCAAGTTCCCCTTTTGACCAACTGGGAGAGATGAATGAAAAGGAAAATACTGCCCCATGTGGCTGTGTTGATTTCTTTAAGGATAGCGCTGCGAAAGGCTGTACGAGTGAAAGGATTCGCTCTTATGTTGGTCTTTAAGTACATAGCTAATGCGTAATAAAAGCATCGAACCAGTGATGTTATCATTTCATAAAGGTAATTCACCACAGGCTAATAAGGTAATTAAGAGCCTACATTGCTGATCCAGTTCGATCAGTCAGGTTTCAGATCAAATAAAGATCCATCGATTTTTTTTGCTACAGATGCCAGCTAAGCTAACGATACATTACTAACTGTCGTCCAGCACAGAAGGAAGGGAATAGGCAAACCAGACAGGCCTACTTATCCCTTTGTATTGTACTGGAAACTGTTTAAGGGAGATGTTGGCCCTAAAGTGATTAGACCCATCTATCTTGTCCTGACAGATTCCCATTATGCAAGCAGCTCTTTCATTTAATTTACCCAACTTGTTAACTGTCCACTGTTTAATGTTGCAGAGGGAAAAAGGCTGACTTTCAAGCATACCTCCAGAGCATTAAATACCCATCAGATGGCTAAAATTCACAAATAAATGGATCATTTTTGCCGCGTGACTAAGTCCCTGGAGGATGTCGATTTGTAAAAGTGCTGGGTAAAAGATTGATTGGGAGTTTGGTTGCACTCTGGCGGCTCTCCAGAAGCAAAAAAAATGAACGCAATCAAGAAACCTTGTTAATGACGTCATGGGTTTGTGACACGGGTTCGAAACGGGCTAGCAATGAAAACATTGTCATTTTGCTTTGTTAGCAGAGAAAAATGCCCCAAAAAGCCCTGTTCCTCATGTACGCCGCCACTACTAAAACACTTAATGACTCTTAACACTCGATCCAATTACCACACCTGAATGAAAACAGGAGTGACTCTGCTCGCTTCTTGAGCCCCTAAAGCTGTCCTCTTTATGAGGTCATGAAGGTCATGGTACCAGACATTGTGTTTATTATTAATATGAATGTTGTATCACGGTGGTATGACATTTGACGTCATTTTAAAATCGATTCATGTAAGTGCAATATGATGCTGATTTGATATTTGTGTTTAGGCGTCAAAGTTGTTCTGGGAAACAAAACAGTCATCATGTTTCGTATCCTCCACTGTATACTGCTGCCGCTCGGTGAAACAGCTGATTATAATGCGATAAAGAGTTCCTGCCTATGAAAAATTGTGTGCAACAATAACATTCTGTTTGCATCCTGTTTCTTTACATTGGGTGGTTGTATGTGGCTCTGTGAGTTAGGCACTACTACACATGACCAGAACATTGCTGGTTCAATTCCCGCAACCAACCAAAGGACGTTGTATTATCATTGGGCTCTTGAGCAAGGCCCTTAACCCCAAAACTGCCTTTGGGGTGTCAGATAAATGGCTGACCCTGATCTTAAACTTGCTCTCACCTGTGTGTGTGACTTTATGCAGTGCAGGATATGTTATAAATACACTCCAGTGTTCCCTGGCCCAAATTTTCAAGATTTCCTGCACATTATAACCACAAACATTAGCTATAACTACAGACAACCAAAATTAAACATTTTTCTGATTTCTGTAACAAACGTCTGCTATTTACACTATACGAGAGTCACATTTTCAAATGTACCTTGTTATACTGAGTCAGTGGCAAGTGACTGCGATTTGAGAGTATCGGTCTGACAATCCCTGATCTTAAATAAGCACTTGCATGAATCATGGCACAAGGGTGCCACATATGAACATCAACTTTGGTTTGTTTAATGCCTAGAGCATAAATACTGGGTTAGTGATAAGTAGAAATAAAAACAAAGAACACTGGGTGATAGCTAAAAAGAGCTGTATCAGAAAAGGGGAAGCGTAGCGAAACAATTTTCACCCGAAAGTCTGAAGCACAACCAGAGCGGCACATATGCATAAAATAGCAAATTGATAACGATTAAGAGCAGCATCGAAAGATAGGACATAGATAACGTCGATAGATATATTTGGAATACATAAGCAATTACAGGAGATGCGTGACTCCCGTGCCTTGCGAACGAGCTGTTAAATATGATGAGGGTGATGCTTTGACACTCCATAAATATCAGAGATAGGCATGATCAATTTTCCATGCTTTATCGTCGGCCGTATCTGAAATGGGAGACACCGGGGTTTGTTTTGTCAATGCTGTGAGAACCTGTCAGATCCCATCCTGATCCCTCACCTTCTCATGTATTACTCATACAACTAGTGAACCCATGAAGCATAAAATTTCGCATTTGAAAGGTGATTTATGAGCCAGACCTTCACCGTCTGCATTCAGAATATGCTTCTGATTGCGCAGCATGGGAGAATCTCACAAACGGAGTCGGGGTTTCGTCCTACTGCCGTGGATGAAGAAATCGCCTCCGCTCTGACGGAGAGGCCAGCTCAAACAAACGCATCAATAATGGTCAATAAAATGCTGTGTCTTTTCATACTTTTGATGACTGAAGTATTTCTCCAGGGCGATTTGCATTTAGTTTAAATCGTTTGAAATTTCCAGCGGCTTATTTGTTTAAGCAGATGATGAAACGTCGAGTCATTTTGCCCACTGTAGGCGATTCACGTTGACGTATGTTTGCTTTGTGAAAAAAAAAAAAAAGACCAAACAGTTGTTGCTGAGTTTCACAGTCTATAAATGCCACATTGTAGTGTAAATGATAATCACATCATGAAGACAAAATGCTTTTTTGATACGATCCTTATCCAGAACAGTCCTTAGTACCAGTGAGCCTATGACCTGACAATAGTGTTGAAGTCTTCCTTTTAACTTATGGGGATATTTTTATTTAGCATGCGTGTCATCTTCTTGAGGAAGAGCAAAATCAAATGTAAAGCACTACAGCACTGGACTCAGCAGTTTTGAACCAGGTCTTCACACTGCTAGCTGGGGTGGACCTCCCGGGACCCTTTCCAGACTGGAGATGTATATCCGAGTTGTCCAATAGGACAGAACAGGGGGATACTTTGGAAGCAGGTTACCTGGGGCATGGATGGTAGGACGTGTGTCTCCCAGGGTTTTCAGAAGCCTGAGACATTATATCAACACCCAAAGCAAATCACTTTGACAGTCCCGAAACAACACCAAACAGACTCAGTAATATCATTTGAGGATTTTTTTCTTCCCTTTTCAAAGGCAATGAAAATTTTCGAAAGATAGAGGTCAGTGACTAGCCCGTCCCTCAAAACGTCTTCCCCCAAAGAAAAACAGCCAACATTTACAAAACAATTCTACATATAAACAGGTCAAATTTTATTTCGCTAGAGAGATTGTTTGCTGCCAAGACGAGTCAACATGATCAGAATGTGCATGAAAGAAAATCATTGCTGATACCGAAAGTCATTTTATACTTTTATTACCTTGCTCATTTATCAGCACTTCGAAATGCATTTAAAATCTGCTCTCACTATATAGTACAGAAAATACTGGACGGGATAGCTAAAAATGAAAAAAGAATTCACACACCTGCATCTGTCCAAATATTTTTCTCAGACATTACAAATTCAGAGTTCAGCGGTGAATTGTAGAAACAGCCCATATTCTGCTTGGTTAGTTTAGCTGTATGACTCCGATCCTTTGATTAACAAGAGGAGAGCCCGAAGCGTTTGAAGACATTTTACAAATTAGCTTTTCCCACCTTTATCGCTCAAACAAACGACCTTGTTTAAACCAGCATACCTGCACTTTCCATACAGATCTCTTTTGAGAGCTATATTTGCTGATATTAATAACCAGAGAAGGAGATCTTTTTGCCTGTTACCAAGGACTGAGGCCTATTAAACATGTGAAGCCCGAGGGTCTGACTCTGACCGTTGATAAAATGCAGTAACAGGTGCTTAAGCATCAGCAGGAGAAAGCAGGCAAAAAAGAAAAAAATGATTGCTGGGCATTGTAAATCACAGAGCTACTATTTCACTGTTGTGTGGGTGCCACTGCCCCACGTTGATGAATTGTGTGACAACTGCTGCAAAATCATTCAGAACAGGAGACAAAAACCTAAATCTGACATTATATAGTGTTGAAAGGAAAAGTGTCTGTTTTCATAACCTACAACAGCTAGAATAAATACCGGGGCTCACCTTAACTTCCCCTTAAAGGCACAATAACTGGCTTGCTGTGTTGTAACAAGCAGGTTATACACAATTAACAAACAAATAATTTTTTCTCCTTCACCTTACGTAGTACATTCTATTTAATTCTACACTGCCACACATTTTTATACTTTAAGTGAAAGAAGGGAAACATGATGCCCTTCCCTCGTCATATCAACAAAAAAAAAAATTAAAAAATGAGTTTTATTATACATTGCATAATAGGTCTGAGGGAACTGGTCCAAGTCACTTGGATTTTTCCAGAATCCATCCCCAAGGGTTCCAGATGCATAAACTTTCACATTCAGCTGTCAGTGACAGGTGTGATCTCAAATATATGGAGGCCTATTTTGTACACCTCGAAGCGGGATGTGATACAGCAGATCCAGACCCAAGGCAAATTACAATAAGGATGTAAAAAATAAATAAAGAAATCCAACTGTTTATTTTATTACCTCTTTGCCCACATGAAAAGGATTTTAAGCTGCATTTTCTCTAGAATATAAAGCCTGTCTTCTTTATTTCTTTTATAGTGGAATGTAAAAATTTCACACAAGTTGCGCAAGCAAAAAATTCGGTTTATTTTTATGCAATGAAATTTTTGCAAACACCAACTACACACTAATAAATTTTAATGGTTAAACTGATTGTTTCAAAGACATAGAGAGGCAACATACTTCACACTTTTTAAAAGTCTAATAGTTTGGGTTAGTCCTTGTTTGTCGTATGCATGAGTAAGTTGTCATATAGCAGAAATTTCGAAAAGTTTTTTCAGCTACTTAACATGAAATTGCTATCCTGTGTGTTTCAATGTATAGAATGACCTGCGTATGGCAGTTTGTAAAGGATTTTGTTTCAGGACAGAGTTGAAGAACGTAATCCATATGAGGAACGTCTTCATTGGCATAACTCATCCACAACAGTCAAATAATAGTCTGATTGATAGTAATTGTCTCCAGGATTTAATTACAGTTAAATACAGGCTGTAAAGTTGGCCACTCTGCTCAGGTTACATATGGTACAAAGACAATTTGGCTGTGGGGTGGTGGTTCTAAAAGTAATTACACACAAGACCGTGTGAATATTGTTTTTCATTTGATTTTTAATGAAGGCATAATGGTGGCAGACTATCAATCCTGTGCTTCGCGACAAATTCCTGGGAGTCATTGGAGCACTCATTGAAAATTTGGAAGGATCCACACAGCGGGAGGCTAAACACGCTTCACCATTAATCACGCTGTTGACGACGACGCAAAGTTCCTTTCTCGCATCCCACTCGATGAGGCCGATCGCCCCGTTGCTGGGCTCGTCCTGCCAGTCACCTGGAACCACTCCCGCTTCCCCTAAACAGCAGGAATGGCCATTAAGCGGCACGGATCGCCGGCAAGGTTCTGTAAACTCCGGATGCGGTGCGAGAGACTGACCGTCTGCCCGTCACACCTCCATGCTGCTACACCAGCCAAAAAGAACCTTCCGGTGCAAAACACAAACAAAAATCCCTCTCAGAAAAGATAGGTCTTCCAGATTTCCTATAAAGTCTAACAAACCTCCTAACCATAGAAATCATCAAAACATCACCAACTAACAAGACGGAGTGCCATCATTCTTATTATTTCCAAAAATCACCAAGAGGAGATTATATCTGAAATCAGCTTATTGCCTTACTTTAATTACCAAATGGCCGAAGAGAAAACACATCCTGCTTAAAGAAATGTTATTGAGTGAAAAAAAATAGGGAAGGGTTATTAACTATCTGCAATATCAAATCTACATTTTCTTCTTCTGTCCTCTAATCATTTAGAGCCAGGCAGTTTAACAGAGACAAGGACCTGAGAATGCGTTACAGGCCCTGAGTTTAGGTTTAATTATTTTGTATTCTCTCTCTCAAATGAGTTGTGTGTTTAAACAGATTACTGTGTCCTGGTGTGTAAGTGTCCTAATTTTTGAGGGCCTTTTTGTCCAACCCACACAGAGATGAACCTCTTTGTAGAGAACAAAAAATTTTATATAACCTAAACATTATATTACTTAATTTCATTCCTTTCACACAGAACATTCATGAATGGAAATATTTTGGCAGGAGTGGTATACAACATTTAAAAGCTTTATCCAGAAAAAGAAGCCAACACATTGGGAAAAAAAGAACTTAGAACGGATAAATATTTGAAAAGAGCCAGTAAGTGCACTTATCATTACTGAAATGACAATGTGTTTATGTCATCTTAGATGACGAGCAGCTTGATTGTCCTAGCTGATGTGTTTTTCCACATTCCTGAGGAAATTGCTCTCTATATTTCACGGGAATCCCTCTGTCGTGAGAAGTGTTTTTTCCATTTCGATTAAAAAAAAATAATATGTATATGTATATGGTACTATTTGCATAATAGAATAGGACCACGAAAACAGACAATTGGTACATTGAGCATCGAACAATTTGTATTCAGAGCCAAATAAATCAGCCTTGTTTTACCATTTAGTTCAGATTCTTGCTTGCCTTTGCACCCTAAAAGGAATGGAAGCTTAGAGCCAGCTAATGTTGTCTCACACGCATGGGATTTTGCAGTCAAGCCAGACAGGCATCCATCATAGTTTTAGTGAGAGATTACTATGGGATGCATGAGGACAGAGCGTCAAACCCAGCTGGATGGAATTAGCCAGTCTGGTCTAAAGAAGTCTAATATTAAGCCATTGCTGAGCATGACCAGAAGAGTACAGTGAGCTCGTCTGAAGTTTCTGCAGAGATTTTTGGTCCAATTTCTCCTGCTTTCGTTAAATTAAGACAGAATAAACAAAGTAAAGCAACTTAAATGGAATTCCAGAATTGTTTTTTTTTCGGTTACTCAGTTGGTAATGTCGTTGTCTCACACCTCCAGAGCTGGAGGTTCGAATCCCACCTCTTCTCTTTGAGTATGTATAGAATTTGCATCTATTTGGCAGGTTTCTTCCTATAGTCCAAAGACATGTGACTAGGCTAACTGGTGTCTCTGAATTGCCGATAGTGAATAAGTGTGTGTGAGAGCATGTACATGTACGTGGAGTGACATTCCGGTCAGGGCATATCCCAGCCTTGTGTCCAATGGTACCTGTGATAGGCTCCAGGCCCATTGCATCCCAGAGAGGGACAAGCGATTAGAAGATGGATGGCATCTTTAAAATTACCTATACCATAGGATTACATGTCTGTGTGTGATGACGGGCTGGTGTTGTCCAGTCTTGAATCCTCTGCTGCCTGGGATAGGGTCCAGGCCCCCCATTACACCCCAGACCAGACTGAGGGGTTTGAGGATGGATGAATTGTAGGAGCAACGCCATTAGAGAAAGAGACCTAGCTTAGTGTTAATCCCATGATGCTACATGTATATCAGATAAGTGGTATTTTAGTCAAATGAGTGTTTCAGGATGCTTTAAAAATTCTAAATTTCCTGGACTTTTAAAGTGTTTTTAGAGTCAGAGCGAATACATTTTAACAATGTCAGTCAGTGATGGGCAGTAAGCTTTGGACCATAGAGAAAGGGTCTAAAAGAGCATTGCATATTTGACTAGGGATCCCACTGACCCCTTCAATAGCTTAAAATTACCCTTCCCAAGCAGAGACAGGAGTGCATTAATGGCCACAGGATTAGACTCAAAAAAAAAAAAAAAAAAAAGTGGATTTTGCTTCAATTCAAAATTTGCCAGTAAACCACCGAATGCAACCAGAAATAATCATGCATTCAGATTTTTTTTTTTTTTGTAAAAGTCAACACAACAAAATGTAGGTCATTTTAAGATTTCAAGTTTACAAATTACATTTTGTCAGAAAAAAACAATCATTAAATAAATAAGTGGGCAGATTAAATGGAGAAAGATGATTCTGGCACTACCAATAATGATATTTCTTGATCCACATTCATGGCGGTCACATTGGGGGTGTTAAAGGTGACTGTCATGCCAGTAATTGTCAGCATCATCAAGGAATCATCTTGGCATACATAATAGATATGAAAGCTTTTCCCTGAACCATTGTCCCTCGCCTCTTTATTTAACCACATCCCCCCCCCACCCCAGATAACACCCATTAACATTACAATGGGACCAGAATAACGGGTCAGCCCATCTGGCAATAAGTCAGAAAGTGCAGACAAATCTATCGACGGAAACAAGGCATCAACAACGACAGGGAACAATGCAACATCCCTGACTTCTTTACATTTCACTCGAACGGTACGTCGCAGGTTTCGAACGACAGGCGGCACGCGCACTAGAGATCACGTGACCACGTAATCACAGGATCCATTTTACAGTCGTTCACCGGTGGCAATTGAAAATTACTCACACTTAACCTTTTCATCGTTTGCCGTCTGCTGACCAGATTGAATAAAGGGGGAATTGGGGCTGTCTGACACTACTAATGTGTAAATTAAAAAAATACGTATCATTTAAAAAACAGATAGCTTGCAACCCCGTCATGTGATGGTCTATTTTTGTACCACGACTGCCTTTTTACCTTGCATTGCTGAAGACACAGTTCATGTGTCAAGGGAGAATCTCAAAGCGATCCTCTCTTTTCGAAGCGCGGGGATAAGTATTTAATTAGTTGACTAATTGTCTGAGTAATTGGTAGACAACGTAGCTCAAGGAGTAATCAATCTCAACAGGGCTGTGTTCTATCACATCAAAGAATCAGTAATTAATGTTGTTGACAGTGGGATGTTCGAGAGCCTTGGGCCCATTGCACTGCACTGTTACTCAGCTTTCTTTAATAGCAGACGAGGTGGGAGCTCCTAAGTAGAATTGAGGTTGATGAAAAAGGGCTCACATTGCAGCAGATATCGATTCTCTGGTTTGAGAGCGCCATCATGGCTCATGATCATATGGTACTGTGCAAAAGTCTTAGGCAGACAATGAAGATTAAGTTTAAGTCATGTTAATGCTGGTGTAAAACTCAGACTTCATGTAGGTCAAAATGTGTCAGTTTACATATTTCGGAACATCTCTTCATGTCATCATAGAATACAGTTACCATTCAACACAAGTGCTCATACCCATGTACTCGTGGAGCCTAACTGTGACTCTGCCTTGTTTGGCTAATTATTACCTCATAAAGTGAATTAATTACTTAAGTTCACGAGTTAAGTGAGCTGGCGGTGAAAATTAAAAATTACATGGAACGGCTGGGGTGTTTTTGGTGGGAACCAAAGTTACGTTGTTCACACCATCCAACCAGATATCAGTAATGTTTTGGAGAAAAGAAAAAAATTCTTTTGCTTCTTTTTATATTAGGGTTTATTTGTCTGTATTCAAATGTTAAGTTAAATGTGTTTTTTTTTGCTTTTTTTTTTTTTTTCTGAGTGTTACTGCTCAGATAAATGGCCTTTAACATTTTCTCTGCTGGCCCAAGACTTTTGCACAGTACTGCATGTTAAATCAGGTTTCATTAGGGGGGTAGATGGCTCTGTGGATTTAGAGTTTGTCCATATGTCCAAAAGGTCATTGGTTTAAATCCCATTGCTGAGAGAGTGACCATGTTACTGTTGGGTCCTTAATCAAGGCCCTTGAACCCAATTGCTATATGGATGCTGGATGACCCTGTGCCCTACCCCCCAAAAGCTGCCCTCGCCTGCATATGGAGACTAAGATTGGATATGCAAAAACAGCTTGATTTCCTCACAAGGATGGATAAAATATGAATCTTCCATCAGAGTGCTTTAACTGTTACTAACCAACATGTTAAGATAAACCAGCATCCCACCCTGGGTGTTCTGATGCCTTTCACTCTGTGCTTCACTGGTGTAGACTGCAGCTAACACACTACCAAGCAAAACATGTGATGATGCTAAGCACAGCAGGTAGCTCCCAGATGTCCTGCAGACCTTCACTGAAGGGTCCCACAGATGCCACAGGGTGGGGTGGGGGGTGTAACATGCCACAGTGCACCTGTTTCTGGAATTCTGGGAAAGTAATCCTCCAAATGACATTTTAGTGGCCATGCAGTTTCCAAAAAAGCTATTGCCTTCCCTGGCACTTTGAAACGTGGGCATGAGCCTGATAGGTGCACGACCGACAGCGTCAACCTTCCTGAGGGAAAAACCCCAGCATCGGAGTCATACACCCACCGTCAGTCCATGGAAACACAAATGCTGTCAGAAGACACGGGTGCACACCTTTTCTTGTGGTTAAAATTACAAAGAGGGCTTCTACTCTTCTCCGCTGGTGAGCTCTTTCTAAAATGATTGACATGCACAAGAGTAATTCACACTTCAAATGAAGTGTGCAGCCCGGTAGGTTATTCCTTCCTAATGAATGGGTGTCAAAAAACTCCAGAGTTAGAGCCTAGCACGCTGAATATATGAACATAATTAATGATATCATTTTTGACCTTAATATTAGAGTATTATTCCAAAGAATTGGATATGCCATCTTTACACTTGTGGTATTTGTCTTATTGTAAGATACAATCAACAAATGTCTTTAAATCCCATTTCTTTTTCCGAATGATTTATTAAAATCTATAGTTCTTTTTCAGGTCCCCACTAACAATCTTGACTTTTGAAAACCAGGTAAGGCGAGTTCAAAGTGCTTTTCGTGAGCATAATAAAGCATAGATCAATTTAAAATAGCGATTTAACTTATAAATTTACAGCTAATTAAGGGAGAAACAAGAATCTTTCAGCAGATTTAAGAGGAAGTTCAAACATTTAAGACAGTGTACATTACTTCTTTGTGTAGGCTACACTCTTTAATTTTCTTGCATACCATTTTGTAAGCAAAGCTCAATTTCACAGGAATTCTCACTCCTCAGTGGGAGGCTATGACACAAGTGGTCGCCTTCTGATTCAGCAGGGAAAGGTTATGGCATTATTAGCAGGCGTTAGAGAAGTCGCCTTAAATGAGCAGGTGTATCAATAGCGTGTCTACATGGATAATTGCCTCACGCCCTTCGACATTCGTCAATGCTTCCCGTTTTCCTCAGAGCCCTGTGTTATTCTGCAGTTGCATAATTGCGTTATCATTGACGCTTCGCTTTTCTTCAGTGTAACGAGTATCAGTCGGGGGCTCTGTTTTAGCCATTAATTGTGCGTCAATGTGATTATTGTCTCCTCTGGTGGGCCAGCCGCACAGTTTCCCTGCATATCTCATTAACACAGGCTGGGACACATCCCGGCACACTGCTGCGATCCGCCGGGAATGGGAAACACACAGTCTCCCTTCTTACCCAGTCGTCACACCTCAAAAGAGCTGGAACTGGACGTCGGTCAAGCCCAGCAGGAGCCGAGAGCCACCCTGGAAGGCATACAGGGGACCACTCAGAGTGTAGGCCCCATTCTCTGCCTTGGGAGCCACAAATCAGATGTGATTACTCCCCGTCTGCAGCGGGCACCAGAGTGGTTCACGACCAAAGGCCGACGCCGAGTCTCTGCCGGGACGGTCTCGTCACCATCTTCACAGGTGCTTTTGATCGCGGATCGCTCATTGACTTGCCAGTAATGTTTATATCTCACTTCAGCTCCTTTTCTCGAAAATGTATTTAAACAGCCAGGTCCTTATACTCAACAGAAAAACTGTTCAGTATGACCAGTAACAGGTTTTATAATGTCAGCCTGTCCTGTTGCAGATGTGTTTTTAGTGTGCTCTTTCTTCTGCGTTGATTTTCACGGTTCAGGGAGGGGGGTGCGATTATATGAAGATTATGCGTCAGTGCTCAGATTAAATACGTGACTTGCATCTTGAGTGCAATCAACTGCTCAAATAAAAAAATACAATTAAGGGGTAATTATTTTTAATTATGTATAAGCCCTTACCTATAATGCCAGTGAAATCGACAAAGATGAAAAATTTCATCATAAAAATCATGTGTATATTACTTTCTGTGTATATATATATATTTTTTAAAGATTATAGACTTTATTAGTTCTCCAGCAAAATAAATTGCTAGCATGCAAAAATGTCCTAGAAATTTTAAGAAAAAACATGCTAAATAGAGAGTTTTTCACTGACACTGTGCGATGAAAGTCTATATAGGTTCTGCGTCTGTCAAAAATTGTAAAATTGCAAAAAGTTCTACTAAAAATACATATCCAAGTGTTTAGTAAGTTCATTGATTCTCAAAAGGACTTTCTGTAAAAATGATCACAGACTCAAGGACTGCAAATAAATCCTGACTGTCAGTTTTTGTCCAAGTGCATGGACAAATTTGTGATAACTTGTTCCTTGGCGGGGTGATTGACAGACAGTGGATAATGTCATTCGCTTGCTATATGTATCTGTAAAGGTGTCATTGTGGAGACTTTTGTCTGATCTGATTAAGCAGACATTTTTCAAAAAGTCAGATAAACTTTGTATTCCAGTGATAAGTATCTCCTCCTGCAGATTAAAATGTCTTTCACAGACATGCATAGGTTCTGAATATTGAATAAATGTACAGTGAATTGGTAACTGCCCAAAGAAAAGTGTATTTCACATTGACTTTGCAAAAAAAGGAATGAAACCGTTTTTTTTTTCTATTTTTGGAGAAAAGCCCATTAGTAATACTAAACCCCATTCCTGACTACAACCAAACATACCTTCACAGCTCCAAATTGGCTCCTTTCAATTAACATATCATCATCTCCTCTTGCTTCTGGGACGTGACCCATGCCTTTGTTAGTGTGCTCTGTTCAAGCACCCTAGAAAAAGGAAAACGAGAACTTCCAAAGGTCGTGTAGGAACAGCCCGAACAAATAAGCAAGCAGCTCATTTTATTAGACAAACATATAAGCACAGTATGAAGAGACTAGCTTTAGGACAAGCTCTCTTTAGGGCATTATCATTTCTCTCCCTTGCACTGTCCAGCGGAGAGGCTGGTCTTGACAGATTGACAGATAAGGTTAATAAGTGCCTTCCCTTTCTCCTCCAGGCTAATTAAATATTAATCCGTGAGTTGGGGTCGGCAAAAAATAACAAACAAGCCACAGGATGAAATTCATTTAATTAATTCTCCTGTGCAGCTTTGGAAACCAATTAAATTCCCCATTGTAGCTCTGTGTGGAGTAGAGAAACGAGATCCGTTTTGTTTTTAAGATTCCCCCCCCACCCCCCAGAGTTGGTGCTATATGCTACCTCTGACCACTATATCAGATGTTCAAGAAACTCATATCGGTACTGGAAATCAGAATATTCATAGAGCAATCTCAGGTTTGACCAAGAGTCAATTAAATCCTGAGCACTCTTGAGAGCACATTTCTGCAGCTGACTTTTAGTTTTAATTTAAAACACATTAATACAGAACAATATGAATATTTATTATTATCCAAGTTTTAGTCTTAGTTATTATTCAACATTTTCATGTTTCCCACTGTAGCCTGTTCTGCCTAAAATTGGATTGGAAGATTACAGCTTAGGCCAAATACTACAGGACATAGCGTTATTCTCTATGATTTATTATTTGCATTCATATCCTCATCCACTAAAATTATGTTAGAATAACATAATCTCAGTTTTGTGCAGAAAGCTATGACTATAAAATATAAAAATTTTTATAGCAAGGCAAAAGTATTTGTGTTTTTTAAAATAAATTGTGAAAAATTTACTTTTTGTTTGTTTTATTATCAGTAGTATAAAATAAAACAGTATAAAATGCAGTTATATTTACCACTTTATTAACTACCATGTTTAGATATATGGAAGAAAAAATGAAACATGGTACTATATATACACTGTGTTTTAAAGAATACTAAAGCCTTTTGATTTTTGTTGATCCAGAGCAGATTTCATTCATTTTTGGCTGAACGGCTGCAGGCTAACAGATGACACTTCAAACACTGTATAATTTATCAGCATTTTTGACTTGACTGTTACCTGACTTTGCTGTCCAACTTCGATGTTTATTGTTGCTAACATTAGTCAGAATAGTAGGGGTACGTAAAACAGGTCTGGGGGGGAAATAAAATACACATTTTGTACATGCATTTTCGTGAAAAAACGATCAAAATCTGCATAGGATCAAGAACGTTACTGCAAAATAAAAAGGATTTAGTTTTGTTTTTAAAACAGTGTGTGTGTGTGTACACGCTCAATGTATTAGCGTGAAATGCATTTAATTTTTTGGACAGACTACATATACAGTATGGTATCCAGTGAAAGGTGCAGTCTTTATGTATAGAGTTTGTATTTGTTAGAGAAATATGGGTGAACACAATATCTGCGGAATTTCACTGAGCGTGTGGTTTTTCACTCTGACCTAAATATTAATCTACAGAAATATCAGTTATAAGTGAATAACATTGTTATTTCAAACTGTCTTTGACTATGCAGTTGATTCCTCGTTGTCGCTTCGGTCAAAGCTTATTGCTATGACCTGAAATCTGAAGATCTGGAGATCTGAAATGATGTTTCAATGTTGGAGAAGATGAGACCCTGCTTGCCTGGAGTCCCTATGTAGGTCTGTGGTACCATAACTAGTGTTGTTTTGCAATCAAACAGCATGGGCGTATGTACAGCCCAGAATGAATCACTTACTGACAGTGTGGTCATTCATCATCTATGACCTTTGGTGACCTGCATGTTTCAGTGACATCATTTGCACAAGAAGCAACTTTACTGGGATTTCAATGCTCAAGAAGTAAAATAGCAAACAAGAGAAAGACTTTTATTCCTTCATTTTATTTGCATCAAAGTGTAATGTATTATAATGTAATATATTTTGTCTATAAAATGCCAAAGCAATCTATGGTATACAGTAAACCCAGCCAGGATTCTAATGCATATTAAATTAATTTATTATTTTATTTGTTTGAATTATTTCTGGCTTTGCTATTATACAAGTGGAGCACATTCACATATTAAATAAAACATACCTCTTAGAAAAAACTTGTCTTCTCATATTTTGCAAAGTATATCTTTCCCCACCATCATGTCTCTAAAATATTAAATTGTAGAAAATTGCAGCGGGACATAAGTTATATATAAGCAATATAGACGGATTTGGATAGCACAGTATTAACAACCCGTGGCACTTAAAGGGGCAAGAGGGCAAAGACAACTACTCCAGCCCCAATTAAAGGGAAAAAATATGAAAAATAATCATGTTGAATGTGAAGGAAATTAAGCAGCCTGTGAACTGTAATTGTCATCAAACTGCCTTCTCACCTTGGAATCCAGCCCTCTCACCAAAGACATTTTTACACGCTGCTCTATTTAATCGCATGCAACTTGGACCCCCCCGAGCCCAGTGGGCTATATCCACAGTCTATCCCATCTGTACCCACAGTAGATAGAGAGTAATTGGATTCGGTGCACATGCATTGAGGAGAATGTATCATACAGTAAATTCATTTGCAGCTTTTAGATATCAGCATGGCCTGCTGTCCTGATGCACATGTCAGTGATTTTTAAGTGGTGTGTTCAGTGACAAACAATAAAGCCTTGAACAGAGAATGAATGGGGAAAGATGGGAAACTGTCTCCATCTGCAATACTGGAAAATCTGTATCATAATCTTTAAAATCCAGTTAAACAAAAGTCTGGTCAGAGCTGGGATATTCTATAACAGCTTAGGAGGCATCTAAGACCATATGAACAAACTTTTCAGGTGCTTTAATTTAGTTTCATTTATTTCATTAAGTTACGAGTCAGTGTAACTTTCCCACCAAAACTGTAGGGGTAATTTGGGTAGGAATGATAGAGACGTATTCCAGCCAGCAAAGCTTTTATTTGTAAGTTTTTTTTAGTTCAATACCAAATTTCAAGCCAAACCTACAAGCTGCCCAAAATCCTAAAAGTTTAACATATCTTTTAAGTTGGGGGGGGGCGTGAAACATTCATCTCCTTTTTGGCAGTAAGATATTATAGATTTTTGTTTCATTTCATTTAAGAATTATGCTTAATATGCTGTGTTAATCCGCTGCTTAAGGGCATCTTAGACTTGTAGCTCTCATGTGTGTTGCGTGTTATTTTTGCTGTGCATTGTATTACCATGGATTAGTTCTATAAATGAACAAAACTCTTTTTTTAGAATTCGGCAAGCAAGCAGAGTAGATAATTCAGTGTTTGGTTAATCATACGAGCATTGTTACAACTGCTGATCACGGGGCCTTGATCAGACAAACTAATGTCTCTGCAGAGCTAAGGACTCTGCAGAAACTTTTCAGCTTTTCAAGATTAAAGCAAGGGTGGAGTAGGAAAGGTGTTTTGTGGTATGGCTGTGTTGAAGAACTTGGTTGTAGCTTTTCTTTTGGGTTTGTAATTGGCTTATGTTTCAGCTTTGGCTTCGGCTTGGGTTGCCTTGGGTTTTGGTCAAAACTGCTGTTTTTGGACTTGCAAGCACACATACATACAGTGTGTATCTAGAGAGAGATTACTGTGCATTGATACTAACAGCTTAGTGCTTCTAGACATACATGGGTCATAACAGCATGCAACTTGTATCTTAGGAATGCAGTTACATTACTCTTTTATAGAAAAAAAATCATATACTGTAAGCCTTTTTTTACATGCTAACACATACAGAGAGACACGTTTTATTATTCAGGAATTAAGTTAAGTGTACGTTCTCATTTACCGTTCTGTATTTTCTTTATAAAAATGAATATGCATTATGCATTAATAAGGCCCATCTCCTAACAAAACATAAACATATTATGAACTAGGATGGCATAGGACTGCTCATTAAACTCTGGCTGATAGCAGGTAACAGTGAATAGATGAGAAATTGGCAGGTAAACTTTATGGTTCTCATTTGCACATTTGGTAATACACCTACACAGATGTACCTTCATAATTACTCATCCTGCATGAAGGAAAGGAAATGTCATTTTTAAAATGCTATTGCTTTTAGCCCGGTTCCCTCTGTGGAGATGTCCAGTGTTGACGTGTTTTGTTACACTCCGGAAGCCTTATCACATTATATCAGTTTCATAATAACATATATTTCTGTACACAAGGCTGCATTCACTTTATTTCTCTGACTTTGCTTTTCATTGCTCATTTTTTCTCTTATTCATTCTTTGCATTTGTACATAGTTTTCTAATTTCAGCTTCTGAAATTGCCATGTAACGGAGACTGCCTGTGTGCACTATTTTGAAGTGCTCTTATCTGTTTTTAAGTGCATTTACCCAATCCCACTTCACCTCAGTATATATACATTAAATATTGACTAAGTAGCACTTAGCCAGTACGATGGACATTTCCACACTTCCAGGGTCTGAGCGTATTTCTCCAGGAATCACAGGGAAACTGTGTAATTGACTTTACCTCTAATAGTATGGAACAAATTCAGCTAGGAAAAGGAGTCCGCAAACTTCACTCAAAAGCAGCAAGTCAATTTGCCTTAGATTGGATATGAGCACATGTCCCTCTCTATCCCCTTAACGGCTTGAAAAGTTTAATCTGCAGAACTGCCCGCTACACCAAGCATTCCTCCCTGCATGCAATGCATATATATGTATGTTGGTACGTTTACTAAAACGTATATACACAAATAGTCATACACAAAAGAAATAAAAATTTTGACAATTTAAACATCGTGTACGGTTATTTTTTTTTCAATTATTTACTAAGAAAAATGAGCTCATGCATTACCTGCTAACATTACAGTAGCTTCTTGTGGCTGGAAATCAATACTCCAGTCAGCACAACATGCAAATGTCTGCTGCACGGCTAAACTGATTTCAACATGCATTAAAGCGGATATTATTACATGTAAATAGGTCTCGATCTGAGCCAGGCAAAACTGTGTAAAATACGCTGGAAATTTGGTACAAATGTGAACATACATCTGCCAACATACAGTTCCTAGTTATGTATTTGCCGTATTCTCTCTTTTTTTTTTACCCAATCTTTGGAAAGCAGGCCTTTGGAGGCTAATCCTGTTTTTATCCTCACCCTTCTTGTATCAGACTTTCAATTTCACTTGGTAGTTCTTTTGTGTATGTTTCATTTGATCTAGGTTTAAAATTCAAAATCTATTCAAGGATGTTTAGTTCGTTTCATGCTGTTGTGCCCAAGCCTTATTTATATACCAGATTTAGTATTGCTGAGCACTCATTTTCCTGCAGAAAAGGAATATAAATTCAACCCTCCTTGGTTCTTCCTTTTATGATAACATAGGTTTATAATGTAAACAGGAAAGGTTTAGCAATTTTATTAGCCGAAGTTTCTGCATAGCAGTTTGTTAAGGCCTTCCCAGAGCTTCTAAGACTGAAAATCTATTTTGTTGAGCCAAATTATAATTTAAATGGGGTTACTCCTCACACAGATGGTTTAATTGTTTTAGAGCACTAATTAAAGGCTGCAGTGAAAACTGCAATAGCATTTGGAGAATTGTGCCACTTGTGGGTGGGATCTCATTTTGTGTCATATTTTGAAACCCAGTAAAGAATCACTTTCAAAAAAGTCTTAAACCACTCATTTATGAAACATTCAAATAATAGGCCTAAAACCTGAAGCTATAACTGATTTCTTAGTGCTGCCTTGATAGACTGTATGTGAATTTACATGATAATCTTTGTCCAACAGATCAAAATGGGAATTGGGGCAGTTCTACAAAGATTTAGACTGTAGGGGGGTGAAACAGCAAATGGAGGCAACTAGAATTAGCAGGAAAGTTCTGGAAGGTACGCCGGTGTTGAGTTGCCCCAAATGTGCCTCCCTCACATGTCCCACCAAACTATCCCCCCAAACAGCATCCCCGGAGGACCTCCCTGCGAAATCACCTCAAAGCTGGGAGCACAACTATTTGCTTGAACTCTGACTCGGACCTCGGACCACATAGACTGTTAATGAGATTAATGGTGGGGAGGCTTGGGAGGGTGGAAAGAGGAACAGCTGCGAACGTGGTGGAGGAAGGGGAAATCGATTGTTTTCATCAGGTACCTCAAGATGGGTGAATACATAAAGACAACGATGCGTGACACCATGTGACGAAAAGGAGGGAAAAAGCACAAGCCATAATTCACGGCACGGAGGTACTGCATGGCCCGTTTCATTTCGGACCGTAAAGTCGCGAAACGTAAAGTCAGCATCCGCCGGATTACCGTTCTGTGCTTCCACAGACAGCGGGGAAGATGTAAAACAAACGAGATGTTCAGGTGCTGTCTCACCTTTGGAATCTGTGCATGTTTTTATCAATGCCTCCCTGGTAACTGAAGTGCAACTCCAGATTTCCATTAATCCTTTCAATATTTTTCAATGTGTTTGTTTACTTTTATTTTGGAAATTAAAAACAAAAGTGAGTCATTTGTTAAGTCTAATTGAGAATCATCTGTAGTGTACTTCTATTATAGTACGGCCTTTGCAGATGTAATCAAAATAAATAAAAACACAAGCAAAATTATATAACTAAGCCAAAGATTACAAAGCCAAAAATTATACCTAACGAGGCAGAAATTACTGTCATTTGTTTCAAATTATTGTTCTGGAAAAAACATAACCGCCTGTACTAGAAGAAAGATCACCAATTACTCATAATTATATATAAATAAACCTTGACTTACATAGCAGAAGATGTATTTTTTAACAGTAGATGTGGATTTCACTGTGGGAGTTAATTCCCAAGTTTCTGATTTACTGCTTATATGTCAGAAGCTCTGGCCTTATCATGTCAAGTAAAACTATTCCACATGTGTTGTGCTTTTCATTATACACACCTCTTGTCACGCATTAAGTCATATATTAACTCTGCACCCGGACCAGCTACTGAATTTATTTTCCCAGCAGACGTTTTCAGTGCCTACATTGGAAGTTTCTAGAAAGTTCACTTATCGCTGTAGGATAACTCGTGGCTTGTGTGAGTGTGTGACTGTGTCCCCTTATCTACTGCGGCTGTTATTACAGTAGGAATCAGGAAACAAAATAATAAAATCAGAAAATAAGTATATCCAGGAATAATGAGTACCGATCTATGCACAATTTAGATTAAACGCTATTCTAATATGTATGAGTCAATAATAATCAAATGCAATTTTTAAAAGCATATAACAAAAACTATATTTGACAGCTGTTCTCACATAAAGTAAATTAAAATATAGGGATAAGTAAAAGGGTACATTTCTTAGGAAACCATCATTTACGAAATTAAAAAAAAAATTGTTCCAGATTCAATGAATTAGTATATCAAGGACAGTTGTCTTGTTAATTGAATAGGTGTAGCCCTGTAAATACATTTGTTAACTCACAAACATGTTATACTACACCGATTTTCTGAATTAAGTACTTAGACAACTGAGTGATTAATTCTAATGGTCCTAATACATGGTAAAAAGTTAACGGAATTCAAGTTAAAACGGATGTTGGCTGAAAATACAAACAGACATTGGAAGAATGCAAGCTAGAGTGTTTTTTTTTTCAGTACACGAGGTGTCAAGATGCCTAATCCATACACTACCAGCGTAATCTCATTTGCTAACTTCAGCAATGTTAAGTGCCGAAGAGTGTGCTTACATTTCTTTGTTGCTCGGCTGTGCATGAGCACAGCGATGTTGTGTAATGGGAGGTATTCCTTTGGGGTAAACGATGTTGCAAACAACAGGCCAAGTACCTTGAATCTCTGCCGACCTTCTCCGAATGCAGTAGACATGGCCATCTCCGCGACGCTGTAAGGATACTTCCGGTCAATACTTGTCGCCTCTGAAAATCGTGTAGTGACTCCATTTGTTTCTTTGCAGAGAGCTAAAACTGTGTTTAAATGCTTATTCACCTAGCCAAGGGTAGCTAAAGTTAGCAAAATGTATATACAGTATGTTTTTGGGAGCTTGTACACTGTTGGGTTTCTGAGGAGCTGCTGTTACATGTAAACACATTTTGAGAGGACTTTCTGCTGCTAGATTTAGCGGTCACTAATAGTTAAAGGGAATGTCAGAATTTATGGGCTCCTTTCTACGTAAATACTGTTCATCACTTTTTTATAGACATTCATAAGCTATCTAGAATGCCAGTGTTTTTCTCTGAGGGAAAGAGAATATACTCTATCTTAAACAATTACGGGGAACGAAACGTTTTTTCATTCTTATCTCACTCTCGCCGTCATTCAAACAGCCATCAAACTGATTTTGTCAGGCAGCACCGGACAGAATGAACAATCATCTTGTCCAGTGGTTTTAGCACTGCATCACGACCCTTGCTAAATATCAACAAACCAGAGATTCATTTAATTAGCGGTTATTAGCATCCAGTTATTGTCGAAGAGTTGAAGATAAGAATCTTAGTTGCCAGTCAGGATGTTTTCTTCACAGTCAATGACCAGGTAAACGGTCAGCTATGGGTGTGTTTCTATGGGTTCTTCGGAACATCAGCATCTTCTGTGGTATCAAGTTATGCTGCTATGGAAGTGTAAACTGAATTATTTTATCAATTTTTTCATCTGAAGAATGATGCTGAAATAGTGTTGTCCGCTTGGGAATATTAAGGAAACAGAAAAACTGAAAACTGAAAACTACCCCAAAATATAAACAGTGATTTACATTTGTTGATGTGATGTCATAATGGGTAATCAACAGATAATGATGCTGGAAAGTCTCAGAAATTAGCTGTGTTTGACCCAACTGAGTTTTTGCCTTCCACAGAAAACCCCATCTGCATCCCTCTATCAGTTCTTCTTTCCCACCAGATGTCTTTACTGCCCTCTCCATGGCAGTCTCACAGAGGTCAGGAGGGGGCACCAAGTTTATGACCCCCCGACGTCCCCCTCGTCCCGTGAAGGTCGCCCTCGGCATGGACAGCCCCTGTTTGGGAACGCGGCAAGCAGCAGGCCCATATCCGCCAGCCCTGGCAGGCCTGTGTGTGCGTGCCCCATTTGCTGTGCTAATTGTTTTTGGACAAGGCGACCTGAGACGGTTCCCGGAAAAACAGAAAGCGGAGAGCGTAGAGGCTAGCGGAGTCCAATAAATTTTCGGAGTGGCGGATATTCAGTTTCCGTCTGGGGTCTGTCGGTCTGTAAAGAAAACAGGTGAACTGGAAAGACAAACATCCCAGTCTCCTGCCCTCCCAGCAGGAGAGAGGGACTCCTACACTTTCACGTGAAACAAGGATCATCCTATCAAAACAAGCTGTCGGCAAACAAATATTGCAGCTAGCCTGACTAGCTAGTCAGCTTAGGAAATCGACGGCAGTTCACTCACACACACAGCAGAACCCCAAATATGCCCTTCTATATGCCTGTGAGTTTCTTGAAGCCTTGCTTGCGAACGTTATTGTTGACGACCACGTTGCTGGGTTTGCCTCTCTGTGTTCTGTCTTGTTTTGGTTGTGCCTTTTTCACAGCTTGCGAAGCTATCAGAGACACACTGATGGTTTTGTGCTCCATTCTCATGGACCATTGGAAACATTTGAATGGCCTTCCCGCTCCATTCGGCTGACTGTTAACAAAGAGCCTGTGAAGCAGTCTGCCTGGAGTCTGTTTAAAATCCCGCACTGACCTGTGGATAGCATTTAAGTTGTCTGTCCTAATTTAACATAAGTGCAACTTGAGGCACCGCTCTAAAAAACAGGCATTAGGGACGATACAAGTATAATTATGAATTGGGTCAGATGGAATATTTTAGCAATATCATTACTGCGGTGTGGTTTTTATGCCAGTTAGCGCTCTCATTGTATGACAGACTTTTATAAAAAATATTTTCATTAGGTGCACTTGGTAGTCTGAATGCTAACAGGCTGTGCAGGGAAGCTTAGGTGACCCTAATTAAAGGCTTTATGCCATTAAAATTATGCATGTTAAGAAACATCAATCTGCATTTGAATGTGTTTTACCTTAATGGCTTTCCAGGGTGTGCTGTGGAATATTAACTCTATTTTGTGTAAAGGTTTGTCCATAAATAGGTAATTAAAACGACAGTCTGATAATTACTAGTATAGGTTACTTATTTATCCACTTTGTGCTGTAGAAAGGCCTGAATAGATAGATATGCAGAATACAAATTAAAGCAACTTTTTACTGTAATTTTAGGACACATAATGGAATTTGAAGGTAGAAAATCTATTTTATTTTACCCATACATTTTAATCTTTCTTTCTTTCTTTCTTTCTTTCTTTCTTTCTTTCTTTCTTTCTTTCCCTTTATAAAACAAAAAAACACTTCCTACTGGGAAGTGGCAGGTTTGATACCAGATTTTCCTGTGACATTATGAGGTTAATTTGTATTGGTTCACAGTTAAGGACTGACGGCTTGGTTGGGAATTTGCATTCATCACACCCCTTGCAGACAAAAATGATTGATATGGCACCCCATTAAACAGAACGGGGGATCCGGAGTGAGCAGTTTAACCTCATCACGGCAGCATCCAACAGAAAAGAAGAGCCTGGCGGCTATGGAGTGTCACTCGAGAAAGTTTTCCTTTGAAACATCATAGGCAGAGTCCTCGCAATGAAACAGTCAACCGCAGAAGCAATGCGGACTCAAAACAATGCCATGCTTCTCAAGGTTTAAGCAAATCCATTCTTCAAAATACACAACACAAGAGATGAGCTTACTGACTGCTGTTGAGTGAGTACAGGTATTAAGCATGAAATAAATCGCTGACTTAAGAAAAACCAGATGTTGGCCTGAAATCAGAAGTTCATTACCCCTGACCCCCCCTTTTGGAGTGTTTACGAAAAGTTATACATAAGGATCTTAAAAACAAACAACCTGAGCAAATAATAAAAAAACAACTGAATTATATGAGTCTAAAAATGAGATTAAGAATGCAAAGGAGAAGCCAGTTAGATAGAAACAGGTACCTCACCAAATATATCTGGCCTATTTTAACTGGGATAAGTTATTGAAATTCATTAGATTTACATTGAAAAGTCTAAAACTATGGCTACATTAAAATGAGACGTATAATGTGTCCTTAAAAGGTCAATTAAACTCTCCACTTGGTGAGTCGATGTGTTTATCATCGCTCTGTTTAGAGGACGTTTTCTCTACTTATGTGGTAATGAAGTCACTTCCCAGTTCACGCAAGCCTTTTCATGGCATTCTACCCCCACCAGTAAATGTATAACTGCCGTTTAAGAGCGCTGGGCTGTGCTTTACAATGACTGATTTAACACGCTGTGTTTTTCTACCCAATACTTGGAATCACTTTTTTTTTTTTCTTTGTTGTTGTTAATGGGTTAGCACCCTGCCAGGTCGTAAATCGGGTGCGTAGGGTAACTCCGGCCCTGGCCTTTGATCCGACTTCACCTCTTCGCCCGGAAAAGGAAAAGGAAGAGGTGATTTTTCACGGATTAGTATGTGCTCCTGACAGGAGACTTCTTTTCCACACTGCTGACATTCTGAAATCTCTGAATGATCAGTCACCACAGCCCTCATTTTCCTCCTCACGTTCACTCTGGATTCTTCTGTGGTTTTCCTCGATTTGAGCTCACCCGAGCCCCATAGCTCAGCAGCCACACCCTGCCTGTGTCATTTAGGCTGCTGTCACGATCTTTGTGGTGAAACAGACAGACATGTTGCCTCTTCATCAACGTTGCTTGTGCGAGGAGACCATTTATAGCCCAATGAGTGAGAAGTCTCCATTACAGTACAGTAAAGCACTGGCTGTAGTCATGACGCCTGATAAATGTAGACTCAGCCTTCGCATTTTAACATATATTGTATCAGTACTCAGTCATTTTGTAGTTTATATAGGCATGTGCAATTTACAAAGTCAAACTCAAACTCAATAAAAAAAAACAAGAAACAGAACAAAAATATGAAGCGACTGAAACTTAGATGTGGGAACAGATATCTCATTTCTGCATTATTTTTATTAAAATTTAAAATATGTTTTGATTCATAAGGAATTAAAATTATCATCAGAAATATTGCGGGAAATTTAAATGAGGATGAACTTTTTTTGCTGTTTTGGGTTCTGTGCTTATTTACTCACAATTACATTAAAAGCAAACAATAATTGAAAAACACTTAAACGGATGAGCTATTAATGAACAATTATGCCATGATGCTTATAGTTTCATATTACAGTGATGAGAGTAATTACCTAAAAATGTGGAAATCTAAAATTGCAATCGGTAACACTTGAGATCGTTATGGCCTTTGAAAGACTGATTTTATTTAAATGCAAATGTGAAACAGATAGTGTTTATTTGGTAACAGGTTGCAATAGGCTGATACCGTATTAATTAGCTTATTAATTAAAGCATTTCAGAATGCCACACAATTCCTAAGAGAAAGTTTTTAAAGTATTTTTAAAAATCCGTAGTTGTATTTTTATTATATGAAATGCTTCTTCTATAGACATGAGGAATAAATAGCTTTACACTGCACATTTATGTAAAACCCTGGCAGATTTTAATCTGCAAATAAAATAGCGAAAAATGGCAAAAAACCGTAAAAAGAAAAAGAGGGGGAAAATTACTGACACCTGAAAAGCTATTACGTGAAAAAATATATTTCCCAAAATTGTTGAAGCTGTGGACTCGGAAAGGTCTGCCACCCAGTAGACATTAACAACATTAGCCATCCGGCTGCATGCATTCTGCAGAACGGTAGCTGAAGCAATGTGTTTTTCCAGTTTGCGCACTAAGCCAGAGGTTAGCGCTCCACGTCAGCTGTAAATGTGCTAAACTGCCAGTGAGCCCATTTGTGCAAACAAATCATCTGCATCCTCCCCAGCTTTCATTTAAGCAGGTGGTATTAGCTGGGAAACTGAGAGTGCTGGCTTGTCTAGGCTGACCACCAGTAATTGACAAGTCAGCATTTCAAAGGCTATTTTTCCCCAGCGTCCGTTTATGATACTGCTCTCATCAGCTATCTTGTTGCCGTACCCCCCTGCTGAAAAGCACAGTGAACATACGGTATCCAGCTGGAATTTGGGTACTCGTAGTCATACATGTAAGGTCACAAACAGAAGCCCCCTGTAAACTTTTTCATAGATGTATGTTAAGATATATAGTAAACACAGCTGAACAGGATACTGAGTGGCTTAGTGGGTTGCATGGTTACCTCACACCAACAAGTTTGGGGGTTTGAATCCCACCCTATGTGTACCATTTATGTGGTTTCCATGTGTCATGTGGGTTTTCACGCATAGTCCAAATACGGGGAGCTTGGCCCACAGGGTATGATTGTGTGTATTCACTTTGTTGGACTGGGGGCCTGTTCAGGGTGTACCCTAGCCTCTTTCCCTTCATTACCAGGGATAGGCGTCCAGGTCCAGGATAAGCAGGTCATAGACGGATGCATGCATAGTGAAGTGCGATAAAGAAAACTTTGGTGAGCTTTGCATGTAAGCAAATGACGACGAGAGTGAAATGTCTTCTTCACTCTCAACTCAGCATTCTCTAATTCCAAGGAGATAAAGTTAACTATGTATAATTTCACATCCATTGATTCTTATGGCATGTCACCAGTCTAAAATAAAGTGCATAAATGTTCAAAGCAGCTCAAAAAATGAGCATCTAGCTCAAAGCGGTTGACACATAACTGTCTTTGCAATAAATCTAGCTAATCCATTTTAGCATTCACAGTATCAAAAATACTTCACTTTGGGTTTCTATGATATGCAGTATTAATTCACGGTATCAAACGTTAAAAGAAGTACTGTAAGCAGATTTTCTACTGATGGATTTAGTTTTTTCTCTAACATTTCATCTCTTGTCCTTGAGGGGATTCACTTGAAAAAGCAAATAAATAATTATTTCATATACGTGCCAAATTTTTTCCTGCATCTTTGCTAAACATAACAACAAACTTCTCAATTTTCTGTCAGACAATCATAACCTCAAGTCAAATTAGAGATTAGCAAAACACAAATAATACAGGGGAATCGTTACTAAATATCGTTGGTTTTTGGAGCTTCCTAAAAACTGTATAATATTAATAATGATAACATTAACCAAGTCTTATATTTCCCCAAAATATACACCTGGCTATTCTGTAATAATTCTCATTGTTTGTATATGGTATCCAAGAAATAAAGCATCACATTTGTTATCCATGTTGACCCTTCGGGTTGGGGTTATTTCGAACCGCCACTAGCTCGTGATTTCCATCTGTCTGCAGTGCTGAGGTGATTTGCCCGCTTTCTCCGTCAGCTTCTTTGCCAATGATGCTGATGAAAAACTGCACAGAAAGAACCCAGGAGCAAGTGGAAAACAGCGGAGACCCCAGTAGTGACAGTACAGAGAGCGTGTCTCTCGTGTTCTAACACACAAACCGAGAGACACATACATCTCTGCAGTGCAAATCAAAGTGTTGTTCATCCATGGGAAATGTACGGCCTCAGAAACACATCATTTAAATCTGAAACATTTCCCAGAGGGCTTGTGGAGCAGACATTCTCTGCTGCAATGTCAAGCACAGCTTCCTCAAACGGGGCTGCCGTGGGAAGGAGCTTCACTTCATTTTTCATATCGTACAGCTCACACCAACGCCTTTAATCACTGCCCAGCTTCAGCAGAACTGTGAACTGTAACGCTGCTTGTAAAACAAACTTCATCTAATGCGCATAGAAAAAAAGTCTCAAAATGACTTCTATTACGTCGAATCCTGAATGACACGAATGCATTGCACTTTGAACTGATATTAAATCTTGTTTGAAACACTAGCAGCAGCTGATGAAAATTCTGACATATGTAATTTCCTTAAGGAAAGACACTTGTAGTGTTGTGTTTGTATGATTTGATTAGCTTTCACCATCCCTGTTTGTGCAAAGATTGTTAGGGAAGATTCCCCTTCCTCAATGTTACCTTTTTACTGCAACCTGCACACGGCATCATAATGATATACATATAAGGAGAATTTTAAACCGGGAAGCACTCAGAGGGAGAATAAGCCCTTTAAAGACAATTTATTTCATATCGCTGCGTCACCTAAATGTTTAAAGGTACTGAAAAGTTTAAAGTCTCACTGTAAGTATTGAATCTAACAACTTCTGCCCTAGACTTGCATTAAATTTTAAAATGCTTCAATTTGGCAGATCCAATATTGAGTTTTATTAGTATTATTTTCCTCGTAGCAAATTCTTTGCTAAATTCTCTCCTTCTGATGAAATTAAGATGCCTAGGGCATGTAAAGAAAGTTCCCTCCTTTTGAGTTCACATGAGAATATTTCCATAGATCGAGATTATTCACCACATGGGAGGAAAACCAACCAACCAACCAACCAACCAAGATGTAGATACTAGGAAGTGGCAATAAGTGTTCCGGGCAGCTTAACAGAGAGGAAAATGTGGATTCACAGCATTCACACACACACTAGTCCATAGTTTAAGTTGCGCAGGATGTAAGTGATAAGGTGAAGAACCAATTAAAATAACAGATATATTCCATCTTTAGATTTCTGGTCATAACCAGTTTGCGGGGTGTGTATATTAAGACCCTTAATGCAGTGCCGTGTATGCGTCTCAACAAAAAAGCTTTAATAATAGCCTTGTTTTTTTTTTGGCTTTTTGTTTCTCTGGGAACGTTATTTGTTATTACCTCAACTCATTTGCATAATGTGTCTGACGGGCAATGAGGGGTGCGTGGTGTTTCACAGCAGTACCTTTTATGACTCAAATTGAATAACGTTCAGGGTCTCAGGCTAATAAGGAGTTTCGATTAAGTTAAACAGTGTCTTTTTAAGATGTATAAATGTGAAGAGGCCGACATCCTACTTAAGCTTTGTCGTGCAGACCTAGTGCATTGCTAGGACCAGTAAAACATAACTGTATTTAAATATAAATTTAAATCCTCATTTTTTAAAACAGGCAGTGTTTATATATATATATATATCATCAAAGATGACAGAGAATTTTGGCAGTTCTTTACAAAACTAATATGTTTGGTGACCGATATTAGCAATACAAATTTAACAAAATGAAGTTTAATCATGACTTCTGCATGGCGATGATTATTAAAATAGATTCATCCGACACAGACACTATGTTTGGATAGCGTCAGACCTGAGATATGGGTACGTGTTGGTATGAGAGTGTTGTTTTGTCGTTTTTGATGCAAACAACCACCTTGAAATGTAGCAAAGGCGACGATGCAAGACATATAGCCAAAGTGACAATATGCTGATGGATAACGATACCATTTATGCTCACATATTTTAAATTGATGGATATGTTGGCATGCTGCAGTTTATAAGAAAGGTTAATCAGTTAAAAATTGGTTAATGAGTTAAGGCCAGTAAGGATGTTGTTTAGATGTGAAAGACACAAAGTCAGCTCAGTGTAACACAGACCTTTAAAGTTCTTGACAGGATAACTAGTGTGGAACTATTTAATCATTATAGCAAGTGACAAGCCATGATCTAAGAAGTGCAATGTTTTTTAAAGCCACAAATATCGGCAAGCTTTTCTAATTGTGCATGTATGGTAAGAGTTAGAAGCCCCCACCCGCTTCTCCACATCAAATCTGGCCACATGCTATGAGCCACTCCCAAGTCTCTCCCATCTTCTAACAGTTCAACTTGGTCAGGGTGAGTCTGGAGCCTATCCCAGGCACTGTAGGGCACACCAAAGTCATATGCTATGGGCAATTTAGAGCCACTCTGCTTGTTTTTTTAACTGTAGGAGGACACTTGCACAACTTAAGGAGAAATCACACAGAGCAGAGCTGGGAATCGAACCCACAACCACACAGGTGTGGGGTAAAAATGCTACCGACTCATCTACCCCGCCACCTTTCCAATTGTGCTGTTTTGTGGTCAATTTTTAAATACTTTGTCAATGGTCCATTGTTTACAGATTACACCACAAGGGGATCAGAGCTAAAAAAATTAAACATTGAGAAAATAATAAAAAACCTTGGAGACCTTTTGTTGTGACTCTAAAAGGGTTTATTCAGTTTGAATCAGGTTGGAAATGTCAAATAATTTGGGTGCAAAACTGGATTGGAAAGTGAAGCACAACTCATTTATGTAGCTGTAGTTGCATCTGTGTAGCAAAGGTTAAAAATGTTAGTTAACCAGCTGTGGGGAAAGGAAAACTGCAGATTGTTTGCAGTGTGCCCATTGTCTTCACAATGCATCACAATTTGCTTACCTACATTTGTGATGAAGTCTGAAGGGTTAGAACGCCACCCATACTCTCCATTTGAATCAAATAAAATTATTATTAATGTCTCTGGTATGTCTTATTTACTTTGTTGCCTGGATGCACTATTTGTCTAAGTAAATAAATAAAAACAGCAAGAGAGGCTCATTGTCAAGGCTTTCTGGTATGAAATTTAAATCGATTCCGTAGAGTTTCTAACATTGTGTGAAGAATTCGTACGAGGAGTATGGCGATCGAGCCGGCTTTTTATGGCTAGTTTTAGCGGTTAGCATCCATACACACAACACAGGTCTTCTGAAACTTTTGCCTGGTCGTGTACCACAATGACAAAAGGCCCCATTGACCGCCTTCGCTCCTTGCTCCAGACGACCGTTTCCCGGTTAATGCCTCAGAAGAAACAAAGAAATAATAAAAGACAAGAATGAAAGAACATAAATTAGATATAAAACATGCCACAGTCACACACCCCCCCGTCCTGCGTTCATTTGCCACACTTGGTTTTTTTTTTCCTGAAGAGGACCGGAGAAAACATGTGCTCATCCCAACGCTGTGCTCCGGAGGTGTTAACTAATCTCCGATGGCCAGTCTGCTAGCGGCTTCCTCTAATTGCTCCCCCAATTTCAGTCTGGTGTGAGAGCAGCCATTGTAGCAGCCGCCCAGTCGTTCCCCAGAGGTTTCGCACCTTCATTATCACTCTTTATTGCAGAACCTTCCATGGGCACTCAGCACCAAACAGCCACGCCGATAAAAATAGAGCATTTTTTTTTTTTTTTTTACCCCCTCTTCTTCTTTCAGTGGTTTCAGTTTTAATTACCAACGTTGAGCTGGAGCCGGCGTCCTCAGCAGGCTGTTTTTCACTAATTAAAGTGAGGACGGAGTTTATTGAAAGGACACCAACTCCACTCTCTCATCTATTATTAATGGGGCAAGACAAATAAATTTTGCATTCAAATGGTGGAGCCCGTCAAAGGCTGGACGGGGGGGGGGGGGGGTTGGGGGGGGTGGGGGCGGCGGGAAGAGCGGCCGGAGGGGCAGCACGGGTCCCACTTCCGTCAGGAGCTGCTGAGTGGCATTCCCAGGAAAGCCCACCTGTGTTTAAGTCCGGTTCACTACCTCATGTGGCTGAGACCCACTCCACCTACTTCACCAAGCCACTAATAAAATAAACCTGTCAAGTCTTTCAGACAAAGCTGCACAAGGTAGAAGTGTTTTCAGCTGCTTATCATTTATTATATACATTAAGTCCAAGTTCAGCCCACCTTTACTTAGTGTTTTCGAATGACACAAATGGTCAATAAATATTTCTTTCATTATATTCTTAATATAACTATATTGTTTCAAAACTGAATGCTGTATTTCCTTATTAAATATAAACTTTGTCACAGAGTAGGGTTTATAAGCAGAAGAGATAAGGCTGCAGATGGCACTGAGGTTATGACCCATACAATAATATCAGGCATGGAACCTGATAACTACAGTAGACGGCTGTGCAAATTAATGTTCTCCACGACTTGCTGACCTCTGGACCTTCAGCCTCGCTCTCCAGATCCACATTGTCTCTGGTTCTTCTCAGCTCGACATCTGGGCAGGTACGCTGACTGTAGTGCTCAGAGTCCACACTGGGTGAGTGACAGGTGGACAATGGTGAGGACAGCTGGGACGTCCACTGAAAAAACAGACTCTCAAACAGCCCCACGCTTAACTAACCCTTGTTTTGTTTTGCGTTTTTTGGCTTCATTTTGTGGCCCAATTTTGGGTTTTCCCTGCAAGTGTGCGCCTGTATTTCCTTACATCAAAATAAATTTTGGCATACTTATATTTCTATGTTTTTAAACTCACATGGAGGAATCAATGTTTTAATTTAAAATCCTACCTTTGTTTTATATATCATAGTTATCACTGTGCTTAGTTTATATATGTTTATGGACAGAGGATCCTTCTTTATTGTATTTAAAGGTTAAAAACACAGCAGGGTCCACAGAGAATCGAAAATTATGCTGCTTGAGTAAAAACACATCACTTTTTATTATAGGAAAAACTTCTTTGATGAAGTCGGTTTAAAACTGCTGTCAAACAAAATTGAGTGATGTTTCGTGTGAACTGTTTCCCTGTCCCAAAGCACCAGTTTTCATAAACCTGTCACATCTGACATATCTCCCCATCCGTCCGGTATCTTAATTTGCAGCTCATATGCATTTGTACATCAATTATATAACTTTATAAGATGTTTATAGCTGTATTATTGACCTTCAGCATCAGTAATATTTAAAACAAACAAAAAGCAAGACGTCCTATTCATTTTAACATTTTTCTGATATTTTTTAAGGAAATCTGGAAGATTGTAAATTTACCTTCCATCTATGGTAGACAATACGGTTTGTGTGTAATGAATTTCAGTACCAATGTTTGGGTAACACAGATGTCATGATAAATCTCGCCACTCCAGTGAATTCAGCCCTCAGTGTGTTTATTTTATTTTCTAAATTAATTGCATTTTTTAAATATTGCAAATATAAATTACAGATCTGTAGAGCAGATTGTATGTCGTATATAACTGGACCAGATTAAATGATTTTTTTTTACGTTTTTGTATTTTATTTAGTATAAATTTATTATTACGTATTCTGAAGAACACTTGCTTTTATTATGTTATATAATAGCTGTTTTGAAAGTCTTTTGCAGGCACCACACGCAAAACAAAGAACTCGGAATCGTTTTGATGTCAAGCAAACGTCATCAGATATTTGCCTTGCACTCCTCTGCCCTAACTGTGTACCTCAACTCTCTGAATTTAAGAACAAAATAAAACTTTCTTTCCTCTCAGTCCGATGCACATTATACTCAAGTCCCCTCGATTTGAAAAATAGATTTTCAATTACCTACAAAGTGCCTGGAAGCTTTTACATTTTAGCACCTGACCCCAATTGAGCTTAGCTTTCTTCGGTAAAATGACATCCTTAACTCCGCTGTTAGTGTTCCCACTTAGACTGTAATTGGCTGTGATGGTGTCCTTTCATCTCCGGGCTCAGCCTGGAATTCAGGAGAACTGGAAGTTGCCAGCGATCGCTGCCACACTGCCTCATGACAGCAGGCTTTATAAAAACAGATGTGTGTGCTTTTCTCCGTGGAAGTCATCTACTCCGGCCACATTGGAGAAAAACAATATTGTCAGAGGTGCCTCTTGAAAGAGACAACAACGAGAGGCACATACCGACACACAGAAGTGTGGCAGGACATTTGCATGTTGTGTTTTGGTTAAAGGGTTCTTCATTATATTTCATTACATTTCCCTGTTTTGTGGAATGCCCTGAAAAACATTTTTCAATAAATATCCAGCAGGTTTTGTTCTTCTTGTGATGTTTCCAAACCATATAAGGTGTCCGAAATTGCTGATGTTTTAAGACACTGTCTGAAAACAGTGCAACATCTAGCACAGAAAGCAGATGATTCCACAAAACATATTCTGTAAGATTGTTCATAAATATACAGTCTATAAACATCTTTAACTCCAGCGGGAAAAGCAGCTTTTTTAATGTGTAAGTGTAATGTTCACACTACAAAGACATTTTGATTTCCAGTGAACAACAAATATAAAATATGCTTTTTTTTACCTATGTATAAATACAGAAAAAAAAAACATTAACAAAACTCCAATCATTTAAAAATAAAATTATTCATCTATTTTCTGATGCTGACCCAAGACAAAGCGTAACGCTTGCCAGTTGCAGATGAGATTTAACAGAAATATACAGTAGCATGACCTTAAAAATATCCTGAATTATTTCATTAAGCGCCAAATCTGCATTTTAAAAATACATGTCTCTCTGGTGGGGATTTTTCCATTATCCCGAGAAGAGGATGTAAAGGTCATGGACCTTAATGCCTTATCAGTAATTCACCATTGCCTGGTTATTAAGGCCAGCTTACGCAACGAGCACTGAAGTACCGCAAGGGGTTAAGGTGAATTGATTGCCTCTGGACATGTAAAACATGACCCTGTGAGGGCTTCACTCCAAGCATGCCAGCAACGCACCTCACTACTCTAAATAATCAGTTACAGTGGGCCTTTAATAACCCTGGGCAGCTCCAGGAACTACCTCCAGGAGATGTTTTCCACCACCTTGAAAATAATCAAAAAGCCATAGTGAGGGACATTTATGATGCGTTATCCTGCGAAGCACAGGAGACGCTCACCTTCTCGCAGCCTGTTAAACAAATGCCCCTCTTGCCGGCTGCGTTCACCGGTAATCACCGGGGAGCACATAGCGGACGCCGGGGCTGTCGCTTGACCACGGCCACGCGTGGAGTCTTTATTTAGTGTGCCGCCTCTTTCCACTGCATTCGGAGGTGCCAGCTTGCGAGTCAGGGGGCTGCTGGAGGATAATTATGGGGGAACTTGGACCCAATCTGTCTGTACACCCCCCCTTTTAAAGGGGAGTTTCCCTTGATTAGCACACTCTTACTTGAGGTACCGTCCCCACTGCGGATGGCAGCTTTAAGTCCGTCAGAGGGGCCTCAGCTGCCAATGTGTAGCGATGAATTACACGCTATAAGGAAGTGTTGACAGGAGCAGCTGGACGTCGGGGAGTGATGAAAAGAGAAGGAAATTCATTGAGAACTCCGACAGACTGACCAGGGCAGAGAGGGAATCTGCCATCTGCTGGAAGCGGGCAGAAGTTCGGCCTGATGGAGGGGAACGTCCTCTCCGGGCAGCAAGGCTGCATCTTTTGTTTACTCAGCTCTAAATTTCTATGCTGTATTACTGCACTGGCTGGCTCCTGCATGTCATTTGCCGTCCCATGCGATGGTATTAATTAGGGTTCCTTTTTTTTGGATTGCTGGTTGGCCATAGCATGTACGCAAGTCCATTTCATCGCCTAATTCTTAAAAAACATCAAAAAGAAAACAATAAAACAGGATGCAGATTAATACTTCAAAAGATCTCCCTGGCCCAAATGTAATGCATTGTCAATAAACACTGTTTATGAAATAATTTACATATCCAGCCATGTTGACTAGGATGGTGTCATTAATGTTTTATACATTTTTCAGGCATGTGTTGTGTATACATGAATACGTATATAAATAAATAGTTGGATAAATCAACTTCACATTTTAAAAGTATTTAGATATCTAAAAAACAAGAAATATATTTCAATGAATGAATAAAATACAATTGCTATATTAGGACTATAATAAAAATGCAATCATTGTGGTAAGTTAAAGACAGGTATATAGAAATATTTAAATATGGAGTAAAAATATAATATGTAGAGTAAATGTAGAGTTTTTAATCTTGTACGTATCGGGTTGAAATTTTGCCCTTCTTCTTCTTGATTTGGCCTGTCCTAGAGACTAAAATTAATAAACAAGGAAGTTTGTCATTCGCTCTATTTGGTCAAATATCCTAATTGTTTTTGTAACGGTTTTTACGGGAAGGGAAGATCAGAACGAAACTACTTTCAGACGATGCGACGGTTATATTAAATCAGAAGGAGAGTTACAGTAATAACACAGGCACACATTATTACAGTGTGTTATTCCAACTGAAAATGATTTGCGGAGAAGGCACATTAGTGAATTTAATGGTAAAGTGAGCTGCTGATACCACGACTGCCCCGAGGTCAGGGGAAGTTCTATTGGTGTGATTTCACTATCCACTATATTAATGAGTTGCCTCAAGGTGCAAATGATATTTTAATAGGTGTTACTTAACTAGAGTGGCTCTTGCACACACAAAAGCTTCCATATTCTCAAAAATAATTCTCCTGCTTGTTAGAGAAAGTAATTAGAATGTATGAATACTCGTAGTAACGCACTGATAAAGTGCCAGACTTCGTCAATTTGGGCTTTAATAAAAAATAAAATGATTTTATTATATTTTTACACAGTCTCATTTAAATTATATTTTTTCTTCTCTCAGAAGTGTATTTTTTTGTAAAATTTCATGAATCATAGGAAACTTAACCAGTTTTAACTTCTTGGATTTTTCCAGCTGTTTGAACCTCTGTGGGCTTAATTTACAGCGATTTAATGTGGCACGCTCCTTATTATTACAATCTCTCTTTTCTTATTTTCTCCACTCTACCTCTGCCTTCTCACAGAAAAGCATAATAAATACATCTGCATCCTTCTATAAAAACACCTCAGGTCGAACACTGGACTCGCCGTGGATGCTGTGTTATTTGAAAAAGCAAGGCCATAAATGTTTATCCATAGGAGAGACTACGCCGCAAACCTACAGGCTTCAAAGCATGACTGGTGTCACACTAGGCAGAGCTTGTGAGTCAATAATAGCTATAAAGGAAGTCATGAAAACACATTCAGTGTCTGCATTTGAGAATGAGACTCATTTATGTAGAAAAAGAGGCCTTGTTCAGGATCCTTGACATCAGCCAGTACTTAATTAGCTGTCATCAGCTGAGCTCCACTGAGGAAAGAGACTGACTAATAATTAATGATAAAACTCTGTTCAAGTACAACCATGGACAGAAAGGAATTGTGTCACAAGGTGCTCCCCTCTTAAATATGACTGTTCTCCTCTCACACATGACCTGGGAATAGAAATTTTTGTGCAGAAGGAACACTTTGCACACGCCTCAATTTTTTTTCCTACTGGGCTGCCCCAAATGGGGAAAATGAATCTGTAGTCATGAAAATTAGTGGAGGATTATGCCAGAGAAATTAAACTAATGATTTGAAAACCTCTCATCTTGTAGGCCTACTGACATTGCATCACTGCCCCATTTATCTTTGGTTTGAACCGATCTGTTGCGAAGGAAAAACAGCCAAATGAATATCATCTGAACTCTGGCATTGGGTTTTCTGCAGGAAGCAACTGTATTAAGTACAGTTTGTGCTTTAATACAGAGAGCACATCTTTTAAGCTTGCTTTAGGGACTACCTGGAACACGGGGAAAATGGTGGACAATGAATAATCATCCAGAGTTTCTAATGGGTAAATTAACCAGCCCTATTTATGACATCTGAAGTATGACCGTGCTTCTGAGCTGAGTGTATATTGTAAAATCAATTGTATTATCGATCAGCAACTAATTAGAGGTAGACAAACAATCTAAATGCACATATGCTGGCCTTCTCTGTTGAGCCAATACTCCACAGGGTGGATAAATTCAACGACAGCTGATCTGGGCCAGATAGGGGATGAGATAGAGATATGTTATGCTCTCAACACCACTTGCAATTGGCAGGAATTCCCGGCCTTCTTTTTAAGTGGCACCAGGAGCCAAGGGGGAGAGAAAAAAATATCATCTCTGCTATACAGCCCAAGAGGTCTGTCTGTATGTTTCTGCTGGGCCACAGTTCATTGGCAAGGCCTCTTTTTTCACATTCAACATACATATATAAAAGTGTGCATTAAAAGAGGCAGAACCAGCACCCTGAAAATGACCATTATCGTAAATCACTCTGCCCAATGAAACAAGAATAATGGAAGACCCGGAATACGGGGTGCCGTTTTCTACCCTTGTTCCAGTTAATTCAATATAGAACTTCTAAAGATATGATGACAAAGATGGACAGAAAAATGAAATCACGGACAGTTTAGATGTAAGGACAACGGGGCTGTGGTCGTAAATGGTTCCAAAAGTAGACCTAACATCTGAGCACGTGCCAACAGAGGTTAAAGTTCACGAGTCTGGCCGTCGAATTCAAGGCAAGTCCCTAGAGGGCTGGAGCATAAAAGGTCACAACAATATGCTCATCATGGAAGACACGTACCCCTCTAACAAATCACTGACCGCGTCCATTCAATTACTTAAATCCTAATAAGGCGAAAGTCGAGCCTTAGAAAAAGCATATTACTGGTAGTTATTTGTTTTTCATCCTCTTCTCACTCCTTATGAGCCATAGGGGAACAGGGAGCATAGAAAATCCTACCTGAAGGAAGCTGTACCCAGGACTTCCCCTCGTGGATTAGGGAGCTGGATCCGTGTAAGAAAGCAGGCCTCTGTGGCGTTCATTTATCGACATGGGTGGGATTATCAATTCTGGGCTCCGTTTCACAGTCAGTCAGGAGCGAGTTGCGTAAGAGGGATACTCTCAAGTAAGAAGGAAATTAATAACCCTCCCTACAAAAGTCCCATAGTTCTTAAGCTGCTCCAAGTGCCCGTCCTAACTTAATTGGATTAGCTCTAATAAGTAAACAGAGGGAGTAAAGAAAGCATTGCACTGATTAAAAAAAAACCTGAAAAAAAAAGACTTACGCTCTTGTGTACGTCAGCAACCAACAAATGTACATTCACTGGCAGGTGTAAGGCAAAGTGTGGATAGGAGTGGGCCTGGACTTCCTGGATGTATGTTTTGGCCTTTTAATAATGATGTGATTAAGTGTTAAACCTGGGTAGATGGTAGGACTCGAACCTCTTGAGGCATGAGCCAGCGACTTGTTAATTATTAAAATGCTTACATCAGCCAATCATTAGCAGTTACTACCATTAATTCTGTTGTAATTTTAAGTGCCCAAACATAACTACTCATCCCCATTAATCAAAATGATTTTATTATTCTTGATTTGCTCACTGGGACTTGTTTAATGCATCACCCTGCTTCAAGATCTGCTTTGCTGTTATAAATCGCAGATCTGCATTTGCTCATTACCTGATTGTCTTACTGTGTAAATAAATAAATAAATAACTGAAAACAAAGACATCCACATAAAGTGAAAATAGCGTAAAAGACAGACATCTCTGCAAGCAAACTCTCCATAAAATGTGAAGCATAAAATCTGTATGCTTATGACCAGCAATACACAATACGCTAGGTGCTATCATATGTTTCCAACTCCTCGTCATTATTATCTTAAAATGAATGTGTGGTCACGTCCAAAATGAATGGGTTTATCTGAAATTAAAAGCTGGAGCAGATTTGAGCAAAATCTCTGAAGCAAAAATGAAAAGGTCTCCATACCTTCCTATATTTTACTTTTGGGGATAGGCACATTTTATGTTCATTTTAAAAAGCAAGTGATAATTATTAATGAAAACATGTTTCTAGGAGCCATCGGCTTGTGTATCCCATAATAAATACAGCTGTTGCTTCTCTTCATTAAATTTCAGCTTTAAAAACTTGTTTGCATTATTGTAAATTAAATGGGAAGTTACTGCAGTAAAAAAAAAAATGAAATTCCTTAAAAGAGTTGATTGACAACACTGTGAAAATGAAAATATGTTTATATTTACAGCATTAAAAACTTGCTTGCATTATTGTAAAATAAACAGGAAGCTATCGTGGTTAAAAAAAACAATAAATTCCTTAAAGGAGGTGATTAGCAACACTATGAAAATGAAGATATATTTAGGGTGATTGTGTGTAATGAAACAGCATATTACAAGTCCTAGGAGCATTTTAAAGTGTTGTTTGAAGATAGCGAAAGCTAAAAACTATATAGGCCTATATATATATATGCAAAATTAACATAAGTCTATTGGAATTGGGGAGAAGATTCCTTGCTTGTTTCTATTTATTTATTAACACAAATGTAAAATGGTGAAGAATTATTATGAAAATCATACACATCCTTAGCAGCAATAAGTGCTATTTACGGGGGTTATATCAAATATTATATAGCCATTCAAATTTTCAAATCATTATGCTGATATCAGTTTGAGTCAGTTTGAGTTGGTCATAAGCCTTTACCACCAGTGGAAAAAAGGTTAAAATAGAAAAGTACTCATTTTCATCATGGTTTCAACAAAGGCACGGGTGCACATGTTATTACCTACACACGACTGTTCTATACCTAGAATGTCCTGATGGGTCTATAACACCACGGGGTGCTTCTTTCTGGGACATCGGTCCATAGTGTCCATTAGAATCTGAGACTGAAGCATGACCACACAGTTCTGATTACCGTGATGCAGCATTCCTTTCCTGCTGAGAGAAGTTATCTTTCTAGAAAGCAATGTTCCAGTCCACGGTGCAAAGACTGTAAATAGAAGCGATAAGATGCCAGATACCATGAAAGGACATGATCCTTTCAACCGTCACAGCATCGTAGGGCTTTTGTGGGACTGTCCGAAGAGATCCCTACAACAGTGATATCAACCTCTATCAGATTGGTGGCAAATTCCAACACGACTCTTTCCTGGCTTTCCTGATTTCATGTTGCATCCTCTCCATACTGACAAACCTCCACACTGCATTCTAACAGCTTACTTAATGCCATTTTATAGCTGTTTATCTTTCCTTGCTCACCACCCATACAAAAACATTGACTCCACTAATTTTCTCAAGTTTGTGTTGACAAAATTCAGGATAGCATCTCGGATGTAGCAAAACCTCAACTTTCACACACGTTTCAGCTTGTATTTTTGCAGTCGAATGAACCAAAAAGTACAAAATCTATAAGAACACAAATAATGCAAAATATCGGTTCCTCACTATTTCAACTCTAATTGCAGCCATATGCAATTTTAAAGGGTGTTCTACCTTCTAATGGTTCCCTGGAGAGAAAGAGGTTAATTGATGCAGCTGTTGATAGCTTTTACACATGATGCAGGGAACAGATCTCCCCGGTGGCTGTTATTAAAGTAAGTGTTTAATGAAGTGATAAACAGAAGCCTCTTTCGCTTTTCGCTTAAAAAAAGCCCGAGCAAACATGCATCTCACAAAAAAATAAAGACAGCATGTTTGGACTCAAATCCATTTGTCAGACCCACAGAGCTTTCATTGTTGCATTGGAGTTTCTAAGGTTCTGTAATGTGCATTAAACAGTCACAGTACTTTTGAGATAAAAGGATCTAACTGCCCTAATTCTTTGGAAAAAGAACTTAACTATATCTAAAATTAATACAGGCTAAATAGTCAATAATATATAGTTGACCAGCTCAGAATAGGCACTGGTAGTAGCTTCTAGAACAGGATGTGTGACATTAACTTTCTGATTACAATAAATTACAAGAATATAGCATTCTGCGTGTGTGGCTGTATTTATTAAAAAGAGACGTTTTGTGATTTCATTTTACCTCCTTGGTTTTGTTTCATATATGCCCACGGCACTGTTTTTTTTTTTTTTTTTTAATTTTTCCTCATTTAGGCAATCTGTAATTGCTTTGTGTATATTGGGAAAGAGGGGTGACCACCTCAGTTTTTCATAATTTCAGCGTATCCATCTTAATTATGTATTCAATTACAATAAAATGAATTGTTCTGCCCTTACTTGTCCTATTTAAGGTCCACTTAAGAGATTGCACATTCCTATTGACTGGGTTTCTTTGTAATACTCAGTACAATGCCAGTGTTTATCAATGGGTACAAGGCCCTAGGAAACAGCCCTGGGTTTGTTTTGGTGCCCGAAACAATGCCTGTTCAAAAAACTTGCCTCAAAGGTTTTACAGTCACAAATAATTGTAAACAGAGCAAGATCTCCAGCATGATAGTAATGGATGCAAAGGAAAGATCATCTTTGAGAATAGCTGCCAAATGTGGAACTGATTCGGAAGGCTAAGTCTGATTTTATTTTACGCACTAGGTTCTGCCAATTGACCTAAATAAATTTCATATTTGTAGCATGAATCTCTTTGAAGATTGCATCAGAATGAAAGCATAGTTCTCAAGGAATTTTCAACATTTGTCATGGCGAAAGAAGGCCCTATTACTCTGCGACTGTCTTTTAATTAATTTTTATTACAGGATATTAGTGGGCATTATGAAGAAACAGACTGCAGAAGATAAACAAAAGTGTCTGATAACTGCGGCTCCGATGTACAAAGTTGACTCAGTCCTACCAATGAAATAAAGCAAAAGAGGGTAAATCTATATAGCGACCATGTCACCTCAGAAATGCGTGAGAAATGTTACCCACCACTCAATGCATATAAAAAGTATCATATGGGTTTGTTTTGGTTTGTTAATAATAATGGGCAGTCACAGCTGACACACTGAATATTCATAAATAATATCACACACCCAGACAAATCTGGTGGTGTAGATGCCACAAAAACTCAGGCTTAAAAAAGCCTTTTTTATATTTATTGATGACTTAAAAAAGGAACACCAAGCAGGTTAGTTTTTACATGAAGATAATTTAAAACTGAAATTAAAATCAATGGATTGACACACTTTAAGTATATTGCACTACACATTTATAACTCCACATCGATCACGTGTTAGCTGCAAGCGAAAGGTGTGGCCTTTTATGTGCTCATGACTTTGACTGAGTGGACAAATAACATATACAGTACTTTTCAAAGGTTATCATAAATCCTTGATGCCAGCAATTAGGAGATTTAGACAATACAGCTAACACAGAGGCGTATGTAGACGTGAAAAGAGGCTCGCAACCGCGGAAACACGATGCTCGTGAAGGAATCGAAATCTGTAGGCCCTCCGGAATTGGAGCCGGGTTATGAAAGTCGATCAAAGTCACCCTCGCAAGGGCAGAATGAAGACGGCAGACAAGTGTCCAGGCCCTCACCAAGCCCCACCTCCCCACGGTCACTGTGCTGTGCTCAGTAAGGTGACAAATCTGAGCACACGGCCAGCAAGGCTGCAGCTTGTGGCATCTGTTCCCTTATCAGCAAACTCCTGCTAATTCAGCCCCGACAACCGAATTTACAAGTAAATATATAAATTTTAATTATTTCTTGCGTGCACTGTTGGGCCCTAAACCCAGGAAAAACCTCAGCAATATGCTGGGAGGAAATTAGAGCTGAAGACAGTAAATATCCCACTTCTTGAGACTGACGCCATTCTGACAGGAAATTCATTAGTCGAGTTTTATTTTTTCCAGTCAGCTTCGCGCCTGATCTGTCAGCCCCTTCCATCCCGATTACCACGAGACGCCAATTTCAAAGAGACATCTTAATAGTGATGTCAACGAATTAATTAGATGTGTTAATGAGCTAAAAGCAACCCAAATTAAATTAATGCAGTAATAGGCACAGACAGCGAAATTAGCTTCAATTTCTGTAAATGATTCTGAAGTGTACACAACATCTCAGTCTGCATGAACATTCCCATCCCCCAAAGCTAATCAAGAAGTACATTGCAATTAACTGCTTAATTACAGGCAGTCTCTGCTCAGGAAAATCATGCGCCATTAAGTAATGGCTCTTATAGCATGAAGGTAGGGTTTATTCTTTTTCCTGGAAAAAAAAATGTGCACCTGATGGCCTTGGGGACTACAGGGGACTAAGTTCTGCCAAGATGGTAGAAGCTCCAGTTTTCTCTTTGCTGGGTTTCATCCGTCCAGCTGGAAGCTGCTTGGAGAATTTTTGCACAGCCAGATCCTACTGTTTTACTTGGGGTTTCATAGCTAATTGATTTGCCAACTACTTGGATGCCTGAGTCACAAGCTCTGCATTTGTGTCATCACCTTTTTTCCCTATTTGTTGCCATCCTTTTTTATTTTTTTTTCTTTCTCTGGGCAGTTATGGACCGTTGGACTGCCCCTTCACATTTCATCAGCAGATCTTACTTGGCGGATGGCGTGTTCCCGGGCAGCACCAAAGCCTGCTGAAAGGGTCCCGTCCAACATAAGACTCCCAAGACACATAAGGAGGCTTCTGTTTACAGACCGTCACAAAACGGTTCAGCCTAAATAAGGAAGGGGGTGAAAGGAGGCGTACGCAAAGTATTTGCGAGGATGTGTCTTTCAAGCCCAACATATATAAATACAAATGATATAAAATGTGGAAATAAAAGCAGGCTCGCATCTAAAAAGAGTAACGAGGGGTGAAAAACAAAATCTGTCACAGCTCTGAGGAGCGAGCTGAGGAAGCCGCTACGGACGGGGCTTTGCGGGGTCCTTCCAGAGCTCACCGCACTAAAAGACGCTAATTAGTCCCCACGCCCTGCCTGCCGTGGACTCCAAGGTAAGCACCCACTGAACAATTGCCCGTTGTTGCGCACACATTCATCACGCGAGGCTCCTCCTTAACGACCAGCCGCTCCCTCGCTAGACGGCGGTGGGGGGTGGAGGCACAGCGATGCGAGGGAAGCCAGGGCGGCTCCCGTGAACATGGAGCAGATGCTGAGTAAGAGCGCTCCAACGGCCTCGTGTGTTTTTTTTTTTTTTTTTCTTTTTTTTAAAGACATTAAAATGATAAAGAACCCTCTCAGACAGAAGCCAGCAAAGGGTGCCAGAAGAAGCCGAAGGTGCGGAGGAGACGACGGAGAGGGGCAAGTCGCCGAGATGAACAAAGGGGCCGGTAAACAGGATGCATGGGGAGCTAAGCGAGGGCCTTGAGGTGCTCCCTCCATGGAGACGCCGGCCTCTCCCGCGCTTCGCGAAACCTGATTCAGACTTCTGTTATTTTGCTCTTAATTTTATATGTCACAATTAAGCTTCCATTACATGCACACAGCTCAGCAGAAACGGTTCTTTACTCTTTCGTTAGCGTGGGACGACTTGAGCCGCTTGGCGAATTGGCACCCCTCGACGATGTGCTGCACTCCCCCTGTGACAAGAACGTCCCCCCGCGAGCCTCTGCTCATGTGACCTTCTGCGGCACTAGATAGTGCATTCGCGCGCTGCTCCGCGATCTGGCCTTTAGTCCCGGGCATGCGCAACTCTCGCCTCCCCATCACAGGCTGCCGCGCGCCTCCGTCTGTGGTGCTGGGGCAGCCGCCACCTTCTGCTGCTGCGAGGGGGCTTGGCAGACCCTTTGTCCCAACTGCAGGCTTGGCGTCTGCTCAGGAGTGGGCATCGACAGAGTCTGTTCACAGGAGGTGCTCACGGTTATTGCATTTCCCCTTTAGCCAAAGTCAGGCAGGCTACCAACACTTCTAATTATACACACACACGCTGACACACACACACACAAACACACACGTACAGATGATTTCTCCAATTTTAACTATGAAAGGCATCATGTGATCATGTGAGATAGACAACAATAGCTCAGCGGGCCTGTGTTACAGCAAGCATTCGCATTTAAACACAGTGAGTTGCAGTCTACCTGTACAATCATTCGGATCCCCTCCCCTTTTTGTGACCCAGATCTTCAGTCAAGCATGGCATATGTAATAACAGCTAACTCTTTGGAGGACTAATGATTCCTTAAAAAAAGGGCAAACATGAGAAGGAAGGCTTTTTAAATATTGAATAATAGGTTTAGTTCATCTGATGCGCTTTTACTGAACTCCCAACTAAGCTGTGACAACCAAGTTCAATCCCAGGATCTGACACGGGAGCGGAAAGCTCTGAGTGCAGGTGGTGCTCGCCCCCCCCCCACCCCCCTGCTGTTTTGTATTCAGTTATTTACTAGTCAAAAAAGTGTACGAGTGAGCTGTGATTAACACCACTGTTAGAGGTGGCACCGGGGGGATCCGTGTGTAAACCCGATCCTTTCGACAGGTGTAGGCCACAGCAGAGCATATGCCATCAAGTTGGACGGGCTTTTCTGTGGAGACAGGCTCTGTTAGTGTTTCCTGGGGCACGGCTCAGCTGGGAACAAGCATCACTCACAAACACCATCTGTCAGGAACAGGCTTACCTGCTAGGAACATTTAACTGAGGAACGAGGAGCCCTCCTTCCTTACAGAAGCCCCTCACGCCTTCAAGAGCAGGCCCTGACGGAGGATGCCTTCCTCCACAGAAAGGACAGTGTTTTCAGCATTTTCTGACCTCCAGATTCACCCAAATGGACTTAGCAGGGCGCACAGTGTAGGAAAGGGGGGAATCGGCCTTCAGAATACCCCATGAAAAGTTTCTTTTGCAAGAGAGAGTGAAAATGCTCAAAGTGTTTGACTAAATTAGGCTTTCAAATACTTCAGTTACCAAAATTGCAACTTTATTTTCCCTCAAAGGCAAATTACATATTAAATAAGTTAGCTACATTTTAATTATAATGCTGTCCTCCAAGTCCACAGGAAGACTTTCTCTAGCAGTAAGTGTAAAACAAGGCAAGGGAAAAAAAAAATGACACAATTGGAAAAAAAAATTACACTTGTAGAAACTGGCGTGAGATGCATGAAATATGCCAGTTAAGACCATTAAAGTGCTATGTACAATTCTGAATAAAATGAACTGTGAGGGACCAGGAGGTACATATGTTGCACAAGATAAACAGTTGTCTAAATGCCGCTTTCAAATGTGAGCTAAATTTGCTGAGATGCATGTCGCACTACAGCTGCAAAACAACACCAGTACGTTGTTTTGTATGTTCTTGTCTGACAACTGAATGTGTACGTGGGTTCAAATTTTTCTCAACTTGGAATACTGGGATGCCTCACACTGATTAGCACAAATCAGGAGAGGGGCCTTCTATGTAATGTTTACACATTCACATAACAATGGGCACACAGATGCATGCAAGGTCTTAACTGTCCACAAAGAAAGAGCTTAGATAAAACCATTGCCACAAATGGGCAGTTTGTGCAACACAATTTCAAAATACAAAGTGAGGTAAGAATGATCGTATTCAATACATATTCATCCCTTAAAATTATAAGTATTTCCGAAATATAAAGTAACAAAAGTCAGTTTTGCCAACCAAATCCCTCGCTAAGTAGTTGGTTGGTTTTGCTTTTTAATTGCTTCATCCTCCTTTTTGGCTGGAAAGCAATAGACAAAATCCGTATCTGCAAACCTTTGTGCTTTTCCCTCTGGTATACATAAAAAGGCATTCTGTTTTTGGAAAATAAAGAATATTACTAGAAGAAAGAATAGAATAAGGCATTACTACATCGTTCTGCATAAACAATGGTACCCAAAAGTGAGAAATAAATGCCTCCAATTTCTTTCAAAATCACGCCATAATGCAATTTTCAGGTGGTTACATTGGATTAGTAGAACACTTCACAGCAATGCCTTTCATATGTCCTACATAATGAGGAAACTAGACCACATCTGACTGTGGCTGAGCCCTAAAACAAAACTCCTAATTGCCATCTTCAAATACGTATCTAAGCTCAATTGTCCTATAATCCAGTTAGCATAAGAAAAAAAAAAGAACATAACCAGTTGTGAATGGCTTTTGCCACTCCTTCTTTCACCAGTTCTACACAGACTTTTCTCATAAAAAGAAATTCCACTGCATGAGCAAGTGAAGTTGCAGCTTTCAATATTTGCACACAAACAGTCCTCTTGGTAAGTTGGAGAGTTTCAGTGCAATTTAAACACTCGTTATCCTCTCTCGTCTGAAAATTCCAAGATGATATACACTAGAATGATGATTATCTGGACATTGATCATCCAAACCACTAATTACCTATAACACCCCCACTCCAAAAAAAATCTCCATCACTGCAACAAAGGTTTCTTCAGAATGATATGCAGTAGTTCATATTTACAAACTATTTCCTAACTCAATCATTTTATATAATCCTTCATATTTCAAAATGCCGTAGTGATAACATTGCTTACAATAATCTAAATATAGGCTTAATTACATTTTGTTTCACATGAACTGGGAACCGTCATGTATAATTCAAAGATCTGATTTACCAAACCAGCTGTGGTCCCAATTAGTTCAATCAACATACTACTGTATGTTAAATGACACGGTGTTGTCGATGTGATGGGGGCGGTGGTAATTCCACAAATCAGATTTAACTGAAATCTGATTGGAAAAAGCTAAAAGCCCTACTTCAATATTTGCCGATTCCCCGAATCTCCCCGAATTTCTCCAATCAGAATTCAGGTTTGACTATTGGATTTCTTAAGCCTGCTTTCTAGAATAATCTACTTAAGGCAGCATACATGGAAAAAGACCACTAACAACAGTCATGCTTAACCAGAATGACTTACAGTGCTTTTGGCATTTGGTAAATCATCTATATGTGTAAATGTGTACTACAGCAATTTCATTAAATTATGTTATGAAAGGGTAAAACAGTGATTTTCCTGTGATGGTTTAGAAGTAACATTTATATCCAGTATATTTGCTACTCAGTGTTGCTGCTCAGAATCAAACTGGAAAAAACCAACACACTGAAGACTTCTCATTCGAGGCCAAATGAAAGAAAGATGCATGGCAATGATATTGGCTTGTTTAAAATGTTTATCTCATTGCTTTTAATGGAAATGCAGTTAAGAATATACACAAATGCTAAGACTACACTTGTATGTTTGTGTTTGAGCCTGTAATTAAGTTTCACACATGAAAGTGAAGGCCACAGCATGAACATACATTAAAAAGGATAAACACAAGCTTTCTGTGTTCCTTGGCTGATCCAGAAACTGTTTTTATGAAGTGAAATGTAATTATCTTTCCATTCAACGCTATCCCATACTATGTTATTTAATTATAACACATCACAGTAATACCCGCAAATTGTTAGGTTGGCCATAATTACTGCATGAGCGATAGATTGTTAATGTCTCACAGCATTTCAGCCCGTAGACTGAGCAGGAACAATGATTTGTGGTGAAGAGGCCTCCTTCCCTGTTTCTTGGCACCAAAGTAAATAGATTAGGATTACAGCAGGGAAGGTCAGGACTGTTTTCTCGGCTGGGTCGAGTTTAAAATCTGCACGTTGAGAATTGTGATCGTGCGAAGGAAGGGAACAGAACTGTGCATGCCAAGTGTAAAGAGGGGGCCAGTCAATTTGAATTAGCTCCAGATTACCCGACACTAATTAATATGTAAATTTCATGTTGTTTGTTAGTTGTGTATTACATTTTCTTGCAGAGAGCGACTTCTTGGTTAACAGGAATTTCCTGTAGACTGGAAACATGCCAGAATCCTAACAGCTCATAATGTGGTATTTTTAAAGTAAATTGACTAATATATGTCTCCTGCTACTGTACAGAATAAGGAATCATGGGAGTTAAGTTAGTAATGCGGTATTAGGCCAGAGTAATTAAAGAGCATCATCACATCTATATTTGTAATTAAACACTTTAGCATAATCATGTAACACAGCAGGACTCCAAATGAATTAATTAAAGAAATCAAAAAATTAATTTATTTGGAATGTATTGTCGGTATGTTTTAATTTCTGCGGTAACCACTGTTTAATTTTCTCATAAGTAAAGAGAGGGCAATTCATGTTTGTATTTTAATAGTTGTTCCCGGAAAACCATTTTTTAATACTGGACAATAAATAAAGACTGCGAGTTTTTTTTTTTTTTCTTACTCTTTGACAATGACCTTAAAAACTAATTTATATTGAAACCTGATTTTTGTGAGTGCAGTTTAATGCTGATTTTACTTTAATAATACAGTATGTAATTCTACCGATTCTGGCTCACTGCACAGCGACACACCGGTCTTCTCGAACTACGGCCGTCCCGTGCCAACTACGGCCAGCGTGTCACGTAGAGTGTCACGTGTGTACTATCGTTCGGACGTGTGCGTGTGCGTGCGTGCGTGCGTGCGCGTGTATGCACTTGTGAGGGGGAGCGCGCGCAGAGCGGGCGCGGGGTCTCGCGTGCCGGCTGATGAGGTGTCTGAAGTGAGTTAATTGCGTATCAGGAGAGCGCCTGCACCTTTGCTCAGGCTGCCGCTGTGTGCTAAACCATGAAAAGGGGCTGAAACATAGAGACAGCTCCGCCCTGGCCCCAGCGGAGTCGTGTACCTTTTTCCAAGCAGGTCCAAGATATTAATTAAGATAAATCTACCTCAATTTTGAGAATCTGCTATCAAGTAATTTATCAAAATTATGCTAATTATTTCTGTAGGGCAGCAAAATCATTACCTCTTTCGTGTCTGATTTGTATTAATATTCATAATTTAATAATTCAGCATTTGAGCCCATCTGGTGTGGGAGCATCGCACCTTAGCATCACTGTGATGGGGCAGAAAAAAACAGTCACACACACATGTTCCTCAGAGTATTGAAAGACAGCACCAGACACAAATACACCGCTGTAGCTTTTGATCTTATCAGTCTGTGTTTCATATCAGAGCAGATTTCAAAAGAATTCCTCTTTTGGATATTTTACACATCTTTTACTATAATAAACTCATCTGTCACTGTCGTCTCTTTCTCTACCCACCAGGTGATCAGAGCTGAATTGACATTTTCTATACTTTGTGATTTTTACGCTGTAATTTGACATAATTAATGCCTACATTACTGCTGATAATTAAGCTAGTTAATTAAACTCAGAGGAGATAATTAAGGGGAGACTACTGCTTGGATTGCTAATTGTTTTTGTCATTATTTTCGGGCCTGGCAGCTGCTGGCAGAGTCACAGCGCTCTGTCAGGTGACGGGTCATGTGACCACGGATCCAGGGAGCTGTCAGAGGAGATGTTTATTAACAAACGAGTGAACTAAGAGACTCATTTAGACAATGTCCCACTGCACAATGTCCCACTGCACGGCTCTGTGGCAGCACTCGGGTGCACAGTGACTGAAGTGGATTTCTTTCAAGGAGTGTTTTTTAGCAGTAAGGTAAGTGGGGGAACCATAAAATAATACAAGTTACAAAATGGAACAGAAAAAACATAAATATAAAATAATATAAGGAAAAAGATGTAAGAATACATCTGCATGCCATTACGTAAGCATGAACAGCACCATCTATTGATTGTACAAGCATACAGTATTTGTACAGCCTGGCTGAGCAGGCATTATTGATATCAGTTTCACTGAGATTTCAGCATCCCAATGCACTTTCACGCGATTATTATACCCTCTGTAATCAAATTAAGGCAATTATAGAAGACTTCCCATTGACCAGACTTATTCCAACTCTTAGTACTTTCAGATACTGTATTGAGAATGGGTTCATTTATTTACGCCAGACAGCACTGCAAGCAAAACAATACATCAGAACAGGAAACAGAACGTGACTGTACCTTAGGCCAGACATCAGCTGAAGTACAGGTGCTACGTAGAATGCTAATTACATTTTAAATGATCTCACAAAAGCTTGGAATGTGGTCATCTACATGGAAGCACACAGCAGTACTTTATTGATAATCTAAAACTGGGATAAAAGCCAAGATCAGAATATAGATTGGATGATATTCTTCTTTACTGAAGTGATAAGGATCACATTGTTGTTTGAGCCCATAGACATTGCTTTTAAAAAATAATGTGTAAACACACACACACACACACACACACTTTATATGGCAGAATAGAACCTTAGATGGGATGGCAGTCTGTCACAAGGCTGAAGAACACACTGGATGGGATGGCAGTCCATCACAGGACACAAGGCTGGGGTATACTCTGGATGGGATGGCAGTCCATCACAGGGCACAGGGCTGGGGTACACCCTGGATGGGATGCCAGTCCATCACAGGGAACAAGGCAGCATACACCCTGGATGTAATGCCAGTCCATCACAGGGCTTTCTGTCACACAATTCAGAGGCCCTAATTCATTTCATTTTTTTATTACTGTGGGAAAAACTGGAGTACCTGGAGAAAACCAGGGAAACACTGGGAGAAAATTCAGACTCCATGTTAAAATGACTGCATTATGGTTTAGAAATAAAAACAAGTTCCCAGAAGGTTATAGTAAAAATAATTTGCCAACTTCCTTTCTAGAAAAATGAAACAATTATAAACCAATGGCAGTAAAGCATCACGTCAAAACATCTTAGCAATTTGTTTTTTCTCTATTAATGCTGTAAGGGATGTATTGTTACCCTTTGTTATTCACTTTTATTTCATTATAGAAGCATAATTTCTGTACAAGACTTCCATTGTACAGTAGAATATGTACAGAGCCACCATATGTATTCCCCTCCCCCTCACCAGCTAACGCACCACAGTATTCACCATTCCAGGCTTTAATGGTTATGGAATAAGCATTAGGCTATGATATATTACAGTGCAAATTATCAACTGTCTACTATTCTTTACAGTGAGCTGTATGTTCTCACATCAGGGACAATTGGCTTATCGTGGTACTTTTATACGATAACGTCGAACGCTTCCACAAGGGTTTACCGTTACGTTTTTGCAGCAGAGTAATTCTTTTTCGACCAAAATATTTTTAGAATTTATTTCTAAAAGTGAGTAATTTAGGATCATAACATTTTTTGCTTCTTTGGGAACCCAGTATTTCAAAATACAGAAACTCTTAATCGTATATCATAGTATAATTTTGACTGTATATTAAATGCTCACCTACTGTACGTAACGATCTACATTAACAGAGCATTTGTACCCGTTTCCATTTTTTTATCTAAACAGATCATTTTCACCCATTAGGAGCATACACTAGGTGACTAGTTTACATTACAAAACACATGGAGGTAAAAAGGTTTTATCTCTAAAAATGAAGAGCTAGTTTACAAATGTGATGTCAGATTTTATTGCTGGCAGAAACTGTCAGAAAAATTTTTGAGGGTCGTCGACACAGTGAAGTCGTGCACGGAACTTTTTTCCTTTCCTGACATCATTAAATTTTAAACGCTGAAAAAAACTTTTCTTTTTTGCAAAATTCTAATTTCAAACATTTATTAAGAAATAGAAAAATATTCCCCAGGACTTTCCATATAGGTCTTGATTGCTCATACTGTGCGTTACTTAATGTAACTGAACTGGGAACAGGCAGCAATTGCACCGGTTCACGCTTCCAGGGCTTTCTACTGCAACAATCGTGCTTTTGCATTGTCTCAGAGGTTGATGTATACTGTTGCTGTAGTGCTCTCCAAGTGCAATTTGCACAAGCTTATCGTGCAATCTGAACGGATAGACGTGTGACGGTGAATCCGGCAATCTAATATATCGTTCCAGGAGGGGAAATATTTCTCACTTCTGCCTTTCCACACCACGTTTAAGCGTATGATGGAGCTAGGAACTGTAGCTGGGTTTTATCTGGAGATCTCACTATGGTATAAGTGATGTTATGTAGTCTTTCGTGTGACTGGCTGTGCTTTAAGTAACCGGGATCATTGATACAAAGGGGAGGATGGGAAATTATTCCTGTGAGGTAGGTCAACTTTGTTATTTTACATAATCTAGCGTTGGAGGATGCCGGTCGGCCCTTATTTCATGCATAAATGCTGTGGAAGCTGGTGATGAGCCAGAAACAATATGAAGCTGTCGAGCGATGAACTTTCTCCATTTATGAAACTGATTATACAGCATGGGACACAAGCATTATGTGGTACAGTAATTACAGCAGTGAGAGTGACTTAATTCTCTGAATAACAAGAATGAAGCATAAGTCACATTCATTCTGGACCGCTTCAGACATGCAATAATTGCTCACACGGGAGCTGCTTATGGTACGCAGTTCGTAAATAGTTCTGTAAAATGTTGCATGGCTGTGTGGCCTTAGCACTTCCAAATTGCTGGACTCTGGTTCAGCACAAATGAAATTCACTTATTAAAGCTTATTGACGTGTCAGACAGATCACTTCACTGACTTTAAATCCTGCTGGAGGCCTGAGCGGGACAGCTAAATGCTGCCAAAAATGCAAACCCCATTACAGTATGTATAGATCAAAATCTTTTTCCCATAAAGCACATTTAGTATAATAAAACAGGAAGACTTACAGTACCTATCTAATTATCGCATGCCTATTACTATTTCTGAAGTCTAAACAAACCAAATGAGTTAGAATACTAAGTGTAAGTATTTTAAAGTTCCGCTAAATGAGAGTGTGGTCATTCGGTCGTATCACGGCTATCACTGCGGTTAAACAGTTTCATGCACTCAGCATTGTTTTCAAAGGAGCCTCCATGACCTCTGAAGGCTCCCATGGTGAAACTACCATTCACATCTGGTTTATTTTTACAAGTCAGTGCTGAAAGCGCCATCAGGGAGAGCGCTGCATTTGCCGCTCGAGATCAGGAGCGCGTTGTTTGCGTGTCGTCCTACTTCACATGCCGTAGCCATTGTTTTTTAGACACGTGGCCGTAGCTTCTCCGTGAGCTATGAGACAGCCCCGTGAGATGGTTGGACAGGAGTGTGCGGCGTGTGTACTGGGTTTATCGGGGGAGCTTCTGTGTTGGAAGGTGCAGATCACACTTCAGCGGTGGCCAAGTGCTAATTAGGGTGAGGATATTGTGGGGCCGGGGCAGTGTGATTAAATTTATATTTGGAGGGAGATCTTGACCAGAGCATGCCTCTTGTCTAAATGACATTTAGCCAGGATCAAGATGATGCAGCTGCTTGCTTTTAACCCTTTCAGGATTAGGACACTAATCGAAGAAGGTAATTACTCGTTGGAAGCCTAGGATTCCTCTGGCACCAAGGATGGACTTGTGTTGAGTCTTAAAACTGGTGCTCAGTCAAATCTTTGCATGCCTCATCAAGTTTGTCAACACAATGGTGAATTGTGAAGATCTGGAAAAACAAGTGATTCCCATAAGCTTGGACGCACAAGCCAGCAAGATAGATTCGTTTAGTCTGATGGAAAAAAAAAAGTAGAGAAAACAACCTGGACTTGCTTCAGAATACAACAGATTTCACAGGTTTTGCATTCCCTGGGTACTTGAACTTCCTGCAGTTTTAGAAGCATTTCAGACTCAAACAATTGTTAGAAAGATCTAAACGGTTTGGATAGGCCTTCGTTTCACATTTGCTGGAATACAATAAAGTCCTGGCATTTCTTAAAGACGTACCAAAGATTATTCACTGATTACACAGTATTACAGCGACAGGGACACCATGAAGAAAAACCATTGAATATTAAAAGTGATATACACCCCTTAAGGATATCACATTTCAGAGTGAGTGTAAAAGCCTGATTTTCTTAATTGGAATTCTTGTGCCTTAATTTGTCTGTGTGCATGGACAAGGCTATCCATCCCTATCTGTGTCTAACACACATTAAGAAGAACGAGGCTACATAAAAGCTCAGAGGGACAAAATTATGTGAAATAAGAGATACAGACTAGTGGAAAGAGTGCGGCCCTATCAAACTACTTCAGGCAAGATAACACGATAAAATATAATCAATCAATCCTTGAAAAATTCTTAAGTGCTTGATGTGTCCTCCTGAAAATTGAATCACCCTTCCTTCAAGGAAGTCAGATCCTGTAAATAATTGTAGAGGAAAGGGGTGATATTGAAAAATAATTCGATTAGGACCCCTGATGAAGTTTTACATGGCATTTGAAAGGCAAAACTAAAAGGTTTGGGGTTTTTAATTTTCAAAATGAGGAATATTATATCATTCAATTTGCAACAGAATAGTGAGGAATATGATTAGGGCCTAATGTACTTTGTAAGGGTGTCAATTCTCTCCAAGGCCAACACAGCACTGTTATATACCCTTATTAACTGTTTAATCTGCTCACCCAGAGTCTATTTGTCTTCATCAGTGTTTTCAAAAGCCAGGAAATCAAGTTAGTTTTTTCCTTCGCTGAAAGGCACAGATGACATAAAAAGTAGAGAAGCCGAAAATAATGTTTCTGGCCTATCAAAAATATAAAAGGCATCTATCAGATATAAAACCTAAAACATATCGAGCTTATTTCATTTTGAAGCAAAAAACAGAATTTCCAGTGTTGCTTTTAAGTTTGACCTTTGTGTCTGAGTCAGGATTTCTCTGTCGTATGAAATCAGCGCCGTGCGGAAAAAAAACAGTTATATTTTACTCAGCTTTGCATTTGGGCGTGTAGGGATGGCATTTTGAACCTCACCATGGCTGTGCGGTTAAAACCTCTACCTATATTTAAATAGGGGATTATTATAGTGTGCAATAAATGTCAGTTAAGAGCAATGGCTTGCATGATATATTAGACCAAGACGTGAGCCGTGGGTAAGCACCCGAAATTCGGATCCAACTTAGGTCACAGTCTCCTGGTTTTCAAGGCGCCCCCTGAAAAGCGCTTTCTGTTTCCATATATGCTGCTCAATTAAAAGGCATTTAAAACTTGAAGCGCACCATTGAACGGAAAGGTATAAACAGATCTGAAAATATTATAAAGCCATGTTGGGTTTGGCCACATTGCTTCGGGATTTTGAGTTATTGCAGCCGAGTATGAGGCGCGGGCCAGTGCGAAAAACGGGCAAAGACGTCTAAGCGGAGAATGGTGGCTGTTAATATTCATAGCGAAGGATAAGCGTAAAAACAGCTGTGCTGTAAATTTCAATCAGCTCCTGCTCTGCGGAGGGCCGAGGCCTCGGCTGACGGAAGAGCGACGGCGACACATGGAGGGTACAGGGACGGGGATAGCCATCGAACCCAAGCCGTAAGGTGACGGGAGCACACTGACTTTGCTGGGAAGCCTGCGGTATTGCCAACAACACTGAGTTTATTTTGTTTCTGTTCTACGCGTTCATTTCTGTTTTTTGAAAAGCAGAAAACAACCCAAACTGGACTGTTTCAAGGACTGTTCATCCTGAAATGGACACGCAATGTCAAAGAGATCCAAAGTCTTCCAAGCAGCACTAAGCCTTTACATAATAAAAAGTTCTAGAATGTTCTGTAGGTTTTAGGAATATGTACAGGTGAAAATTGCATGCTTCCTTCCTGTCAGTCACTGTGATTGGCCCTTTCTTAAATTCTAGAGCATCAGAATAACAGATAATGGATGACTTTGCATTTAATTATAAAGAAATGTTTGCCCAAGTTGGACACTTACAGACAAGGCATAAAGTCATTCCAGTTTAATAATGTTTAAACCTACGTAGAACCATAAAGTCATCATTCACAGCCCTTAACTGTATATCCATCCATACGTTCACCCGTCCAATTATCTTCTAACCAGTTTTTGCTGGTCACGGTCAAGGATTTAATATGTATGTGTAACCATTACATATATGGTTGACAGGTTGAAAGGCAGTACACAAGTATGCGTGACCATGCAAACACATTCCTACTTTACATCATGGAAGTTGATAGTGCAAGATCTCTTTCATTTTTACAAGAAAAGCAGATGATAAGACATGTATAGGTGTATAGTTATGAAAGGAAAGCCCCACACGATATAATTACTTTGCCCTACATGCCTAATTGTGTACCACTGTACATACACACACACACCTTCAGTTGCACAATAGAGCTCAAAATCCTTTAGAGATGTTAATTGTGCACAAATCAACCAATCAATAGGCATTTTATTGCAGCAATAGTACAGTGTTATATTGAATCTTTCTCATTAGGATGATACCATCCCATACTTAGCTGGCCTTTGTAATAAATGAATCTTAGTAGAATTCAGAAACAGTCGATCTTTGAAAAGACAGGAAGTACAAACACAGGTCATATTTCTGAGATGACAACAGCCAATTTAATATTATTACTATTATGAAATGACAAAATGAGATAATTGTGTGCGTTTTTCATCACATTTACTGTTGTAAAATAAACGGCACTTCTTTCATTTCCACCAGCCGTAAAATGATCATTTTTCTGTTAGTCTCCTGGTGTGAGGATCACAGTTTGGAGAAGACAGTTGATGTATAGTTCTTAGGAAGCATTCTGAAGCGAGACATCTCCGTGGCACTCGGGAATCTCAGGAACATAAGAATTAGACGCACAGTACCGCAACTGTTTATCCTGCCTCCGATGTAAATATCACAACATGCATTCCAAATACAATCTAGTGACGACGACCGAAAATGAAACAGGGGTGGATGCTTAGATAGAAGAACAGTTTATGAACCGCTGCAGTATAACCTAAAGTCAGTAGGTAAAATTGTATTAAAAAGTTTAATTTGCCAAAAGAGTGTGTAATGCTATTTCCCTTGGATACATAGGACATTTGTTAATTAACTAAATTAAGATTTTTGGATGAATTGGGATTACATTCTCTAGTATGATTGCTAAGAAAAATGCAATATTTCAAAAACATCTACATGTCTTTCTAATGTTAATTGTAAGCATATTTTTTAATGCACTCCACTGTATTATGTCATTTTCCATTTCAGTGATGATCTGAAACAAGTACATGACAGCAAAGTTATTAATAAGAATCCGAAAATAAACTACATATTGCCCTCAAATATTATGATGGACAGCTCCTTCAAAATCTGTGAAGTCTAATCAAGAGAAAACAGTCATATAATCTAAAGGAATAGGATTATTCAGATTGATCGTATGCGTCTGGTCATTTCAGTGCTCCCCCACCCCCAAATTTTTACGACAACTGTTTAGGCATTCCTCTTAAGAAAGGCAACTTCAAAAAGGGTTATTTAGCAACCAACCATATCCAATTAAAATCAATCTGAGCTATAAAGCGACTGCTTAATGTGGTGGCTCGTGTTGATAACAAGTTACTTGTAACTGAGCAGCAAATTATAGACCGAGGTTATACCACGGAAGACAGAGATCAGTTGTTTGTTTGCCTTATAATGACTCCACCGAGGCCAAGTGAATTAAACAGGCTTTCCTCTATTGATCACCAAGCCCCATTTGTGAATGACAGAAGTGACAAGCTGCTGAAGAAGCAGCTTTTGTACACTTAACCTCATCGTACTTCCACGCCTCTGTTCTCCGAGGCCATAGTGAGCTGAGGTAACCAAATCTCATATCATGGCTAATATGCTAACAAAAATCGAGCTGGCTTCAGTAGCTTGTCCTCTAAGTCAACTGAAAATGTACCGGATGTTTCTGCCATATCTGATTATAAAGTTATGCAACAGATAAGCCATTCTGTTAAGAGCTATTTATATTATATATATATAGAAAACAAAGACTTGGAACCAGTACACCTTTACACTATGGATGCCTATACTGGGACACAGTGATTCTCGACACTAGGCCAAATAGACAAGAAAGTTCTTCATGATTCTTTATGATTTTCATGTCAACAATCATAATAAGGTCAGTGCTAAAGCTAAGATATGAGTACGTATGATTCCACTGTGCGTCCATTTAGGTTACTTTCTGTTAGTATAAATTCTGTGTTTCAGACAGCCGCCACAGTCAGCTGACTACGAAATACTGGCAGATGTTAGAGGATTTGTTTTTAGAAACGTAAATCGAAATGAAGTACAGTTTGTGATGAAATTTACACCGATTACAATCCACACTGATGCAATTGATAAATTCCATAAATTGTGCATGATTGCATGTTAGAAAAAAAAAATTAAATACATGAATTAACAATTATTTATGAATATAAACAATCCAATCAATTCAAAAAAAGAATATTTAAAACAAAAGTACTGAAAGAAATATTCACCAGCCCACAAAATATATAAATATTTGAAGGGTATGCCAGTTAAAAAAACCACATGAAGATACAATACCATCATCTTGAAACCAAATACTTGATACCCGTGGTAACAGGTAAAGAACTGTATGTATCATATAAACTAAACTAATTAATATGATCATTTTAAAGTATGCATCAGGACTTGAGTTCCGTTTACCTGATAAAATGTGTCTCTGCATTCATTCCTTCAAATTCAAAGAAAAATGTCATATAAAAAACCAGAAATAATACCCTAATATTTATATTTTACAGGCAAAATATTTCATGTCATAATGCATTGGGCCTGTCTCATTTTTTGTTTAACACCATTTTGTAAATACAAGTTTTATTTCAAGGCCTGGGTTGCATTTAATTTCTCAACAAAATAAATTTTCTGCAGTCTCATAACCAGCAAATATGTAAAATTTGAAATATAGAATCAGTCACGGGGCAGCTTGTAGTGAGGGAGTACCAGTCGGAATGGGGGGACTTGCGCCCGAGAGGACCTCACTTATCGAGACGGTCACGGTTCACGTGAGTAGCAAGGGCCTGAAAAAGAATCACGGTGGCAAATCGAGGTGAGGCAAAAGATGCCATCAAACGAGTCCCGATACCACCCACGGCGACACGCCAGAGGATGCCACCCACTCACGATCTGTCTAATTCGCCAGGATTGCCACTTAAGTACCGCTTAGATTTCTGCATTTAATCTCCAAGACTCATTTGCTTTCTGTCAATCAGCCCAGCCTTTTAAAATATATTATATAATATATATGTATAGTAAAAGTATATATATATATATATATATATATATTTTTTTTTTTTTTGCTAAAGTGCCATCACTTCATTAACCTCACAGGGCTTCAGATAAGACAACAAGGTGCATCAAAGCACACTGCTTCAGAAGCCTCTGAATGGAGACCCGCTGGGCGCAGCCGCCCTCGCACAATAGCGTCCCATTAAACCGCGTTCGGTTTCAAAACCCAATTGATGTGCAAGGCAGGGAACCTTGGAAATGAACTGCGCAAAACACTTAAAGCAACACAAAGACTAAAAAGACGGGAGAAGAGGAATACTTGTTCAAGTACCATTGACATGAGTACGTAAGGAGTGCACTCTAGCCTATAATAATTACTATTATTGTTATTATTATTGTTGTTGTTATTGTGACTATAATGTAATGCCTTTTCATGGGTGGGAGAAACATGTAGTCGTTTTGTGATACTGTTTTGTTCAAATATCCTAATTTCAGTGCCAATTCAGAAGCATTGCTTGTTTTTTGGTTTTATTGTTGTTTTTAACATTTAATGTGCTTTAATCCCTCCAAAAATAAAGCCTAAATCATTTTCCTTCTGAGTAAGTAACAAATCCCTTTCAGGATTCTGCTAGAAGGCTTAAAATGTCACCTAAATGCCAAATCCTAGACTCTTGCAAATATGTGGATTTTTAAAGATGATGTTCAGGCATTAAAGCTACCTGAAACTGATGAGGTTAATATCCTTATCACAGCTTCAAGGTGCTAAAAGAGGGATAACACCAAGCACTTATATAAATATTGTACACTTCTGCCTTAAGAAAAGCTGGAAGGTCTTACTGGAAAACAAAGATGGCTTCTTAATTGCTTACATCTCATAAATGAATCCATACATTCTGAAAAATGGTGTTTCATTTGTCCTGTATTAAGTTTTGTATGTGAACTTAGTGCAAGACTTATGGCCATAAGGCAGCAGGTCAAAACCCCTGGAATTACTCTACTATTGACCTAAAGGGGACCCATGCAAGGTACACCATAGATAAAGTATGTCTACATATATATAAACAGATTAACTTTTAAATTGCTAGCTCGACAAGTCACTTTGAAGAATGGACACCAGTCGTGTTTAGAAATGAACA
>JAACJT020000075.1:17509643-17540687 GCA_009936485.2 Gymnarchus niloticus | reverse complement strand
AAACAGATTAACTTTTAAATTGCTAGCTCGACAAGTCACTTTGAAGAATGGACACCAGTCGTGTTTAGAAATGAACACTGAATATTGTTTATACGCTACTGTTTTGAACATTCAATCATTTAGTATTGCAAAGATTTAACACAGTGCTAACCAGAAATCAATATAACACACACATCTGCCCAGTTTAAATGCCTGCAAAATGCATAAGTATTCAACTTACATGAAGAACTTAGGAGCAACGGAGTGCACACACTGTATCCAGGCTTGGGACACGGTAGGCCTAAAGCCTAGGAAGTGTAGGGCGCAACTCAGGGGACGCCCTGGATGGAGTGTCAGCTCAACACACTGGGGACGCACGCTCACTCTCAGCGGTAACTGAATCCACAGCCCTTCCTGGGTCACCCTTTTGAAAAACTGCACGTCTCTTTATAACATGCGGCAACTCTTTTAAAGGCAGCAATGAAACATTTTTGGACTAATTTTCTATTTTTAAATAAACTAGTTCAAAAGAATGATATTTAATGATACAAAGAGTCATAATAATGTGAATATAATGCTTGCTTGATATACCATGAATCTAACCTTAAATGCAGTTGCACAGGTGATATTCTTAGCCATCAGTTTATCCATCAGAAATGTTATGTCAGAAGTGCAGAGTTTTATATTGATGTTCTGTCAATCCAAAAGAAGGGAAAGAGAAATGTCTCTCTGAATGCGCGCTCTTTGGTGTTCCGGCAAAACATCTTTACTTGTCTGGAAGAGTGATTTGGACAAAACTTCCCATATTTGTCTTCTTGGGACTTCTTACCGATTCATAAAACCAGCAAATAAAGGATAAGTGTAAGAGTTTCTCAGAGAATTATACAAGACACACCAACAGACACCAATACTCAAGTCTTTGGTGTATGTGTACAATTAGAATGAAAATGTGGATGAGTTAGGTCTATTGCAGAATGTAAATTATAAATCAAGCTGTAATTTTTCCTATTTTGTGTGGATTATATGCACTTTGTGAAAATTCAGCTGTTAAATCACGTTTGTCATTTTACATGTATCTTATTGCATATATAACATAACATAGAATGTGTAGATTATTTTGGTATAAATTAACACGAACACTGAGAAGTTGCATTTAAATTTATTGTCAGGCAACCTCCATAAATGTGTTACAAAGTAAAGTGAACTTAATAGACGAAACACAACTGTGAGAGTCTTCATTGCAATCACTCACCAGTCAGAATTTCACCTCTCCTCACACTTCCAATCCTAACAGACTGACATCAACAGCAAAATGCACCTCAGATCAGTTATGGATGTCCTTGACCTTGAAGTACAGGCAAATAGGATCCTGGATTACGCTTTGAACGTAATCATCATTTAGAAAGCAGTAAATAATTAAAGCTACAAAGGCATCCCTTCCCCTCTGTGCCTTTGTCCCTGAATCCGCCTGCGCAGAACACGTCTCTTTTGGTACAAATATTATGATGATCTCGATGATGAAAGTGTTAGCTGCTCTGCCTGGATGTACAATAATTAAAAGCAAGTCTCTTGTTTACTCGACAGTGCTAATGATCCTGATGAAATTACTTCTGGGACCATAATTATAGTAACTGGCTGCAGAGACTACAAGAAGATTGGCACTCGGAGTGAAGCAAACATTTACGAAGAGTCCTTCGGCAGTAGTATACATTACCAGGCAGAGTACAGCCTCACAATGTGATGCCACATCTACTGCCGATATATTACTGAAACATTTTAACGTTCTATCTGGGTATTGAGACAGTAAATTAGAAACGCATGATTGCATGATATTATTTGGAAGTCAGTCAGCTGACTCAGGTACGGTACCGCCACCATCCTCCATGTTCACAAACCAGATGCAATAAGGACTAAAGTGTGTCCTGTCCAGGGCCTAACATTGAACTAGCATGTGTCAACATAAAACCTGAAACCGTTTCTATGAAATGTATTCAATTCTAAATGGGGGGGGGGGGGGGGGCAATTGCCATTTTTTGGACCGTTAAAAAAAGGGGGAAGGTACCCTGAGTAATGATTTTTTGCAGGAATAGAGCTGCCCAGACAGAGCCACTCATCACGACGGCTTTAATCAGGCACTCACAGGAGGAATTGTTTTACTTATGAATATTAATACCCCTCTAAGTTGGGGCTGTTGTAAATGCTATTTGTCATCAGGAGCTTCACAAATCAGGTCCTACTCCCGTTAAAACCATGTATTAGACACCCCCTGACATTAAAACCCTCGCCTTTGATTCCTAATTGCAGGAGCGTGAGCACTCGCAGAAGATGGAATGCAAAGCTTTAATTAACTCATATCACACATGCGCCGCTTTGATTGTCACTTACCCCGTGCATGGCATGCGGCACAGCCCACCCCCCGCCCCCCCGCCCCAATCCACCTGACAGCCAGGTCCTCTCCCGTGCAATAATGACAATACTTAAGACAACGGAAATGCAAAGGCACATCCAAAGGAGAGGTTCTCCGCTTTCAAAATGCACCATTTCTGAGATGAAGGAGCGTCAAACTGCTCTAAATTTTAACACTATAAAAACAACATACTGGAGCTTATTGGATTGGTACAATTCAGCACAGTGCTGAGATGATTGCAACTGAACGACGTTAACATGCAGATTTATTTCCGTAACAAAGCCAAGGAGGTATTCCGAGGTCTAGCGGACTTCTACAGCTCTGTGCCAAACAAGGCTGTAATCAAGCCTGATCCATGACTTCGTGAGAGCGGGTGTACACCGCATACGAATCCTCGGTGAGGTGTGTTCTCTGAATGGGAATTACGGACAACTGCTGCTGCCCTCTACTGGCTACTGCTGCAATAGCAGTCTGTTGTGCCATTCTTGTGAAGCCCACCTCAACAAAGAAACCCATGAATGGGAGGGGAAAATAAGCAGATCTGATGCCCGAGGCATTAGGAAGTAAAAACAAACACAGGAGACCTAACGATGCCTTGTGAATGCAGAGGGGGTCCTCAGAGACAACGTTAATAATTACACTCTTACAGCTTGTAAGGATGTAACCCATTAACAAAAGGTTTTATTTAATGGGAGGAAAAAAAATTACACTCCTTTTGCAATAATTTTTACTAAGCATGGTAAAAGACTTGCACCAAAATAAGCAGAGTTAAACCCTTAGAAAAATAATCTTTGGTATGAGTTTTCCCTTCTAACATTACCTTTATACTTTTAGTATGTATGACAACTAAAGTGATATATCACTTAGAACTGCATTAACTCATACAAACACAGGCGTGGCATCACAGAAGAATGTAATGAAAATGGATAATGGATAATTACAAGACTTTTCCCCTTTTTGACTTCTCTCTAAATGAAGAGCTCTGGAATTCGCATCACATACACAGCTAGTGAAACATTTTAAAAGCAGGACTCTGGCCAGTTTTGGGGTTGCAAAGTTCCTCTACAATTAACCCCATACTGCCACCTTCTGATTAAAAACTGCTAGTAACCCTCCAGCAGTTACCGCTGTCAGTCATTTCGGTGCCATTTATAGTAAAGCTCAACTTCATTTCCCAAAGACCATTAATGAGATTAATTAAATTACCACATGCTTCTGGTAAAAGTAAAGAGAACTGGTAGATATTATTAAAAATCACGTGAATAAGGTAGTTTGGGGCTTAACTCCAGATCCAATATGAATCAAGTCAAGGCTGCATCTGTGCAGCCAGTTACATCTTAGGTTTTGTAACAAAACTGTACAACTGAACACATTTTCCACAGCAGCATTTTGAAAAACCACTCTGTACACAATGTCTCATTCTACGATGCATGCATTTTAAATACAGAATGCCTGAAAGAAGATCACTGACTTTAAAAGAAGCATCTTCTTGGGTGTCAGTCAACAGTAATACAAACATACATCTTTTATTGCTCAGAAAAACAGCAGTTTTTCCTTCTTCTTCTTCTTAAATTTAAGCCCATAACACTAAACTAGGTCCTGGCAATAACAAGCAATTAGAAATTAAAAATAACAGCATTAAAATGGTTAAAAAAATTGACCTTAAAAAAATAAAATAAAAGATTAGGTGCATTAAAAAATGTAATTTGAGACACCGCCAATATTCCATTTTGCTAAGATTGTAAGCATCTTTACTAGAGGAAAATGAGTAATCATGAGTAAATGGCGAGTAAAGCCAGTCTGTGCAAAGTCATTGGAGCTACAGATTTAGAAGCACTGGCTGTTTGATATTCTAAAATCCTTTTAACGTTAAAATGAAGAGATTACCACAGACGACCAAATCATTCAAAATCACATCTCCACTGTGCCATTGTGACTAATTAAATGGAAATTCATTTGAATTTGTATGGAATGCCAAATATATATCAAAAGTTAAGGAGAGCGACAGGCTTTTCTAAAGCACACGTAATCAACGTTACCTACAGCAACCTCGCAAGCTGAATTTCTGGACAAGCTTAATATTTAGAACGTTGCATGCTTTTCTGTAGAAGTGAGATAAAAGCACTAATATTGAACAACAAAAAGGCAAGCAGAAAACAGCAGCAGTTAGAGAACACCCCATTAGTAGCTCTTTGAAGATCATTCGTCCATCGTGTCCTTCGTCCTCCACTGGAATAACTTTGCAATGGGCGATTTTTTCTTGTTTTTGCTTTTACTTATGTCTGTTGTCATGGAGAGAAAAAAAAAATGCCATTAAATTACACAGTACTTGTTTACATTTCTCTCAGGTCTCCATTATAAGGAAGATTAGAGACAAGTCGTCACAATGAAGACAGTGGAGATTTTGAGTTGGGCGTACATTCGCATATCTTGCTGAATGCCTACAAAGGCCAACGCAGAACAATCAGTGAATCGCACCTTTTATATTAACCAGGATGAAGGGGGACGCGTTTTATTGGAAACCATCATACTGAACAGAAGACTGGTTTGTACGTACAAACATCTGGAAATACTATGACGTCTGACCACAGTGTGAAAGGCGGAAAAGAATCATTTCATATCTAACGTGTTACAGAAAGCTGAACTTGTTACTGCACTTAGCCACAGAGTACAGGACTTCCGTTTCTCTAAGTATAAAATGGACCTTACAAAGAGTTAGAGTCACAACAGAAGCCACAGATGCAATGAAAACATTACTAGGATTCAACTAGGAAATGCCACTGCCAACAGTCCTGAAATGACAACCAAAAGTAAATCTAAACGTATGACATGTAAATCTAGTTTGCTTGTTTGATAAACAGCAATATTTGAACAAAGGTCTTCAAACAGAGCCTTAACTAAAACCATGAATTTATAATTCAGAAAGTTTTTGCATTTCATAATTCACCGTTTTTAAATCATGAATTGCAAATAGGTGCGACATTCAGATAAATTATAGAAAAAGGTTATGTGTGAAGCTGACCAATTATACATAACAGCCAAAATGCATTTTTTCCAGTATGTATTTTAATTAAAAAGTAAATCATACAAGTGAACTCTGGATGGAACTGGAATCATTATAGGTCATTAGTACAAATGGGATGCATAACGGAAATACACATTAAGGCTTTTAATAACCCAGTAGTACCAGGGAAAACAAATACAAAATAATTTGAGTCCGCAAGCTTAATATCTAGTGCTTTCAACCAAATGGAGATTATGATCGTCTGTCTACTGCAACAGCCAAGACAATGTACCCTGATAGTCATCGATCTTTTATTGACTCACCAAGATTCTTCATCAACTGATTCAACTGCTCATCCTCTTCCTCTTCTCTGGGGGGGGGTAGTAAATACAGAAGGAAAATTTTATCAGAAGCATCTAGATCCAATCCAGCATTTATTATGTATATTAACACTTCTTTGTTAAGGAGACTTTAATTTTAAGTAGTGAGTTATGTCTCCTTTAAATCAGAGCTGATTCAAGCATGCATGTTTACAACTTACATGGTACCTGATCACCCTCATGTGTTTTTATTATCATCCAACTCTTTGGAGACATTTTATAAAAACTTTATTCTCAACCATTTTTTGCAGCTCAATCTTTTGGTAACACTAATTCAGGTCGTTCGCTTTGCTCAGTGCCGCCATCCCCAAATTTCTGGTCAGGGGTGTAGATCAGTGACCGGCTCACCTCAGCCGATCTTCATCCAGTCCCTCGATGATGGCGTTCCTGTCGTTAACGATCGCCACCAGCTTTTCCATTAGCTCCGCCTCTCTCTTTGTGTCTGCATTTGTTTTCAGATGTTCTGGGAGGGAGCAAAAAAAAAAAAAAAAAAGCGAGCTGTGATCTTAAAAAGTCGGAGATTGCTTCTTAATCTTTCAGTTACTCAAAAGATGCTTCAATCAAAATCAACCTGCGGTATATAATTCCGCATGCCCACTAGCAAAGGGGGATTTTTATTCATGAAATAATTCTCAGGACTACAACCTCTCAATGCTACAGCCACAGGCAAGCGATAAGTCACATATCCAGTTATCCAGTTGTTTAACCGCTGAACCGTCTGCGACCGAAACCTTGGGTTGCCCAATGAAAAAGAACAGCAGGGTGGTGCTCACCTGGTTTCTCCATCAGCCTCCGTAGCTGATCCTCCACCCCTGGCTGCTGCTCCTCCAAATCCTGGGTCTTCGCACTGATTACAAAACACACACATACAAGCATGCAGAATTTCATCCATTTCACACGTCCCAAATTGCAACATTACTGCTGGATGATTACAGGTGTGAAAGATCGACATCTAACACACCCTGCGATCAATAACTTTGAGCCTTTAAAGATAACAGACATACATACTGTCATTATACTTCATTGGCTGAATTTCAAAACACCAGTCACAGAATACAGAACACAGAAGAGCTGCACCCACTCTCTCGCTTAATAAGACGATGCCATCTTACGTGTAGACCAGCTCCGATTCCCTTCTCATGTAAACTTGTTTATTCCTGATAAGATTGAACCAGTCCACCATCAGGTCATCTAGGACATCCTCATTCCCTTCTGCAACATGAAAGTAACATAAAACCACGTACGTCCCACAAAATAGCCCAAGTGCAAGCATGGACGACCCAATCTAAATGTTCCGAACCACCGCAGAGCCCAATTCATTCCATAGGAACCACAGGCGAGAGAAACCCTAAAGTAAGTTCCCAGTTAATAAGTTCCCTGTTAACTTTCAGCTGAACCTTGCCAGGGAGATACGCAAACAATGTGCGCTTTTGGAATGTCATTATTTTAATTGACCGTTTTCTCTGTTCCCCGCTTAGTCTCAATGTCACCAAGAACAATATATGCAGGGCTGACAACAAGGGCCACGGGCACCATGAGGCTTTCATCAAATCCGTGCTCCCGCTTCTGGTGGACAGGTGACAGGATCAGCCAGTCTGGGCACTGGGATGACATCGCTAGCAGGCTGACGCTTTCTTCCAAGGTCACACTGGGTTGAGCAATCACACCTCGCCCCCCCACCACACTATTTCCATCCCATACCTCAATCCCACGAGGAGAAAGGACAGAGCCTCTCTTAGCACCATTCCTACCATTCAGCTCATTTGGCTCAGGCGACTGGAAATTGAGCGATTTTTTTTTTTTTTGGGTCACACCCCTTCTGGCTATGTTGGAACCCCAATGCAAACCCCAGATGGGCCTTGCCCTTGGTTCTCTCAGTGTGGTAAGGGGGGAGTAGACCTCCCAGGCCACCCAGAGAGAGAGACACACTGACAAGCAGAGGCCACACATTCCATTTAGAGGAGGACCTGAAACAATACAGTGCATCGGATCCAAAGATCGCTTATAGTTACTAACTTGCTGGGAAACGAGTCCTCTCGAGGGGAATTACACGTCCTACAAATTACATCTGTGCCCTAAACTACTGCGGCATTCCCTAAATGCTCCCTACCAATTGTCAGACTCCCAAAGAGATGGCGTAATCTTGATCGCCTTTATAAAGTCATCTCTCTGTGTCCTCAGCACTGAGCTTTACGGACACACTAATAAAACAGCCATAAATTATAAAAGATGATTTAGCTACCACTCGATACTACTTGATTGAACCCCACTTGGAAGGAAATTATAAATGGCTTTATATCAGTAAAAAAGAGCCAACCTTAATGCTTATTTTTTTTGTTAAGAATACAGATTTTAAGATTTAAAATGCTGAGGAGATTGCTTTACGATAGGGCCAACCTGTTCAAGTGCCCTAGTCCTCTGAGGTCTTGACTCAATTCCCAGCAACCCCATGGAGGAGTGCATTACCCGAGATCTGAGGTGTAACTTGGTAACTGCTCGGGTGAATGGTGTGTGCATGCGGATATTATAATGCAACAGACGCCTGAGCAAAACACAGCACTCGGATGCAAATCTCGTTGGCCCCAGAAGAAGAGTGCCCTTTGCCTTGTTGTCACCTCCACTCAGTCAGCTTATCAGGAATTTGTCTGGGACGATAAAAGTTGGGTCCTGATTTTTCTAGAATGAAGAAATAAATAGAGGCGAGACTCATACCTTCCTCACATTGACGTAGTTGTTTCTCCAGCTCCACTCCTTTCATCTCCAATTCATTTAGTTTGTTCTCAATCTCTTCTAGTTCCATCAGGATCTTCTGTTCAGGTATGTGGTCTGGCTTGGATTAAAAATAAAATATATAGTAAGCTAAACAATAAAACATGCCTGAAACAGGCAGATAAGTAATGATGGACGAGTTATTAAACAGTTTGGGCTTTAGATTTTAAGGTCATGACATAATATGCATAATGGATCGGCATACGGACATTAGACGTCCAACTTAGGGCCTTTAAATTAATTTCTCATAAATATTATCTAAGATTTGTAAAACCCCTGCAGTAAATCATGGCTGCAGCCGCAGTAAAAATTCTTAACGAAGAGGTGCATACACTGCTGATGCCAATTAACCGTATTCTTCCAAGGCTTTGTCTCCAGTGCATTTTATCTAAAGATAATTTTGTCCTTCAGCTGTTTAATCCTCACTTCTCTAAATACCATCCCCTGCTCCTCCATCACAAACACATACTAGGAAGCGGTGTAGCGTGCAGCAGTATAATTAATATGTTAAAACATACCTTAGGTGACTGAATTTCAGGCTTGGAGGTATTTGTGTCTGATGAACCCTTCCCATTTTTAAAGCCTGAAAAGATAATTGAATAACATAGCTCTGTAACAGAAGAGCCAACTGTTTAATGTCTGATACCATTTATCAGCCTCCATACACTACACATAAAGCATGTTCTGACTTTCAGTGCTACATTTCGCGGCGTTTCCCCGGCACAGCGGTCCAAGGAAAGTGCTAAACATATTTAATTGCTTCATAACCATCACACCCCCCCCCCCAAAAAAAAAAAGAAAACATTTGACATATGGGGGAAAATACGTAAAACCACAAGCAACTGTCAGGATTGCCTTTAACATTTTTCGGGGTGGTCCCAAACAAAGGACGCATTTGCATTTGGTGTTGGCAACAGTAACAGACAGGCCCCTACCAACAGTCAACTGGAACAAATTGTCCAAATCAATCCTAATGAGTGCAGACAGTAAGGGCTTTGAAAAGTCAATTCCCTTTCAGACAAGCCTTTCTACCATTTGCAGTGGGTTATTTTATATTTATATATATTTTCTTTCTTGCCAGTCGGAGCCGCTCATCTGCACCCATATTCATTTATATGCCCTGTTGGAGCTCATTTACAGCTAAGCCATAGAAATGGCACATGAAAGAAAAGGTTATATGAAAGCCTTCATACCACAGCGCCTTATCACCAAAGAGCAATACAACTACGGTCGCTGCGATAAAGACGTGCCGAGGGGAAGGAAGACCAAGGCCTTACCCCAACTTCCAGACTCGTCATGTGACATCTCGGGAGAAGGTGGCCCTAGATCGCGCGGTTTGAGGAGAATCCGTACTGGCTTTGGAGGCTTGCTGCTCGCAGGTTTGTTGGGTGATGGTGTGGAGGGCGATTTGGGCTTCTTCGTCTCGCCAGCAGACAAGGGCTTCTTGGGATCCACGGGCCTGGGCGACAGGCAGATGCATGGCAATGTGTGAATGTGAGCTCTCGTCTGGCGCCTCAGGGAACCCGAGAATGGAAAACAAACTTATGGCCTCTTGCCGTGAAGCCTTGGGATTTTCTTTTTCTTAAATGGGAAATTCGAGGAGGACTAGAAAAGAAAGGTCATCGGGGAGGGGGCGCAATGTACTTATTTCGTCCTATGTTAGGGGCAGGTTGGGACGCGGCACCTCCTCATGCAGACGTGGGACAGTGACCACATTCTCCACCAGCCAATCATAATGGACACAGGTAAAGAAGACAGCAAGTAGCTGGAGGATGGATGTACCATTGTTGACCACAGACAGTGCCTCGCAAAAGTCTTAGACAGGCAAAGAAAATGTTTAAGATCATTTATCAAGGTGGAACATGTACATTTAATCAGAAAAAAATTATTTTAGATTAGAAAATGAGCAAATAAATGGTAATGTAATAAAAAGTAACACCAATTTCTTCTGTTCTCATGAATGTTACTGATATCCTATTAGACAGATAGAATGCCCCAGCAATTCCCTGTAACTGTTCAGTTTTACCACCAGCTCACTTCAGAAGTTAACTTATTTAGTAAATTAACTTTATGTGGTACTGAATAGCTAAACCAGGTGTATTCCTAGGTCAGTTCAACAAATACATGAGTATATCGGATGGTCACCGCAAACTCAGCAGTTACTTGAGATGTTTTGAAACATGAAGATTGATACTTTGATAAAGTTATAGTTTTACACCAACAATTATAACAACATACTTTTTTGTGCTTGCCTAAAACCTTTACACATCCCTGTATGTGTGTTTTCAGCCCCCCGATTTATCTGAGAAACCAAACATGTTTGGTACAAACATACTTTGGCTCTTTTGATATGGGCTTCAGCTTAAGCCGCCATTCTGCTGGAGATTCTGAATTTTCAATTACTGTTGCTGAAAAAAGGAAAATAGCAAAAATAAAATTAACCAAAATAGCGACATTAGAAATAATCATTGCACAAAAATACATATGACTAAAGATGTATTTACTCTCTTTAGTCTCATAAACCATTATAACATAATTTACTGCTGTTTAGTGGAAGTTTCTTACTTTACTGTTCAGGGATGCAATACCTGGGGGTGCGGTTCGGGAAGGTTCCACAGTCGAGGATGCGGTCCGAGTAGGTGTCGTAGTCGAGGATTCGATACTCGCAGGTGTGGTCCGAGAAGGTGCTGTAGTCGAGGATGCGGTCTGAGGTATCGTAGTCGAGGATGCGGTCCGAGAAGGTGTCGTAGTCGAGGATTCGATACTCGCAGGTGTGGTCCGAGAAGGTGCTGTAGTCGAGGATGCGGTCCGAGAAGGTGCTATGGTCGAAGATGCGGTCCGAGAAGGTGTCGTAGTCGAGGATTCGATACTCGCAGGTGTGGTCTGAGAAGGTGTCGTAGTCAAGGATTCGATACTCGCAGGTGTGGTCCGAGAAGGTGCTGTAGTCGAGGATGCGGTCCGAGAAGGTGCTATGGTCGAAGATGCGGTCCGAGAAGGTGTCGTAGTCGAGGATTCGATACTCGCAGGTGTGGTCTGAGAAGGTGTCGTAGTCAAGGATTCGATACTCGCAGGTGTGGTCCGAGAAGGTGCTGTAGTCGAGGATGCGGTCTGAGAAGGTGTCGTAGTCGAGGATTCAGTACTCATGCGTGTGGTCCGAGAAGGTGCTATTTTCAAGGGTGCTGAACTAGGGGATTCAGTACTCGGGGGTGCAGGCTGAGAAGGGGCCATATTCGAGGGTGTCGCACTTGAGGATTCGTTACTTAGGGGTGCAGTTTGAAAAGGTGCCGTCCTTGGGGGTGCCGCACTCGGGGATTCAGTACTTGGGGGTGCTGTCTGAGAAGGTGGCATCCTCAGGGATTCGGTACTCTGAAGTGTGGTAGGACAAGGTGCCATACTTCTAGATTCCATACTCGAGGGTACAGTCTGAGAAGGTGCCATACTTAGGGATGTCATACTCGAGGGCACCATACTAGAGGGTGAGGTACAAGGTGTCTTACTCAGGGGTGCAGCACTCGAGTATTTGGTTCTCGGGGGTGTAGTCTGAGAAGGCGCTGTAATCGGAGATGCTGCACTCGGGAATTCCGCACTCAAGGGTGCCGTACTGGTGGATGAGGTCCAAGAAGGTACCGTATTCAGGGGTGCGGCACTCGGGGATACAGTTCGAGAAGGTGCTGTACTCGGGGATGCTGCACTTGGGGATCTGGTACTTGAGGGTGTGGTCGGAGAAGGTGCTGTAATCTGGCATGCCATATTTGGGGATTCGGTGCTTGGGGGTATGGTCTGAAAAGGTGCCATACTCGGGGGTGTGGAACTCGGGGATTTGGTTCTCGGGGGTGCAGTCCGAGAAGGTGCCGTACTGGAGGATGTCGTAATCAAAGGTGCTGTACTGGAAGGTGCAGTCTGAGATGGAGCCATACTGGAGAGCACCTTACTTGAAGGTGCTGTAGTTGGGAGTGCGGCACTTATTGATTTGGTTCTTGGGGCTGTGGTCCGAGAAGGTGCCGTACTCGAGGATGCTGCACTCGGGGATTTGGTTCTTGGGGGTGCAGTTGGAGAAGGTGCTGTACTGGAGGATGCCATACTCAAAGGTGCTGTACTTGGGGATTCAGTATTCTGGGGTGTGGTCCAAGAAGGTGCTATACTCCGGGATGCAGCACTCGGGGATTTGGTTCTCGGGGGTGCAGTTGGAGAAGGTGCTGTACTGGAGAATGCCATACTCAAAGGTGCTGTACTTGGGGATTCAGTACTCTGGGGTGTGGTCCAAGAAGGTGCTATACTCCGGGATGCAGCACTCGGGGATTTGGTTCTCGGGGGTGCGGTTGGATAAGGTGATGTACTGGAGGATGCCATACTCGAAGGCGCTGTACCCAGGAGTGTGGCACTCGTTGATTTGGTCTTTGGGGGTGTAGTCCAAGAAGGTGCCGTACTGGAGGGTGCTGTACTCGGGGATTCAGTACTCTGGGGTGCGATCCAAGAAGGTGTTGTAGTCAGGGGTGCTGTACTTGAAGGTGCTATACTATGGGATTTAGTACTCAGGGATTCGGCATTCTGGGGTGCCACATTCGGTGATTTGGCCCTCGATGAGTTGGTCCAAGAAGCTGCCTTATTCGAAGGTGCCATACTAAAGGGTCTACTCTGAGAAACTGAAGGACTAGGTGGTGCCGTACTCGAAGGCGAGTTCTGAGTAGGAGGCGTGCTCGGAGGTACGGTCCGAGAAGGTTCTGTAGCCGACTGCACCATGGCACTCGGGAGTACTGCATGCAGGGATGCAGTACGTGAAAGTGCCATACTCGAAGATGTAGCACTCGGGGGTGCTACACGCAGCGATGCAGTACGTGTAGGTGCGGCACTCGAGGATGTGGTATGCGAAGGTGCTCCAATCAAAGTTCGCACAGACGTGTTTTTCATGTATTTCAGCCACTCAGGATCCTTGGTAGCCGTGTCGCCTCCAGTAGGAGCAGACGGTTCACCTTTTACTTCTGCTTTGCCAGAACTTTTCAGAATCCTCCTCCAGCGGGGTGGGTCATCTGTTGAAGACATGCTGGAAAACCCAAGGAGATTAAAGATAAAACTGGACACGTAACCAGAAACAACCATATCAGACAGTGATGGCATCAACCCTAACCCGCTAAATCATAATGCTAAGAAATCTACAGCAAATAAATATCAAGAGTCATGAAATCCCTTGCTGCAGACTGTTTTGTGTAATAGCTGCCCAGCTGAATGGTGAACTTAAGTTATGTCAACTGCGTTTATTTGGTGAAGATGGAGATGAAATTGAATTCCTTAAAAATGGAATTTCATAAAACGTGTTGAAAAGCTCTGTAAAGATAACAGATCGGGTACATAAACGGCAGGTGAATAACTATAATGCACGTTCTCCTCTGTTAGAAAAGAGAGGCAGCTTCACAGTGAAACTATCAGTGCTTTATACTAGTAATTTGAGAAATGAGGCTTCAAAACCTCATGGTGTGAAGATCCCATCTACCACAGGTTTTGAATCCTCATTTAGCACCAGCATTGATTGGTTAGTTCAGGACGCTTCTACCCACCACAGGTTTTGAAGCCTCATTTGTCCTATCACTATTTTACACATCACATGATTAGTTCTGCAATCAGTATTTAATTCTTCATTGTGTATTTACAAACTTAGCTATTTAGAGTCAAATTCCTTCCGACTGCTAGGCTATGATGCACCTGTTATACAGTCTAGCCTGATTACAGCTCAAAGAAATCTGAATTGTAGGATAAACCACCAACTTTAATCCCGCTTCCTCTGTGCATTTTTATACCTGCCCAAAAGTGTAAGGGCTATTTACTCTGTCACTGCTGTCCACCTTTTATTAAACTATATCTGTAATAAACTAAAAAAGTTTGGTGCAAAATATTAAAAAAAAAAAAAAAATTGGTGAAAACATGCTTGAAATGTAGTGTTAATTTCCTGTTCATACCTACAATGTCATGCAAAAAAAAAATATGCAAATGTCCACCTGTAAAGAAAAACAAACCAATCCAATGTGTAACATTATGTGAAACTGGCCTGGCAACTGGGATTCTCCTTTTTCTTAGAACCATGGGATTCAAGCAAAACAAGAGCCAACATTCAGATACATTTTTACATGCAAGGTATTCAAGATGACACATTAGACTTTAGAGGTAAAGCCATGTGTTGGATGAAGCCCAGCATTGTTCTGTCAAAGGCCACTTGCTGACCTCTTCGCTTCAGTATCATGAGAGAAGCACCACTTCACTGCCACAAGAGGTTAGTTTTCCTGTTGTCAGAAGGACATTTTGATCCATCACTCCAATACGAATCACTAATGTGAAGCTCTGAATGGCACTTCTTAACCGCAATAATCCACCACACGCTTCAGGCACTTTCCGCAAAACAATAACCGCACATGGGTTTGCTCCCAGTCACTGCTTGTGAGGACGGCCCTTGTGGTGACCAGCACCTTTCCTGATATACACACGTGGGTGTGAATACATATGCATGTCATTACACTAAAAAGGTTCTCCTGTCACAGCCAGCAAAGGGCCTAACTATGGGTTACGATAATGGCGACTCCTACAAAAATCTGCATAACAACCACATGCTTTTAGTTTCCAAATAAGTAAAAGGGAAACATCCAAGTATCATCTAACTGCTTATCCTGATCAAGGTCATGGGGGACCTAGAGCCTATCACAGACACCACAGGGCACAAGGATGGGGTACACTCAGGGTGGGATGCCAGGATTTTGTGGAGAAATCTCCATTAGTACCCATCTGAAATTTAAGCATTTCAAATCAAATCAATCAATTTTAATCAGGTCTTAGATTAAAAAAAATACATATTGCAATGGGGGATGATGACCATTATTGCATTTTAAAGTTTGCCACTTGCTCCATCTCATTCTTTGTAAAATATGAATAAATGCCTGCACTGTCCTGACTAACCTGGGGTCAGCTGAGTTCAGACCAGAAGGGGAGATGGTATTGTCATCTCTGGAGCTTCCCTCTGTTAGTATCTTCATTATCAATGACTTTGTTTTGTCCTTCTCTGTGTCCAGCCCGATCGGCACTCTGTCACTGCCTACACCAGTATCCTCATGGTTTCCAGAGGTACCGGATGACGACTGGAGGAACATCAGCTGGGCTGTTGGGTCCTTCTTGACTGACACTGTCGATGATTTGGTGGGGTGGCTTGTGTAGCTAGGCTTGGTGCTCACCGGGTCTTGTTGGGATGAAGAACTGCTCTGACTGGCGAGTCCTGACCAGCCAGATGCTACCTTGTTAACAACCAGCCTTATCTTCTCTGGGACCTCACTAGATGTCACACCTTGCAGCATCTTCTGGTGAGTGACACAGGTAAAGGTTCCTGGCTCTGGCCCAGGTTTGTAAGTTCCAGAGAAAAGGATGTTAGAACACTCCTTACACCTGTTGAGAATAGAGTTTTCATTTTGTGTAAAAATACTTGGCATAAACACATACTGTACTAGGATACCTTAAGTACGTATATAACTAAAACAAAAATCAGAAGGTTGTACCTGAAGCAGTTCCTGTGGTACAGCTTCCCATCCACCAGGTGGCGCTGGACCAGGTGAACATGGTTCTTACAGACCATACAAGTACTATTCAGATTCCCCAAGTTACTGTTTTCAGTAAAAACCTTTTTCTGAAACAGGAGAAGAGGAAATTTTAAAATGAGAGATTCATGTAATGCAGTTAAGTATAATTCTAATTTCTTTAATATTTCTATATATTAGAAATACACCTCCCTAAAATGTAGTCTTCTATGCTCTTCATAGGTGCTCTAATTCAGACCTTACAGCTAAACATTTCTGCAAATATTGCACCATTCTGTAAACTGCAGACACTAGTGTATGAAAATCCCAGGAAAGTGGCTGTTTCCGAGATGCTGGAGGCACCATGTCCAGCACCAACAATCACAACATGTTCAAAATCCCTTAGATCGTCTGTCTCAGCCATTCTAATGCTTAGCCACACAGTCACCGAACCTCTTGAACTTAGTTGTTTCCTGCATGTATTCGGTTTCAGTCATGTGATTCGCTGTTTGGAGGTGCAGGCTGTTTGCATTAACAAGCAGGCACGCATAATTAACCGGCCACTCTTTGTACATCTATTACAATGAAAACAGGAGAGCTTATTTTTTTACAAGAGCAATCAAAATTCTTTGTGGGATTCACAAATGTATTAAACAAAAATGTATTCTGATTCTCTGTCACCTGAGTATGAATCAAGAAGTTCAGATCCCACATAACACAGCCCTGCATTCAGAAATCCTGCTAATTGTTCATTTTCTTTTTCATACTGTACATAAAAGAGGTCTCAGTGACACCCAGCAGTCCCGAAGAGTGCTAACGGGAAACTATTATCTGAAGGGATGTGTATAATTATGCCTCAAAATACGCTTACGAAACCATATAAGGAGACAGACAAGAATTACAATATGATCCAATTTTTGCAGGACATTTTGAAAACAGAAAAGTTTGCTTTGGTTTTTGTACTGAAATTGTCCTGTCTCAAATGCGAATGAAGAAGAATATAGAGAAAAAAACGGCTCAGGAATAAATGGAGACAGCCTATAAATTCCCAGACTGACAGGTCTCATCTTCTGCCAGTGCCAGCCAATTGTATATAGAGGAACCTGAATGTTAAAGTGGAAAGAAACAGATAGCTAGAAGAAACTGAATATGCATTTACTGAAAGACAAATCAAACTCACAACAATAATCCTCAGGACACACCCTGAAACAAAAAAGTTATCTATATTGAGAGGAGTTCAGTTTTGGCACTTTTAATCAGCTGAAATGATGCCACACCACCGCCTTGTACTGGATAACCAGTTACGCCAGACAGACGACTGGGTGGATAATTAGCTCTCTGAATTTTAACATTGCATTAAAGAAAAATACAAGTGCATGACAGTAAGAACAAGCATGGTGACGAGAATTAGTTGGCCCGAATCTACTTGTTTTGTTACTTTGTTTAAGTAGTCTATAAGTCAGCAGCAATGTGACCCAGCAGGTACTGTAATTTCCCAAAAGCAGACTAAACTTTAACTGTGTGCGCTCTGCTTTCTCACAGGTTTCGACCTAGTATTGCCGGCTCCTCCTACAAACACAAATGGCTCGGGTGAGTGTGTGATTCTTTTTTCCTTTGCGTGGAATCGAATGGGCATGGATGTGTATTACTCAGCGAGGCAGTGTGTGCTATTCAGACTCCACCCGATTCTAAGAATATTGCCAGCCACCAGTTGAGATGAAAGCTCTATATCAACTCAAACCTTATCAGATGAGCAATTATTGAAAATGGATGGTCATTTTGACCATAAGACAGGTTACATAAGAATAATAACCAGCATTTTGGTTTTGGCAAAAGCACTTTTAGAAACATTCACATGTTTACAGACTGTAAGCTAACCAAAGAGTATTTTATTTGGCTCTGCCTGAACAACCCGATGTAAAACACTTGGTTGACAGGTCAAGACATATGCCCAGACTGCTCTGCCTGTTTAAACACGACCATCTGCACAGCAGGAAAGGGGTGTGTTTGAGAAAACGGAATGGTAAATTAAGTCCACAGGCTGTTTAGCTTTCCATTTTAAATCATACTTCAATCAGAAGAGAGGAAGGGACATTGGCTGACTAGGAAATATACAAATACATTTTCATATGTACATTTACACGTGCCCAAGACAAAGTCCACTACCTGCCATAAACATTAACAGTGAACAGCAATCTTACTTGATCCATTGCCTGGCCTGACTTCGGCAAATCTTTTGAGGGGGTGGGGACAGTGGGTGACCTGGGTGGCTGGTTTTCTGTGCCTGCCTTAGGTGAGAACGGTTTAGCAATCACAGGTTGGCATTTCTTCTCAGACGGTTCCTCCGTGGAGTCCTCTGCTGGTCTCTTCACCCCAGCCATACCCCCAACTGAAGGAATGCAGGACAAGGTGACACACTGTAGAATGACTCGACGTGCTTTTGAATAACATTTTTCACTCTGACGTGATGTCGACAACCTGCTGTTTAATTAAAGTTTACACACAATTAACATTTCTTTACCTGGAAACGCTTTTCTCCTCCAAATCTTTACGGTAACGATGCTGTTCGAAAAACCCCCACAAACCCACTTACGTGAAGAGGAAATGCTATTGAAATTAGCTGAATGGGCTAAGTATAGCACCTTTTACGCACAAACCAGTCATTTCTAATGAAGTCTTTGTAACTCTCCCTGGATATGAGGCACAGATCACTATAACAGTACCCTATGCACATTACAGAAGTGACAGCTTTATTAGGTGTGTACATGAGATGTGTAGAGATGGCACATCCACTGTGCGGTCTGTTGGCATGTTACTCATCTAGAGCCAGCTCATTCCTCTTACTTGCCTCTGAGCCCTGGAGCAGCCACATAAACCTGATCCTGTCACAGATGCACTTAAAAAATTATTACAAGGATACAACGGTTGCAATCACACCATTCCAGCCTGTAGGAAAGCAAAAGCCTAAGGACCGTGGTCTTAATTCTGTTCAGGCAGCCTTCTTCAGTTTCTTTCCAGAGGATCTGCCTTTCAAACAAAGTCCACGGCTAATCAGCTAAATGTGTATCAAGTAACAAAAACTTCTTTGCTAAGATACACATGGTGAACTCATCCTGTAGTCTTTAGACAATGGAGTACAGGTGTGCAGAGGGAACATGTCCTGACCTCGACCTGCAGCCTTCAAAAATTACAGCACAACTGAACCAGCGTCTCTGTGACCCAGTCTCAACAACAACTGTACGTTGTGAGCTTCTCAAAGCCGGAATTTATGGTAAGGTTGCCATTCTGAAACCACTCTTATCTATGGCCAATGAATAAAGATGCACTACGAAGGGTACGGAAGCCTGGACCCCTAAACAGCAACATGGTCTGAGTCATCTTTCACCTTCTCTCCTATGTCCACGCAGGTTAATGTTTGGAGAAAACCAACAGATGCCTTCAATTCACAAAGTCTGTTGATATGGGCAGCTATTTTATACAAGTCATTAGGACCGAAGATTACACTGCTCAGTCACACAACTTCCAAGGAATACGAGGTTTTCTATGACGCAAGCACTGTTCCCATCTTCTAACATGAAAATGCCCCCATACATACTGCTAAACAAATTCAAGAGTGCTTTGATGAACAAGTGTGTTCCACCACCTCCCTAATCATCAGATCTAAACATCATTGAACCTTTTACAAGAAGTTCTGGATCACAGAATGCAAGGCAGATTTCTACCTCTTCCATGCCTCCAATAAATGAAGACTTTTCATTTTAAAGAATGATCCAATATCCCACTCAGCACACATCAGAACAACTTTAATCAGTCTTGAAATGCTATCATACAAGTTCTGAAGGCAAAGCCTTACCACGATCCACATTAGATGGGTGATCAAGGTATTGTTAGGTATTAGATTGCATATATGTTTGAGGGTACAAACACACACAAACTTAAAAAGTGCAAAATATGGGAATATAAGAATATATTGCATCATGTTAAAGTAGAATTGCACAGGTTATCATATTAATTGACAATATAAATTAGTATAAAACTGGCATTAGCAAAACATTCTGGGCAAATATTCTACTACTAAGTTACTGATAAATGCAATTGTTACATGTGTGGTATACACAGTATGATTGAAACTACATCAAATAATGAGCATGTAAATTCAGAAGAACCTCGGGGCATTTTTTATTTTTGAATATGAATCTCCCTTACTAAAGTACTCATTTCATCGTTTTTATTATTAGCCTGTTTAGTAATTCATGAAAAAAGTGAACAAGTTTAGCTGTTTTTTTCCTCTCATGTCATACACTCTGCACTTATAATTGTACCTGAAAATGCCAAGTTGTCAAGAGTCAAAACTGGATATATGCCCACCACATATGAATGTAAAAACCACACATGCAAGCAGACGATCTTACTTGGAGCTCGACCGTGAAAATAGTTATAATACTGGGAAACGTAGGTCAGGATGCTGAGGCGGTCTGGTACTTTCAGCTCCACCATGTCTTCTGCATCCAGCAACGCAGGTATTCCTAGTTGTGCTTCTGCTACACTGAAAGCCTGGGAGACCACAAAAGCCATAGGGATCAATGCTGAGATCTCTCAAAACAAGACAATACCAAGGGCATCAGTGGCTCAACATCCATGGGCAATATGGAAATGACAATTCATCGAACCACCCGTTTCTGTGCCTCAGGAGGCAATTGGGGCACCCAGAGGAAAACCACGCAAACACACAGCAGGGGTGAGGTTCGAGGCTCCAACCCTGAGGGTTCGAGGTTCAGAGTTACCCCCAGCAAAGTTTTAGCTTGCATAGGTTGTCTTTGTGTCTTGTTAAATACTGTAGAAAGTAATTCAAAAGAGAAAATATATAATAACAAAAAATGGCTGAGATCATAGAACATCGCCAGGTTTTACACAAGAGTGGATCTTCTAGAACAGGGCTTTTCAACCTGGAGTACATCATCTCCCTCCCTACCCCCAGGCATCTGCAGTTCAGAAACATTGTAAATTGATGAAATGTTGGTATAATTGCCTGGTCTTCACAACATGAAAGCCATTCAGGAGAACCCCACCAACCCTCCAGTCTGAGTCAAATATGGGACCCCAGCCAGAGCAGGAAATATTAAAGCCCCATCCCAGTCATTAGTGACTTATGTGAACATGCATTAGTGGTAGGGGGTCCATAGCTCTGGTCTGTTTTCATTCAGGAGTGCCTGTTTCAGTCAAGGCTGAAAAACCTTGCTCTAGAGAAATATCAACATGGCAGTTGTAAAAAGACTCACTTTATTGGTTCACATTAAAGAAAATCATAATCGGGCACTTGAGGCAGCTAAGCCACATGTTTTTCTCCATTACCAAAATTAATTAGAAGTAGGACAGTAACCCACTTTCACAATGAATATTCCAATGATTACACTGAATAGCAGCCCAGTTCAATGAGTTTCCCCTTTTCCTCCTCAGAACAAACACCAGATTCAATAAATCACCATTATGTGTTTCCTTTCTCTGCGATACATGATTATGGAAGAACACACTGCTTTTGGTACACTTTAATGAGGCAAACATTAAGCGTATGGCATGTATGCAGTATCTAATCTACTACCTCTGTAGACTACAGCACAAAAGATTAAAACTCCAGAATGGTCCCTCGTCCAAATAGTGCAAATGATCACGAGTTTTCAGAACCACAAGTATTTATTTATTTATTTATTTATTTTACACAACAGATTTGAAGGTGATTGAAAACTTGCTTATCTACAGTATGGTGGAAACTCCCTTAACGCCTGTGCAAAACAACCAACAAAACGGCTGTTCCCATGGAGGCTGTTCATTTTAAAACATAAAGACTTCACACTGTAATCAGCGAAGGTGACAGACAAAAATCGACACCTGTGATTTCAAACACTGCGCTTAAGTTCCTCATAATTAACACCACATATCTCCATAATAAACTAACAACCTGAGTGACAAACTAGCGCGCACGCACACACACACACACACACCTTTTGTCTAAGGTGTCGAAAGCTTGGGGTCAGACAGCAACCAGTGTCCAGGCTAAAGGGCCTTGGCCATGGGCCCAGCAGTGAACGGCAATATGCTTATTTTCTAGCAATGGAATTTGAACCCATAAGCTTTTAGACACCGGTACATACTCCTCAAACACAATGACCTAAACACAGCTCCAGATATTAATCTACGACCCCAAATCAGGAAGAAGCTGGGACAGTATGGAAAATGCCAATAAAAAAAAAAAAAAAACACCTGAAATGCAGGAATGGATGTATATTAACAAATGAAATGAAGTTGACCAGACAAAACATTAAATATCTTGGGTTCATACTGTCTGCAATGAAAAAAAGTCAAATTTATGAATCACTGCTTTTTTTTTTTTTTATTTGCATTTTCCATACTGTCCCAACTTTTTCTGATTTGAGTTTGTATGTAAAGTTACCAATAATAATAATTTGGTTGGGGGTGGGGGACAGAGGTAATCGAGGAAACTTTTTTCTAAAGTAAGATTTACTGTCAAACAGTTAGAAAATGTGAGCCAGGGATCCTGGTGTATGTGATCAATACCACTTAAAATTTTACATCCAAAAAAAAGCAAAAACTATACACTGCTGTACAATACCTGGAATTTTGTCCAAAGAAAGAATCTTTTTAAAGCAACTCGTTTGCTTATTTGGGAAATTCAGCTCAACCTTGAAATCAGATCAACTTCACTGCTGCCCCCCCATAAAGATAGTCAGATGGCGTAGACCCAATCTGGAAGGTGATTACAGTGCTCCAGTACACACACGTCCTCAGTTTCCCCAAGGGAGCGTCAGTACTGGCAAACAGAAACTGCTCAGTAAGTTTCACACTACCAATTGAAAACAGATGCTTTCAGATGAATCATGTCTGAATAGCTGCCACACAATAATGGAAGCTGCCATTATAAAGGTTTGCTGCTGAGTAACATATTAGATAACATGCTCTCAAGAAGTTTGCAGGGCCAACGGTCCCTGTAATATGAAAACATTCAAAGTGAGTGAAAGCAGCCTTTAACAGCACCACCAGGTAAAGATCGAGTGCAAAAACACAACTCCGTTTTTTGGTAAATTAGCCACGTAACTACCAGGGAAGGGCTGAGGTTCATTTGAACACCTTTAAACATCACGCGTGCACACTCCACTCGAACCCTGCTTTTGATGAATGACTACACATGTCCATTCGCTCACAGCTGCAGTGAAGCACGTCTTTCAATATATTCCTCAAAGATAACATTCCATGGCTAAGACAGGAGGCAAAGTATGAATAAATAGCATAGAGTTTTGGGGAACAGACTCAAATTTACAGTGACAAAACACAGCCGTCTCTAATTTACAGTCTTTAAAACAACAAAACACAACATATGTACACACACTTACACAGTAAATAATTCCTAAAGCAGGTTTACTGCACTGACAAGCCAATACTTCTGAATTCTGGAGTTAAACTGAAGACTGCTCCAGTAACATAAGCACCTACTAACTGTCTTGATATTAAACTAAATCCATGTTGCTACCAGCTGTACATTTTTAACCACACAGGAAAGGCTCTGTAGCGCTTTGAATGGGGCACTTCAGAAAAGATGAGTTTGGGGTAGCAGTCATGGAACAAAAAAAGTCAAATGCAGTTTCTACCACACCGGAAGCTTTCCTTTGGCTTTAAAAAAAAAAGTGACGTTTAAAACTTTAAATCGAACACGTTCCCAGGGTAACCAGGAACGTCAGCACTGTGAAGCCACAACAGCCTGAAAGGTTTGCAAGAGTCCCGTGAAACACTTTCCGCTTTCACGAAAAGCAGCAGTCAACAGTGAAGCCACTCAGCAAGTAAACAAGACACACACCGGCGCTACGACGTGAAACGTAGCGTCTACACCAAGACGGTCGCCACGTCCGCACAAGACAGCATAAGCTAAGGAGTCCATCTGATATTCTGTTCATACTGTAAAGTTTTATTCATTTAAGGAACAAACTTCTTCAAGACTTACTAAGCCATGTTTAAACGTCTAATTAAATACACAACTCCAACAATATACACTAACACACATATGGGAAAAAGGTTTTATATTAGTTTGATAGATTTACAGTATTTCATGAGACAATACAAGAAATCAATCAGATCAGAATTTGGCGGTTTTTTACTTGTACTGAAGACTTAACTATTTCATTCAATATCCAATAAATATCCAACATTTCCTCCTACATAATAAACAATTTGAATAACATTTAGCTGAGCTATGCATTAAAAATAGTGGCACAATGGTATGTTATAAGTCGTTTGCCCATAAGTTAATCTAATGTGAGAGTAATTATCCAGTCAGTTTCTTAGTTTTTTTTTCTCATAACATTCATAAATATCATCTTCGCTTATAGTAAACACAATGGTCCCCGGTGGTCTGTCCTAACCGTGTTTTGTCAAAAATGTGTTTTTCACTAATTTCATTATCAATTTTACAGAAGGGCAGAAGACAAAAACAATCTACCATGCACCACTAAACACCTCATACATTGGCAGATACAGAATGGACCTTACTGGTCATTTCATATATACTATCTAAAGGCCTATTCCCCCTTAACAGGATGTCAGTTCTTGACAATATACAAATAATTGCCTAGTTACGAATGTAAACGTGAAAAAATACACCCGCTATAGCTTCTGTTAAGACCACAATCCACAGCCCTGGTTTATGCAGTTTATACGCTATGTGTTGCTAGCTGACTAAGATCCTGCAGTCAAAGAAAGTAGCATGTTTTCGAGGGTTCTATGACATTCTGCAGAGTATATGGTCCCACGACTTCAGTGCAACACTAAAACAGGATGACCTTAAAAGATCAAGGCATGATAAAAACACTTAAGCATTAAGCAAGTCTAGAACCTCTAGAGGGACACATGATCACATGATGTCACATGACAGGATGTTGCATTTCAATCCATAATTTACTCAACGAAATATTGTCAACCTAGAGAGTATGACTGTATCACCCAGTGCTGCCTACAGCAATTATCGCATCTGTGATGTGACATTATCATTCCAGAGAGGACAAACGGACTAACTGAAAGTGTAGACATTGTAACTGCATAATTGTTCAAGAAAAACTCGCTCTAGAAACAAGTAAATAAGTTCCAAAATAAATTACCAGTTTGTTGTTTTCGTAAACATTTTCTTTCCGAAGGGAGTCATAGTCTCTGGGAGAAGACAAAAGGAAAAGAAATTAGACAGAAGTTTAAATACAAAGATTGCAAGAATATTTGCAAAAGTACTAGTGGTATGTCAGTGTCGGGAAGGGGGGGGGGGGGGGAAATAAATTTTAAGTTGGTTATTTCCCCAAACAACTTATGCTGATATATTATGTTATTTACACATCCAGGTGTTAAATGCTTAGTAAGATTCACATTGGTTGCTCTTGTTAGTGATAAAACATTGATAAGATCTCAGTATTGTTCCCCTAAATAAACCTGCTAGAATAAAGATGGCACAATTAAAAGTGAAGGTAATAACAGCAGCTTACCCACAATCAATTGGGACGTTTGAGTTATTTTTAAACTACACAAATAGCTTTTTTTCTCATATACTTTAGTTTTTTTTCCATTTTTAACACGACACAATACGGATTACATTTTGAAAGTGTGCCAAAAAACTTGATACTCTTAACAGACACGCAGTTAAAGCCCCTTGTATATTGTGCGTACAATGACATTTTCAAGTGGATTGACATTTTACTGGGAGACATAAACCAGGAGGCTTTAAAAATTTTCAACCAAAAACATTCAAACAACGTTTCACTCAACACAGTGGAGAGGCTCAGTGTTTGTTAACACATTAAAAGAAATCCAACTTTGGGAAGCAGTGAAATTTAAGCTGAACTGACCCTGATCACGGCTATAAGAAATGTTATTGACCTGCCAGCAAGAAAACAAAAGCCCGATTGACTAACGCACCAACATTTATTGGCAACAGCTCATTACAGACACGTTTCCAGTTTGCATGTCACATGCGCAGACTGTTTGTTATCACCTAAAATGTTTACTATTAATAGTGACTATTGTTGGTTTTGTTGTTCATAACTACTTTTAAAAGGGGACTTCGCGTGCTCTGATTAATTGCATCACACATAAACAAAAGATCATAAACAATAAAGAAACTTCTTGAAAGGAAGGCGGTATGCCTTACTGCCTTCACTGCTTTCACTGCACTCAGATTCTACAGCTGGAATCTGGCGCATTCCTTAATTCCCATGATCATTAACGACGTGAACAAAGGCTGGATCGCGTCAGTTCCTTACATGAGGTCCGCTCTGTGCCTGTGGATGATGGCACAGAAAGCCAGTCCATCTCTGAAGGACGTTGTCATGTTGGTGATGGCCACATCCCGGTAGCCCTCACACTGGATCCGGCACCACTGCTGCAGAGCCCTGACGGCGGCCATCCTTAGGCAAAACCGCAGCCCTAGAATGAAAAAGAGGAGCGTGTGTCGAGTTCTGATGAAATACCAACCCAGGCGTCAATGTCAGGTATAAAAAGAAACCAGCAGTGATGTACTCCTGGTAGTACTACATGCTCGACCAGCCTCAAAATGAAGAACTATCCTATAGTACCTGAAGAAGTTGTCCTGACGCAATGTGGGTGGGGTCAGATTATGTAAAAAGTCTTAAGGATTTCTTAACAGGAAGTAAAAACAGCAAAAAACTATTCTGCTGTTGCATGGGCCAGTTAAGGTTATACATCCGTATAGGAAAGCGTCTCTTCCTTTTCAGCACAGCATGGTTAAACTTCCAAATGTCAATGCATGTTTTATATTATATTGCTTCCAGATTTGCATTGAAGTTTCCTCTTTTCATTATACAGAATTACCCTGAAATTAAGAATATGCATAGACTAATACAGACAATAAGTGTATGAATGTATGTATGTAGCCTATATATATACACAACAGAATAATTTTTTTTTTAACTATATCTCTACACATGTACGCTTTTATGTAACTTCCATAAAACGCCCTTGTAAGTTTAAATTTGTTTAATTGCACCTCTTGGTATGACTACTACTGTCATAATTAGTTTACAAAGACAAACTAAGATATTTAAGTCGAAATCCCCTTATGGATTGTTGTAGGCCTATTTCGCCAATTTTAAAACCAGTCCTGTATAGAGCATATTAACACTCTTCACTCATGTCACCCTGTGTCAATTTTTTTATTGTTCTCAGTTTGATTCTTAGCATTATTGTCGCATTTATTAGGCTGTTCATAATTGTCTGTATAAATGACAAAGTATAACATACAGAAGAAAATAACGAGTAGAATGAATCTTCCGTCTTCTGTAACTAGTGCTTACTGCCAGGGTCACGGTGAGTCTGGAGCCTATCCCAGTAAGTACAGGGCATAGTATCACAGGGCAGACACCAATTCACCTCGACCAGATGGACTGAGGAGGAAATGAGAGTACCCAGAGGAAACCTGCAGACTCCACATGCACACAGACTGGAGAGGAATCAGAGCCACATCCAGGAAAGTGTGAATCTGCAAGCTATCCTCTTAGTCCCTCCATAAACATTAGTAACACGTCATTTTTTTTGTTTTGAAAATGTTGGCTTATTCATAGGATTAAATGCTATAAATTGTATTTGGAGCCAATGATAATGAGAAATCTCGGTGTTTTATTCGATCCAATCTATACCAACTGACATAGAAATATAGCAGTAGAGTTGATTATTACATTTAATTCAATTTTATTTATATAGCGCCTTTACCAAAGAGCATTACATCACAAGTTGCCTCACACCTCCAGGGTTGGGGGTTCAAGTCCTGCCTCCACTATGTGTGTGTGGAGTTTGCATGTTCTCCCCGTGCTTTGTGGGTGCTGCTGTCTTTGGGTACTCCGGTTTCCTGGTACAGTCCAAAGACATACAATGAGGCTGTTTGGCGTTTCTAAATTGGACATGGTGAACGTGTATGTGCCCTGTGATGAACTGGCATTGCATCCTGGGATAGACTTCAGCTCCTCTACCATGACCCTGACCAAGACAAGTAGTCAATCTGGTCAAATAAAAGAATGTGGAAATGTTTTTGTATTGCAAGCTAATTTCTTCTGATTGCTTTAATCATTAGAAGTAATTAATAAAGCAAGGTAATATTTTCATTTCTCCTTACAGCTTCAGTTCTCTAATGTCTTTGTATTATCTTCATTGTAACATTTTTTTTAAGTTTTACCTTCCCGAAGAGTACAACAGTGTCTTCATTTGTCCTGACCCAGCAACCGTTTGACTGCTTAAACACTACACTAGATATTAATATGCACGGAAACATTCAATAACCCAAACGTTACTTAAAGCAAGGCCCTTTTTGGAATCCATCTTGTAGTCATTTATCCTGAGCTGAATCACCAGGAGCCTGTCCCAGGAAGCACGGGGCGTGATGGGATTCCAGTGCATCGCAGAGTGTGCACACACACACACACACACACACACACACACACTATGGGTAATGCCAATAAGCCTAACTGCTGGTAGTTGGACTGCAGGAGAACGCAAACTCCACACACACAGACTGGAGGTAGGTTTTGAACCCCTACCCTGGGAGGTGGGGGGTAACAGTGCAACCCAGTGCACTACTTCAACATGAAATAACTAAAGGCATCTATGGAGCTTTTGGTCCTCTCCTTCATGTAAAGTTTCCCTTCCTAGAGCTACTTCCTGTTACTCCCGCAGCCTTTTGCCATCACTCTTTTAAAGGCCACCTTAAACCCCACTGGTCACATAAAACACTTAACTAAGGCTGACATAAACACACAAAAAGGAATGTTGAACAAAAGCAGGTGAGGGAACCAGAAAAGTAACATTTTAAAAGGTTAGGGTGGAAGCTAAGCTTATCTTTACTGTTTATTTAAGCTCATTAATAATAGGTATGGTGTAAAAAGAACAGAATTCTGGTCACTATGGTGGTACAGTTCCTGCCATTCACACTTAGACTAATCAGAGTAAATGAGGTGTAATTCATTTCTGTCTCATCAAGCTTGTGTCTTTTTTGTGTCCACTTATAAACAGACAGCTGTAAACAAAAGGAAATATACTCCAATTAGTTTTCTAATGCTTGTCTCCAGTTTGGTCCAGCTCTATAAAATAACCAAAACACTGCATCTGAAGAGCAATATGTTGTGTTTTTTTGTTTTGGAATGCACAGAATAAACAAAACATTTTATGAGAAATAAAGACTGAGACAGATTTGGTCGCAAAACTGGAAGCCAGAAAACAGCACTCTTCTCATACTAGAGGAACATATACAAAGTGGTCTGCAAGCTTTCCAGCCTAAAACTTGTAATTCACTGGGAATTCTCATAGCTGGCAACTCCCTGGAATGCATGGCAGATACATGGTGTTGGCCGTACTGCACTGCTGAATTCTGCATGGACATATTGAAATACTGTGACTGTTTGTGTGGGAGTACCAGTTACACACATCACTGAAGTGGGATCAGAATGCTCTTACTGGGTGGAGACGAATCAGAAACGCTCCACGAGATTTACTCAAACTTGCATAATTGTATTGTCTCATACGTCAAAATCACATCTCATCTGTAATGTTGTACTTTTCAGTAACAGATCCATTGTGGATGAACTTAGAATTTAGGGAAATGGTTCTCAAACAGATTCTCAGGGTAAATAAATAACCTAAAAAACAAATCACGTTTTGCTATTAGAGCACCATCACTCGATGCTGCACGAGTAATATCAAACCTTGTCATGACCAATAGACCCAGATACACAATTTTCAGCTAAAACAAATTTCCATACTTCCGAGCGTTACTGAAATGTTTGAAGTGTCATCTCTGTCAGAGGGGGGCGCTCATGCATGTAATATGGCAAAGAAAACTTAGGCAAAGACCTAAATGTATTCTAGACAGACATACATTTTTACCTTTCCAGTATTTGCCCGCATATCCAGTGGAGTCGGTAACCAGCATTAATGACTACGAGCATGACAATGCTTTGATTCTTGTAGTCCTTTAAAAATTATTTTGCATTAAGTAAACGAATGTGTTTTAGTCTGGGATTATGCGCAGAAAGTTTGGAGATGTCTTGCTTCAATTCTGCTGGCGTGCAATGTATTTTAATCTTTTCTGACGAGAGAGGGGGTCAAAGGCCCTCCACTCCAGCGCACACCCCAGGAAAGCCGGTGATTCAGCCAAATGCAATGTGTCAGCAGCCCATTGCCATTCTCACATCGCAGGGGGGACAACTTAACACACTCAAGTGAGACACAAACCCTCTCAGATGGCACATATGGAAAAGGCCTTATGCTGTGAACAAAAGCAGCGAGTACCCCCATTTTAATCATGGCTTAAACCAACATCCCTATACTGCTGTCATTCATATATTTTTAGATGAATTATAGAAACATTCTCTGATCACCTCTGTCTTTTGAAATTAGTTACACTGCGGTGTTCTGTAGTCGCGTTTGTAGGTTTTAAGTGCTTTACTGGTTTTCGTCGTTTATGGTGAAGTGAAAGCAGATGCTACTTAAGAGATGTATGTCAGTCAACACACTGGTTATTCATTTCAGAAATGTACTGTTTATAGTGTATAATCATGACATATCTTTGCAGCACAAATATTTAGTACTCACAATTTTTATGCATTTTCACACCCAGTTTGTCATAAGTGTATACCGGTTTCTTTTTTTTTTTTTTTTTGCAAGCATGTTTTTGGCTTTCACATCTGATTTTGCACACACACCCTCCCACTTAACTTGCGGGGAAGATGAGGTGTGAGGTATTAATGTGGCACCTCCCTCGCTCCATCCTCAGATTACACATCTGCAGAAAGTGGGGGGGGGGGGGGGGGGTGAAGAAGCACTTTCAAAGGAGGGTTGCGTGTTAGGTTATTATTGGGGGGGGGAGGGTAGGGCCGGCCCGGTGCGGGGCTCAGTGTGTGTTGGTCG